>JARLTB010000100.1:11075000-11675000 GCA_030141615.1 Unio pictorum
TTAGGGATAGTAGTGATTTGAAGATGTGTCGTGTGTAGGGATAGTAGTGATTTGAAGATGTGTAGTGTTTAGGGATAGTAGTGATTTGAAGATGTGTAGTGTTTAGGATAGTAGTAATTCTAAGATGCGTAATGTTATGGGATAGTAGTGATTTGAAGATGTGTAGTGTTTAGGGATAGTAGTAATTCTAAGATGTGTAATGTTATGGGATAGTAGTGATTTGAAGATGTGTAGTGTTTAGGGATTGACGGGTTAGGAAGATGCACAGTGGTTAAAGATTAGATAGTAGTTATTTCAAAAAGCATAGTGTAAGGATAGTAGTGATTTGAAGATGCCTAGTGTAGGGAACGTAATGGTTTGAACTTTGAAGATACTGTTGGACTACTCTCTGGTGTAGCCACCTAATCTGCACCGGGAAAGTGACCAGAAAAGACGTGTGGCCTTTCCAGAGAGGAAGTATATTTGTGAGAAGTATGTATATATACTACGAAAGCTGCAAATAACTTCAAAGCATGTAATCGCTTCATTTAAAAGTATCTTTAATTATTAAATGTTATTTCTTGTCTTATTCCAAGCATTAAGTTAAGTGTCACACATAATGTTCCATGTTGAATGTCAGTTCTAGCACTCTGTTGATTTTCATTACAATCTTTGTCAATATGCCGCATAACCCCAAAATTCTTAACCAAATTTCCAAACAGCACATTGTCTAACTCTCAACATGTTTTGATTTTGAGGTCACATGCAATACTTTTTTGGCTACACATGGAAACGAACACTGTGTGACGCCTAACTTAGTGCACTGAATAAGAACTTTCCGTGGCCTGACATAATTCACTCTCACTCTAATGGACAAACAAGGGATACATATCAGTGCTCAGTTTGCTTCTGGTAAGGGACTGCAACGTTTCCTAGTGGGACTCCGGTTTTTCCCAAAACAGGAGTCCTAAACTCCTAGTTTTAAAATCCTAGCGAGACCTCTGAGCCAACAAAGCATGTAAACGTTTTAAATTAATGATCTTTTAAATTCAGTCATACGTTACTTTGCAACATAAAAAATTGCACAATCCAACAATCTACATACGTTTATCTTGCAAGTTATTAATTAGCTAAACATTGAAGATTCCATTTCGAACAGATAAAAAGTAATGCATCAATCGTACAACTCTAGTTAAAAGAGTATTCGGTAGATGATATATTACCTAAGAAGCCTTTTTGTTATAAATCCAAACAAGAATTTCAGAGGAATTCCCTCCATTTTACGAGTGCACAAATCAATTTTTGGAGGCTGTTCTCTCCTGTTTGATCTTTGCAGACCAGTTAGGGAGGCCCTCCTGCTCTAAATTTAATTGTTGTGCTATATGTTATTAGTTGTTGTTCTTTCTTTTTTAAAGAGTATACATGCATACATTCTATATATATATATATATATATATATATATATATATATATATATATATATATATATATATATATATATATATATATAAATATAAACATATGTACAATAAATAGCAAACTCAATCATCGTTATTATGTTTGCATCTGTATGACATTATGGTCAGAACTTGCAGAGCAATTTATCAGTTTCATTAAAAAGAAGTAGCATTTTAAAAGATTCAAATGAATGTCTTTAAAGTTGCATTATATCTCCTGGCATTACAGTCGAGTTTAAGATTTCACTCGTGATAAAAATTATTGACAAGTGTTATTATGAGTTTTGCTTTTCTTAAAAACAAAAAAAAAACGCATCTGACGACAAGCATGGAGATAACTATTAAAATTGAACCATCTTTTTTTTTATCGAAATAGAATATAGAAAATATTATAAAATGCGGTAAGAAGCATTAAAAATGAGGAATGGACTATGTACTATGCTTGCAGTTAACAAAACGGCATGGAAATATGTAATGTCTTTGACAACGGAAACATGCTTGGACTGATGGAACAAGAGAGGCGAAATTTAAAACGTTTGACGGTTTGAGAAGATATCTGATTGGGGTATATATGTTTTATTTATTCATTCTCTTTATTGGTTTACATTGATCTCCTTAAAGGCACATACAAACACCTGTAGAAAGAACTCGATCAACAAGCGCTTAGGCTTTATATCCAGACAACGTTTATTCCAACATTTCATTCAGACATCGAGTATTTTAAAAATATAGAATCTCTTCGTAATTAATGTCGTACTATTGCGATCTGACTTGGTCTAAACAAATTGAAACACTGTATTAGTCATATGTAGGCAGTAAACATTAAGAATTTTAACACCATATCCCTACAAGTTAGGAGTTGAATGAAAATAATTATTGAAAAAATGTTGAAATGCATGAAGATTGATTATTACGTAACAACATTGTAATCATGCTAACCCACTTAAACTAACTGCATCATTACCAACATTACATTACTATCATTTATTTAAGGGTTTAAACATCGTCATATGCATTAGGTGCATATGTTTGTATGAATAGCGACAATTGTCTCCTTTAAGCACAATATAACACAAGTTCTACAATTTAATTGAGAGAATTGCATTTTAACGTGAATTTGACAAGAAAAGACGTGATGAGTTAATGTAAAGATGTATTGTCAACTTCCTATCTAATGAGAATGAACTGAATACACGTATTAGTCTATGTATAGTCCTAATATTTCAATTGAATATGTATACTAAATAATCTTCGTGGTATGTATGTATGGTTAACGTGCCGCATCTGCCCGAAGCGTCTGGTTTTGAGTTTCCAGAAACCCGCCTGTCATCGCATCTCTAGACCGTTTATATAGGTTCAGCCGGGCTTAGTTAAGATACTCGTGAAGGCCTGGAGCTGGATTGTGTTGTCAGAGGCTCTAACAGATGCAAGCCATTAGGGTTTTTGTTCCAGAAGTTGGTGCTATTCCCCGACATCCCGGGCGATAACAACCCTTGGATCCCCTCCCTTCTACATTATGTAACAAATATTGACACGCATCAAAAGAAATATCTTCAACAGTGTTCGTATAAGAGTTGTTGGTTTTCGTTATAGAAATCCACAAAGGCAATCCATTTTCATGCGTTTCATATTTTTTGTTTTCCTGTCTTAAGATATTTTCTAGTTGAAAGGTTTTTATAATTACTTAGATTTTCAATTTTACACAAATGAATCTCTTTGATTTAACGATAATTATAATAACGATGTAATTAAACATTTTGCAGTTAAGTTTGATCAATGTTACAGAAAAAAGGACTAACGATAAATTCGAGTAATGGTTGGTAGACATTGCACAATAAGTGTTCAGTATTGTAATTAAATATCGGGTGATGTTTGCATGCAAAGAAAACCAATAAATATAAATGTATCTGTTGACAAGTATGGATAATATAACACTTTCCGCTTGGTGTAACAGTGTATGCCTACACACACACACACACACACACACACACACACACACACACACACACACACACACAATACAGTATGACCGCTGCGGTGGCCTGCGAATGTGGGAGGCCATGGGTTCGAACACGTATAAAAGTTGCTACTGTCAATACTGCTGTACATATACTTTATACTGCATTACTTACTATATAAATATGTATATATACTGCATTACTTACTATATAGATATGTATATATACTGCATTACTTACTATATAAATATGTATATATATATATATATATATATATATATATATATATATATATATATATATATATATATATATATATATATATATATATACTGTATTACTTACTATATAGTTATGTATATATGACTCTTGTACTCTTCATAAAAAGTATTAGATAATGTAAAACAATGCAGGGCCAGTTGAGATGAAGTATTGGGGAGGGGAAGGGGTTCAAACATTTCAAAAGAACCCTAACTTTCCCGAAAGGTAACATTTAACTCTTTTAATATCTGCGTGTGTTTGAACAACAGCTTATTCATCTGTATTAAAGAGTCAAACGCAGAAATGAAGTTGGTTTACTTTTGCTACGAGTACCCAACAGTGACATGTAACGTTACATACGGGTATTTGTTCTCGTCTTCAGAACAGTCGGGGGCCAGACTAGAATTGCCAGAAAGTAGACCGGATATTAGTATGGCGAAATAGGCCTCCATGAAGGAACTTAAGAATTTGGCAAGGCCTAATCTATTGGAATATACCACATTACTTTAGCGCAGGTACGGCTCAATAGTGTACTACAGAAAGTATATTAGATGGACAGGAGAAATGATAGGCAACATGCTTAGCCTGTCAGTGATTTTACTTTTGTGTTTAATAAACCAGATGATCAATTGGATCTGTTTCATATTATACTTTTAATGTTCATTTATAGGAAACGTTACTTATTAAAATTTGACAATGGTTAACATTTAATTTCGCAGACTGATCCCAAACTGCTAATTTTCATGAACATACACTACTTAAATCTGCAGGATTTCGAAGCAAATTTCTTTACATTTTCCGTTGTGAAAGTTTTGAAAGAAACGTATGCCATAGTTGAACAATATGAAGATTAATTCGTTTAGTTAAAATATATTTTATATACAGCACGTAAAATCAAGATAAATTTTATGCAAATGAGTCGTCCCTATTATGCAATGAAATCATAGTAAATGTCATCAAAACAAATATTGATTGTCCTAATTATGAAGAACGCAAATACAACAAAGTGGTGCAAATATGGAAAAATAATAGAGATTAGAAGTGACAACTAAGTAAGTATGAGGAATATAATTTTGACACAGACAGATATGGAGACAGAACTATGAGGATAGACTGCGATGGGTTGAACATTGTTGTTTGTTTGATTAGGATTGTTAACGTAGCTTTAGCAATTTTTCAGTCATATCGCTACGATGTCTGCAGTGAGGCACTTTATAGTGATGTCTAGCACTGGGGCATCACGCCGCAGATACGTAGCATGATGTCCCACCCAGTCACATTATCTTGACACCAGCCTGACCAGTCCTAACACTAAGTTCATAATGTTGAGCACCAAGCGAGGCAGCTGTTAGTACCATTTGTATTTGTACAAGTCTTTGGAATGATTCAGCCAGAGATCGAACCCACGACCTGCCGCTTCCGTGGCGGACGCTCTAACCACTAGGCCACCGGAGCGGTTGATGGGTTGAACATATGATCAGGCGTAAAAGACAGATGCACAACGTTAAAAATAAATTAAAAAAGACTTATACAAATTCGTAGAATGATCTTCTGTTTCTTTACTATATAAAGCTTTCATAATTTACAAAATTTCTAGTTTCTAAATTCACAGTATTTTTAAAGCAGCTCCAATATAAGAGATGCATTTTAGATTAAAACTATGTTTGTCATACCAACATAGCATAATAATTGTGATCGATATAATAATAATTTTTTATATTATCATAGTATATTTAATGTATGTTTCTGACAATGTAGGTCAAATAATGTCTGCGTTAAGTTAATATATACTACAAGACAAACGTCTAATAAGACGTATCAGGGCCTTTAACTTTATTTTTCTAATTTATAAGCAACCTCAACGTAACTGCCAGATTGAATAACGCAACATTTTGAGGTATGGATGGAATGTATGTAAAAATAATAGAGCTTCTAAATTTAGCTTGATTAATATGTTGATGTTTTCATCAATGCATTTATCATTATCGTGTCGAATGTACCATACTATGGATGTGTTTTGTTCAGTTAGACATTAACCTTTGTAAGAATGATACCTTTTGACGTTGGATTAAAGCCAATCGCGAGTCGTTATTAAGACTATAATTTGTAAAAAGTAATGAGCTGAAATACCGCTGACGTTTTATGCATAAAATTGGATTGATCTCAGAATATAAGATATTTTGAGTGAAGGGTGGTGTAGAAATGTTAACAAGATCAATTTTTCATCAATGTACCAATGTTTTGATTAAATAATGCAATGTAACATACTATTTATAGTAGCAGAGCTCTCTTGTTTCTATATGATGCATTATAGCACATACTTAAACGTGGTTCACAATATAAAGAGCAAATTTCAACACTGGATCTGCATGACTTTCTCTGTGCGACGCATGACAAATTGGAAGATATATATACTCCAAGTGGTAGTCTCTTTGTCAATGGACCACTTTGTATATACTGCACACTGGTAGTTAAAATGAATCTGCAAGAATATATATATATATATATATATATATATATATATATATATATATATATATATATATATATATATATATATATATATATATATATATATATATATATATATATATATATATATATATATATATATATATTTGATTTGGAAATGGGGATGACCGCGTGCCACGTCAGATATCACTTAGTTCTTATTTTTCAGCGCCTTTCCTTACTCCATCATGCAATCATCCACGCTCCATCCACTCAAAACGTATCAAGAAAGAAATAACTTGATTACACAAGAACTTACAAGCCAGGCACTCAAATATGTGCTGGATTCCTACTACAAATGCGGTGTTGATTCTCAGGTATGAAATTATAATATTAATTTGATATTTATAAATCCAACATATTGATGCTTGGAAAACTTCAGGATATATAAATATGCGTTGAATGTGACAAATATGTTTAATTAATATAACAAATATAAAGTAAAGTGCTTTTCCCATAATTCTGCATTGCACAAATTGCCACAGAATTATATGAAAAAAATTATAAATTATATTGATTGACACAGTATAGGTAAACATCCTACAGAGATATAACTAATTCCAAACTGGAATTGAACCCGTGAGAAGATCTCCCACACTCCGTTAAACACAATACATTGCCTTTACTTGATATGAATAACACGAAAGATACAACTAATGCATACAGCTGTACAGTTTGCTAATAAAATTTTCTCTAATCTGTTCAACTCATTTTATTATTGTAGACCGCACAGAACCATGTTTAGGATATATTTTCGTTTTATACTATGCCTGGTTATTATGTATGCCTGGTAGTGATACATTTTAACTACATATCAGAAAGTGAAAATAATGTTTAAATTGAATCTAACTGAGTAAAATCCAAAGATACTGTCAACGGTTGGTTTCAAATATATAAATAGGCAAATAATACACCAATTTTTAAAGCTATTTTACTCATCAAACATTGCAGGTAAAATCACAAGCTCTACTGTTATACGAGTCAGCCAGTTTCGCAAGTGACTTGACGACCATGCAATACGTGTTTGATAAGGAACTCTTGGCCCAGACATATGACCCATGCTTTTATAGAACAGTTGGAACCATGCTTTATACAATGGGTAAGCTCAATCCACACGGAGGGCCGCATGAGGGCATTTTCAGCGGACCAAGGGTCGCGACACCTTTTTCATTTTTCATGACACCTTATGATGTCCGTCGATCATTGGTGTTTGATGTTTACTGTGTTTAGTTATTATGTCAGTGTGATATTTTTATCACTTTTAATTGCATAAAAAAAAGAAAAGAACATATTTGGGTGATAATTCATCAATTAATGCCCACGAACACGAATTAAAAAGTAGTCAATGTTTCCGTGTTATACAGCTTACCGATGCAGCCGTTGCAATACCCACACGGCTCAGTAGTATTAACTGGGACAGTCAAATGACACAGGGTTGAAGCACATTGTTGCAAGTATATCCTATCTGCGCACCATACATACTGTCCACAGAAATATGGATGGGGCACATATACGGCATTGTAAGTGTTGCATATATTGCCTGTAAAAAGAACAATGACTGTTATAACATGTTTGATATGGTATTCTCATAAATGAACTCATCAGAATGATCGTATTACATAGATCTACCATTGAAAATCTTTTTAATTTCCACCTGGGTGTAAACACCATTATAAGTCAATAGGATAACAATATTTTAGACCTCTGAAAATATTTATATATCGAAAATATATTTTTAACTCAAAGAAAATGTCAACGACTGGTTTAACAACGTACATTTGATAAATGAAAGATGATTCTTTATCTGAGCCACTATTATTCCTTAAATGTTTACATTTTCGTAAGCATTTGCACCTTTATTTAGAATGCTTAAAACCCACATACATGCAACCAAATTTCTGATTTGATAACATGCAATTATGCTCTGAACAGTTTCCACACAAGTATATACCTAATTTGCATTAATTTTGCTAAATAACTTCCTAATATTTGTTTAACATATCACATATTTTATGTTAGTTGCAAATGTTGTTTACACACGAGGAGCAATTACCTATAGTACTTACATCAATCAATTAGAATTAGCTATAGTACTTACATCAATCAATTAGAATTAGCTATAATACTTACATCAATCAATTAGAATTAGCTATAGTACTTACACCAATCAATTAAAATTAGCTATACTACTTACATCAATCAATTAGAATTATCTATAGTACTTACATCAATCAATTAAAATTAGCTATAATACTTACATCAATCAATTAGAATTAGCTATAATACTTACATCAATCAATTAGAATTAGCTATAATACTTACACCAATCAATTAAAATTAGCTATAGTACTTACATCAATCAATTAGAATTATATATAGTACTTACATCAATCAATTAAAATTAGCTATAATACTTACATCAATCAATTAGAATTAGCTATAATACTTACATCAATCAATTAGAATTAGCTAGAGTACTTACACCAATCAATTAAAATTAGCTATAGTACTTACATCAATCAATTAGAATTATCTATAGTACTTACATCAATCAATTAAAATTAGCTATAATACTTACATCAATCAATTAGAATTAGCTATAATACTTACATCAATCAATTAGAACTAGCTATAGGTACTTATGTCAATCAATTAAAGTTAGCTATAGTACTTACATCAATCAATTAAAATTAGCTATAGTACTTACATCAATCAATTAAAATTAGCTATAGTACTTACATCAATCAAGAGAACTAGCTATAGTACTTACATCAATCAATATAATTAGCTATAGTACTTACATCAATCAAGAGAATTGGCTATAGTACTTCTACAGGGATGTCGAGAAAAGCGTTTGCAAGCTGTTCAATACATATATATGTTGTATACGTATAATCTGAATTTTCCGAAATCAACATATATGAGGATATATCAGTCTAGCCAATGTTAGTTAAAAACGACTCGGATACCCACTGTCAATATTAAGCAAAGAGATTTCAACAGTAGATCCCAAAGTTCAATACAATATAATGGTGGCCACTCTAACACACTGTAGAATTATTTACACTAATTAGCTTCAGGAAACTTAGAACCACGTGGTTGTTCTTGTACGGTTTAACAAAATGTATTATTGATGGAGGAAGAACCCAGGGAAAAACCCCGGAAAGAACCACCGACCCATGAGAAGCTACTGGCAACCTTTCTCACATAACTACATTAGCCGAATCTTAGGCTCGAACCCACGCAGACAGAGGTGAGATGGCAGTGATCCGTAACGGTGAGCGCTTTAGACCACTCGGCCACTCGTGGCCCCTAGAACCACGTGGTGCTTTCTGGATATTAAGCGTTCTCGTCTAAAACAATGATAATTGCATGTCTGACCTGTTTTTAACAAGGTACGTCTCTTCCAACTGTGTACTCTATTTGTAACTATTACAAATGCATAAACTACTTTAAGCGAATATTTGTTATTATACTTTTCACTTCTTGCCATTAGCTTTGTAACAGTAATTTATCTGTTCGTACCTGATGTCCATGGATGGACATTTAAATAATGCTGTAAGGATTAACACCAATTACCGTTTCATCGTTTCTTTCATCTATTGATGCATGTAAAGACAAACGTTTAAAAGCGGTATCTCTTCTCACAATATCATCGAATCAGAATAAATATATGCATTTAATAAACATTGAAGTGTCTGAAACATTTATTTGTACCTGCAATAATCTTAGAACGTTTTCTGGAATATATGAAATGTCTATTTTTATTCTAATAAAACAAAGTAAAGCAATCGATCAATGTTTTATTTTAATTTGCCTTGCTGGAATGCTGGGGGTGGGTGGAGAATGTACGGTTGTGATAAATTTGTTTCGTTACACATCAAACCAAAATATAGAATATAACTGTCTCTCTGATGGTAACAGAAACCAAATACAATGTTAATGTTGAAACGAATGCAACAATTTCTGAACCGGAATTCATAGATATCTACCGATTATGTTTAAAGGAAAATATTCATAACATTTTCCTAATCGTATTACACTCGTAGTTGTCCTTTACGTGTTTATAGAATCCATGAAATAATTGATACGTACTGAAGACATTAATTTTATAGTTCAAGACAGCCTCATCAAGTTGTATTTAATGGTGACATGATTCGGCTAATTATTTATTTCACAACGGAACATAAAGCATAAAGTATATTTAGAGATGGGTAGAAAATCTCGCCGAGTTTTACATTGAAGATCGAACCCAAATATAGTATGCCACACATACGTTTAAGATGAAATACATGATCCAAGGTAAAAAATTTAAATCATGCCCTTAAGATTAATCTCTGTTACAAACTGTGGTGAATGAAAATTATGAACTAATTATTAAATTAAGAGCTTGACCTTAATAAAAAGGACATTGAAAAACGTTTGCAGCATCGTCATTAGGAATGTTTCGTAAATGTAAATTGCAATGTGCGAAATGATATGTGCGAAATGTCGTGGAATATAATATATTGCTTTAAATTGATGTAAATACCTGGTATGATTAAAACTTTCCGGTCGACATACAGCGATGATCCACTTAATACGTCCCCCGTGTCTATTTTACATCGAATAACCGTGCTATTCCAGTCCATATCAAACATATAAGAAAATGTTGCAGAATATGTGGTACTGCATTCCCCTTCCATCTGAGTTGAAGTGAAGTTAAATGGAACAGGAGTGAATGTGTTGTTGCCACCTTTATTTGATTCAAACACAATTTTTCTGGCGGGATATCCTACTTCTCCTGTACAATTAATTGTTCCTGAAGCTGTATTTTGAAGTATCCCACTAGTCGGAAAAGTTACCATTTGCGGTACTTCTGGTATTCCTTCAAAACGAAAAAGATTGTAAAAGCCAGTGTTTGGCGACTTCCGTTATTTAACATCATTTTGCTTTTGATATGATATTTTAATGCAATATAATGACATTCATACATTTACACAAAAATGATATGGGAAAAATGAAGAGGCGGGAACAAACAGACAAATGTATATAGAAGGTATTGGTATTTGAGTCCAACATAGTTTGTCGTATATTCCAAGCTTACAACATATAGTTTCCGATGATGTATGCTTATTTAAATGATAAATTATCCCAAATGCTGATATAATTTACACTTTTGCTTTGCTTTTAACAACAGACACGGTTTCAGATTTTTAAATTAACAGTATGAGAGCCACTGGGTTTGCGCATTAGTAACACCATTCACAATTCCAACTGCTATTCATTTTCACTTTTCAGCCACAACACAGTGACAGTAATTTCATAATGTAGTATGAAACGTATGAATCATACAAATTTCTGATACGGCTATGTACAATAATCTCGGTCTAAGTATATTGTATAAGGGCATTGTAATTTACATGTTGTTTTCTACCTTTAATATTTGAGTATCTAACAGGAACAACAGCCACGGGACCCAGTAATGATATGTGTACAGCATATGCCCATCATGGGCACAATAAAAATCAATTGTTTTGCCAGGTTCTATCTATTAGGAAGATGAATGAATGGAGGGTAAAATGATAAGCCAGCCTTTCTGATTGCCAATTAGTCACTGTAAGGATCTATAATTCCGGATAAATCTTATATTATTAGTTTCATTTTTTGCGTCTGTATATTAAAGCACCTTTCAATACGTATTACATGCTTTTAAGATTTGACTTTGAATTTATTGATTGCAAATATCACCACATTCGAAATCTGAAACAGTAGGTAATTAAACATTAAACGTGGATTCGGATACATGTTTAAATGTGGGGCAGGGTCGCTCACTGGCACGGGTACACTATATATCTTAATATTATCTTGTATTTTTAGCAGCAGTTTTAAAATGAAATTGTGTTACTTTTTAAGTATTAAACGGAAATGTATCATTTAATGAAAAGTTCATAATTATGCAACAGAAAAAAAGAAGTTCATAAAAAGTAGTTTGTTTATGAGCAGGCATGATAGACATTGCTTCCTCGGTTTGTAAATTCTTATTTCATACATACGCAGGACGCTGAGTTTTCCACGTGAAGAGAATGCACATATAGTGCAAAAGTAGTCTCCTTTGTCTGCGCAAGTCAGGTTATCAAAATCCATAGTGACATTTGCATTTGTAGAATTTATCATACTTGTGTTCCTAATTCTTATTCCGGTGAAATTGGTTTGACTTGTCCCATCGATGGCCAAGGATGCCACCTCGTGGAGTCCATAGATAGTTTGTCTTTCAATTTTAACACTCAATATATTCGCCATATCTCTGGCGATGCATGCTATACTGTGTGATGATCCAATGTAGCCAGACAATGACGATGCAGCAAAATATATATCTGTCGAACGAGACAAAAAAATATAAATATTAAACGACGTTCATGATACCACGAAGCTTACATGTCAGAAGCATCTGAAAAATGAAAAAAACGGAAGCAGATTCAGGCATAGAACATGTCAAACAGCAAAAAGGATATGTCATATTCTCCGGAAGATTTTACAACTTTGTCTTCAAGGAAAACCCAAACATGATGAGGTCACGCCGTACGCATGCTTGTTGGCGACAACAACTTTACCAAAATATCAGTTTGATAGTAGGCGTGGCTGTGTTTATAAATACTTTATGTGCCAAAAAAATTGGTTATGTATGAATGGCTCACTAAACACGGCTTGCTGTATACATATGTATGTCAGAGCAGTAAGGAAAGACTTGTACCTCTCGCCGCTTGAACTAGGCTTCAAACCATTATCCTGTGCTTCGATATACCATTGTAAACACCAAACCTTGTACGAGTCTTTTGTTTTATGTATACAATGTCACATGATAATATTAATCTACTTTAGAAATAACAAATATCTATTTTGTATTATTTCATTTAAACATAATGAAATTTTTTTATGGAGTACCTCATCATCTCAGTAGGTGAATGAATTAATATGTGGAATTTCAACAGTTATGGAACTTAACTAAATAACTGATGAGAAGAGAAATGAAGTAAGTTAGTAACCCACATACAATATATAGAAAAATAATTTTAAAAATAATGATATTGCATTGTATGTGATTTGGACCACTTTGAAGTCCAACTGTTTTCATTGTAGCACACATGGGCCATAATTTGTACATACTCAATGAGAAGGAATCTATATAGTGTAGGTTAATGTTTACACACCTGGCTCTTCTATGGTAATTGTTATCGTATCTGAATATATTTCTATTGAAGGGTTGCCTTGTGTTTTCGTCATACATCTTAATCCACCTCCATTCCATCTTTGTTCTGGATAAATGCCAATTGTCCAATTCCCGATGACACTGCAATCGCTTTTATATATATCTGGCGAACCATTTACGCTATAACTCTCAAAGATGCCACCTGGTAACTTTAATTGCCAAAACATCGATGCACTAGGAATGCCCAGTTGACCGATACAAGAAATAATTGCCCTCTGATCTTTGTAAATGTTGGGTGGTGATGTGATATTTGGTTTCTCGGGATTCACTGAAAGATGGCAAATAGACATTCCATAGAAAGAGCAGATTGTCAGCTCAAATTGTACTAATTTATGTTTGTTCAGTTGTATTAATTTGCATATTGACGCAATGTATTTTTAGTAGCCGACTTCATTTTATATTGCCAATTATATTTATTTGCTCAATGTCATTCAGTGCATTTTACAGTTGTTAACATATCAAGTAAATAGAAAGCGATGGGGTATTTATTACAATGTATAGACCAGCAGAATTATCGGGTATTAAATGAACACCAATAGAGGGCGTTTGAAATTCGGATCCTCTTATGTCTAATATTACGATATGTTCTGTGTTTATTGTTTACTCTATTTGAACGATAAAAAATCACAGACGTAAAACTAACAACTGATTGAAATTACCTCTAACTCGTATTGCAGCCACACTGGAGACATTTCCACCGTAAATGCTGACATTGTATGCTCCAGACTGGTTGCACAAAATATTTTCAAATGCAATGTTCAGTTTTGCAGTATTATCTTCCACAACGAGTCTGAGAAGAGCGTTGCTGAGAAATGGGTAAGTACGATTACCGCGCATTGTTTCTCTGAACTGCACTTTCGAATCTACCTCAATGACTAAGTCAAACATGTCTCCGCATAATATCAGTACACAAGCTATTGTGGCATCACTGTTAATAGCAGGCTCTGCACCCGAACAAGTTACAGCTGAAAAAATAAAATAATGAAGCATTATTCGGGGTTTTCCCCACATTTATTATTATACAGTGAAACCTGACAGATGCACATGGTAAATGAAGAATAACGTTGTCATTGATCAAATACATGTACAATCTGATAATTAATCCGACTTTGTTTAAACTTAGACCTGAGTATGTGTTTAATATAGGACCAAATCAATGGGACAAAACAATTCACTGCACATGATTAAGAATCCCATATTACAAATACAATTGCAAGCCACATCTATATTTAATGTTTTCTAAATATCAGATTTTCTTTAGCTGTACTGACGCACTCATTTGTTATATAGAGCGTGTAAGTAAGATTTGCATGGTGATGGCAACTCTATCGGACAAAAAATACAAAGAGATCTCGATTGATATAGATCACTGAGAATGTTCCATATTTTCTGCATAACGTCGCCGAAATTAAGCCATAAAGATATTAATCCCTGATGTTCCGCCCGATTCAAGTCAGTCCCTTGTAACATTGTTGCCAATTTTCAGTAATATGACCTCACCTCACCTGTCCCATTTTTACTGTCCTGTACAGCCCTATGACGCAATACATACTCAATATTCAATTCCCATTGACCCTAAACATTCCCATAGTGAGTTTTTAAACCTTGACCCTAAACAGCCCTTGCAAGTTTAGTAATGTATTTGATTCTAATAGCAGCAGCCCAAGATTTCCAAGTTTGTAAAATTAATTAGGAAGTCAAATGCAAGCAACATCGAGCTACCTTTGATATCAACGTATCAATTATACAGTTAGTCGTGCGCCCAAGTTGTAATTTTACCATAAATAGCATAATATTTGTCCATATATATATATATATATATATATATATATATATATATATATATATATATATATATATATATATATATATAAACGCCACTCGTTGAATATATATATATATATATATATATATATATATATATATATATATATATATATATATATATATATATATATATATATATATATATATATCACGATTTGGTTTCCCCAACCCTCTATTGTGATCTTTGCTAACTAACAGAAAGAACACAATCAACAAAGCAAAACAATTTAAGTTTTCAAAACATAATTTGAAATGTAGAGACATACCGATTATATTACAATGTCATAACACACTTACGATTAATATGCACCCTGACTGGAAATGTTTTGATGCGGTCTGGAATTGAGGGTTTCTTTGTTTTCTTTACAATAAAAATGTTGCTGAAGAATTTAAACAGTTGTATTGATTTTGCTTGGCATTATGCAATAACAAACTTAAAATACGAATATAATGACGTTATATTTACATGCACACTTGGCTGAAAAAAACAATAATGACAATAATGAACTCTACTTTAAAATCAATACCTTAATGTTTTCATCTTGAAATATGCAATAAAAGAAATTATTGGCAGGGATAGTAGTAAGACTATGTAAGATATTTTATTTAAACGTTGGAAGATTCTAGTAATTACCATGCAATTATATATTTCACTATATTACTTAATTCATCTTATCAAAGATACACATGCTATTTGGTATAGACATCCAAAGGTAATGTATTTTCGATTAGGCGTTTATGTGGCGATGTCATGCATATACGCATATAATATAAATATGCTTATATCCAAAACAAAATCACAAGGACCACTTGCATTAACATGTAAACATTTCATGTAATTTCAAAACTCATTTGCCCGAATTTACATTGGCTCAAACAAAGGCATTTATTTTGACATGATAAAACACCGTTGCCGGCATTGCAGAGCAGACCCTAACTTTAATTTCACAATCCGCCAGCGTTTCCTGCTTGACTTGATTGCATCGGAACTGAAACCGATGTGCAATGCTGGTTCGGAAAGTAAATGTTTGGCAATGTGGTCAACAGAGACATACATTAAACAGAAATTCCCCAAACCGAGTCTTATATTGCATACAATTACCTAAATAAATAAAAATACATGTCTTTCATATATAAAAAAACGAATGCAAAAATAATTTTACTTGAATTTGGGTCAGGTGTAAGTTGCAGCGCGTGTTAGATTTAAGCAGTTCAATTCATTGAGGATGAATTTGCATACAATACAAGTAACAAGAATCTACTTATATATGCCATATGTTAACTTACATATTTCTAACAAAACACATTTTAAGTATCTTAGAGTACTATGGTTTTCAAATAAAGATTCTGAATGTTTTATCACAGATCAAAAAGGATAAAATGTTCCAATCTATGACTGTACTGGTGTACTGATAAGCACGCATATGCCGATGTACTGACTGTCAAGTTACATCGAATTGATATGATCCAAAATATATATAGATCACATAAAATAGTATTATAGTCCAGCATGTCAATTTCCACCATGTATCCTATATGAATAATTTGTATAAATAAAACTTCTCAAAGACAATATGAACAAAATTAAAAATGAGTCTACAAAAACTGATATAAATATAGGAATGGATAATGCTGTTTGCATCAAAACCTTAATTAACACACAAAGACATAATAAGACTACTAGAATTCAGATTCAGCTAAACATGACATTAGTCAGGCAGGCATTAACTACTTCACTCAATTAAAGGCAAATATCACCAATATAAATTACTTTACAAACACTCAGTTAACGACAAATATATTTCATGTTCCAACCACACACACACACACACACACACACACACACACATAAATATATATATATATATATATATATATATATATATATATATATATATATATATATATATATAAATATATTATGACAGATCAAATGTCAATAATATTTGACAATTTGTCGTTTTCACACATGTATTTCAGTTAATTACTGTGCATGGTATAATAAAGGTAAATCAATATTTACTCTAGAGACTTTATGTGCTCACTGTTGAGAAATGCAAAACCACTGCACGCGACTTATTGCATGCAATATAATGAAGAAACGTTCATTGAAATTACTTATGTTTTCGTGGCCTTGTTTATAATAAGAGAGAAAGGGATACAAAAAGGTTCAATCCTATGTCTCATATTTTGAATAAACAGTTTACAATATTTAACATATCAAGAAAATGGACAGCGATGAGGTATTTATTACGATGCAAAGACCAACAGAATTATAGAGTATTAAATGAACAAGAATGAATTTCTGATCCTCTTATGTCTTTTATTACGATAAGTTATGTGTTTATTGTTTACACTATTTCAAGGATGAAAAAAATATGAACTTATACCTGCACAGTTACATTAACGTGTATAACGTTTTTGTTATTTCATATAAAGAAGGAACAAATTTTATGTCCCACAAAAATCACAGATGTAAAGCTAAACTTAGCCCTGAGTATGTATTTAATATAGAGCCAAATCAGTGGGTATAAAAATTCACTGCACATGATCAGGAATCCCAGATTACAAATACTATTGCAAGCCACTTCTATATTTAATGTTTTCTAAATAGAAGATTTTCTTTAGCTGTACTGACGTATTTATTTGTTTTATAGAGCATATAAGTACGATTTGCATGGAGATGGCAACTCTATCGGACAAAAATTACAAAGAGATCTCGATTGATATAGATCAATGCGCGTGTTGCATATTTTCTGCATAATGTCGCCAAAAGTATGCCTTATACAAGTCAATCCCTGATAATCGGCCCGATTAAGGTCAGTCCCTTGTAACATTGCTGCTAATTTTCAATACCATGGCGTCACCTCACCTGTCCATTTATACTGTCTCTATACAACCCTATGATGCAATACATACCCAATATACAATTCCCATTGACCCTAAACAACACCATGGTACGTTCTCAAATCTTGACCCTAAACAGCCTTAGGTGGTTCTGTAATGTATTTAATTCTAACAGCAGCAGCCCATGATTGCCAAGTTTGTAAAATTAATTAGGAAGTCAAATGCAGGCAACATCGAGCTACCTTTGATATCAAAGTATCAATTTGCAGTTAGTCGTGCGTCCAAGTTGTAAGTTTACCATAAAATAGCATAATATTTGTCCGTAAACATAAAACTAAATATTCCATTATGAAATAAGATCTCAATCCAAGTGAACTGCATTCATATTTAATATACAGTTTTCAAATAAATTAGTCAGACATGGTGCACACGTAATATTTCACAACACAGTCATGACCAATTCAAAAAATGCATAAAGTTAGAAAGTGATACAATTCGTGTAACTGTTCGTGCACATGCTCGTGTCTTCAGATGTGAAAGACGTCCGATATACTATTACTGGATTTGTTATGAGATGTGGAGAGAAAATAGGTTTAATTAGCGTACTTTCTATTTGCAAATACATCTCTGCCATAACCTCTACTTTCATTTTTGTATTCAGGTACAAAACGTATTCATTTACTTCATGCATTCTTGCCCATCCAGTTAAGATTGAATTACCAGAAGCTTGTTAACTCGAAATGTCAATGGCGACAGTTTTGTTACAACCTGTGTCATACTTACATGGGCATGGGACCTGAGTCGTCTTCGTCGCTGAAAAGCAAAAATGGGTAGTGTGTAATTTGTATATGCGTGATATCTAAAAAAATTATTTATTGTAAATTAGTTTATATATATATAGTTTCAACAAGTGATGTGACATAAGTAGTCGTTGGATTCACACGTAATATTTCACAACAAAGTCGTGATCAACTTAAAAATATGCGTATCTCGGCATAGATTACCACAATGCATACACATACAACATAATGTAGGCTGGATAGCACTATAATTCAGCCCAACAAATGTCAGTTCATATAAGTTACTAGTAGTAACATCATTGATGCATTTTTAACATTACCTCTTTAGATATAACCTAAGCCTTTTTGTGATAAAAATGTCAAATAAGTTATAAATGGATTTCCCTTTATTAATCAAATGATGCTTAGTGATCTGAAACGCGCCTGATCTTATATCGTTGTTTTATCTTTATTTCATAATGGAATGCCATTTTTTTAAGATATATTTTTACTTACGTTTAGTTGTAGTTGTTGTTCTCTCTTGTTCACATCGTTTCTTATCAGTGTAATAACATTCTCCATCTTTACACCCACCATCTTTCACAAATGTTCGATTCCAAAAGCAATATAAGTACTTCCCGCAATCATAGGATGAATATGGGTATGGTAAAATCAAACCCTCCGGCATACCATAGCATTTGTTTCCTGTACAATATGAAAGTACGATACAATATTTAATAACACAATCTTACAAAAAATACGAGACATTAATAATACACACACGCGCGCACACACACACACACACACACATATATATGTTGAGGCAACATTGTATGAAAATTTAGACACTTCAAAATGTATTTAATTATAATCTGATCTAAATTTTGAAAACTTGTTAAACAGGAAGTTTGTGATTTTTTTTATCATATCATTGTTTGCCACAATGCAACAATATGTTGTAACATAAATGAACACGTTTCATAACTTTTTATTAAGAAACATCATTTATACAAGGTCATCTGCAGTAATAAATATAGCAAGTAACCGGTTTGTAATGGCGATTAATACATTCTGCACATACACTACTAATTCGATAGATTTATGCCATGCATCACAATGATACGTTTTTGAAAGTTTCTGAAAATCCGGAAATAAAATTAGCAGACTCAATACCACGATGCAACAGGAACACATAGAAAGAGACATAGGGATAGCACACTGCAGCCTAAGGCAAGGGACTCAAACCCCTGGGCTGCTTGCTGCCCGCCAACCCGTATCAGGTGGCATGCAAAAAAGATTGGTATTACAATATGTAATGAGAGATAACAAAGTTATTACAGCCCCTGGGCCATCAAAAATGCCCTCATGCAGCCTTCGGTGCGGTTTGAGTTTGAGACGCCTGGCCTAAGGACAAAAGAATACACGATCAGGGCAAAAGGGTATTTCGATAATCATTTGTACACAAAATTATGGTACAAATACATACATGTCCAAATGCGTGCTAAAATGATGAAAATCTAATATAAAAACAGTGCGTATTAGATTATAACGAATATACCTGGGACGAGGAGAAGGACTTTATCCTCAAATGGTGCTGATTCACCTGACAACGTATTATTATTTGTTGCAACACATCGTACAGTCGAATTATGTAGGTCGGTTGTAAATTTATTGAGGTAAAACTCAAATCTATCCACTCTCCTACAGGAAGTTACATCGCCTGTGAGCATGTTGGCCTTAAAAGGTTGGGCATCCTTAAAGTGTCCATCCTTGTTGAATAGAACAGTAAGATTTCCTCCTGGATAACCCACGTTTCCCTCACAGACGAAGGGGTCGCTGGCTTGGTTATAACCATCACTTATTACGTCCACTGGCAGTTTTAACTTAGGCTTATCCGGCTTTCCTGTATCAAGCAATAAATAACCTTGTAGACCCTTATGTGAAAATTCAAAGACTACAATCTTGAAATATATTCCTCTCGCAAAGGGTATCAACTTCAGACTTGTAGTAGCAGTTAGTAGCAGTAGTATCAAAAATAGTAGTAGTACTTATACGTTATTGCAAACATTATATATAATTAAATACGATTACATATTCTGTTAGAAATATCTGAATAACGAAATATCGTGAAATATCGTAAAATATCGTGAAAGCTGACAGTAATATGAATGATTCATATTCAAACATTTTCTATATTCTGAGATCAAGTACAAGTCAAGAATTTTCAAAATGGGACATAACATTCAGTTAACACGTCTAATGCTACTAATCTAATAAAGCAAATTCTGAAATGTTGGACTTAAATGTTTGTTGATATCGTTTGTTGAAGAACAATACATATACTATATATTTTTTAAGAGACTTCTAAATTTAACAAACGTAGATTGTATATCCTTTAAAAGATTACGCTGTTATAATTAACATACGTTTTGTTTAATCTTTCAATGTGCAAGTAACGTTCCGTGGGTCTGTGTTGGAGATTAACCCGGGTTTTTCCTCTACTATTTACAGCCATATATAGAGTATCGTTCGCTGAAAAGTGGCTGTAGACCCGATAATATCAACATCAATGCATGTTTTATTTCTTCTTCAATGCAAGAATAACAATATTATTGAAAACAATAATAATCGTTCTTAATAATCCACACACTCTATACGTCTTAATAATCCACACACTCTATACGTCTTAATAATCCACACACTCTATACGTCTTAATAATCCACACACTCTATACGTCTTAATAATCCACACACTCTATACGTCTTAATAATCCACACACTCTATACGTCTTAATAATCCACACACTCTATACGTCTTAATAATCCACACACTCTATACGTCTTAATAATCCACACACTCTATACGTCTTAATAATCCACACACTCTATACGTCTTGTGAAATGTCTGCTTACCCCATATCTCTAATTTCGTGGCTGCTCTCCCGTTTCCGGTCTTACAGTAGTATGTGCCACCTTCATGACACTGGAGGGAGTCCATATTGACGTGAACTATCATCTCGGTCACCGACAAATTAGTTATATTTATCTGTAAGCCTGTACGGTTACTTTTGGTTGAGTTGCCAATTGTTATGATGGACAAGGTCTCTTCTCCCCCAATCCCTGAATTAGATCTCGATATGATGATGTTGTCACCGTTGCGTTGAAAACACCATTAACTATGCAGTTCATCCGCACCGTACCATTGATGAGCCCAGTGAATTTAGTGGACGAAAACCGAACACCTGCTGAAAGCGACATCAATTTAAATGATACTCAAACTAGTGAAAATGTGTGTTGGCATGGTGACAAACATCTTCAGTGTTAGCAAAATTAAGATGTATGTATAAGATGGATTAGTGCATCTAACACTCAACATTCATCAAAGCCTGCTATCAGAAAATATATTAGCTCTATTCTATCTATCTATCTATCTATCTATCTATCTATCTATCTATCTATCTATCTATCTATCTATCTATCTATCTGTCTGTCTGTCTGTCTGTCTGTCTGTCTGTCTGTATATAATCTAAATTACATCATTCAGAGCGAATTTAAAAAGATTGCATCAGTACTTATAATTTAATTAGATGTGTTTTTATTTTCTTACTTCTAAAAATTGATTGCAAATACGACATACCAGATTGATACAATTTTGATCATGGAATGAGGCGGATCTAAGTGGGTATATCAAGATTAATTGTTGTCTTACTGGATGCTTGCGCTACATTATTCCGCTCTCAAAACCTATGCAATGTGACCACTTACATCGGATAACCTCGTTCAGACTTTAGGATAACCCCTAATACAGCGCCGATATTTAGACATAGACGAGAAATATATTCTAATTTTATTTTAGTACTAAAATCTGACACCATACAAACAAACGACCGGAAGATTTTAATATGTTGTTAGTTAAAAATATGATACCAGTATATGTTATGTTGATTTCATGCACGTCTGATTCCATTCTTGATGTGCTGTTGTCGCCAATAACGCACCGAATTCGAGCACCATCCCACATGTCTTCGACAAAAATATTCATCACGAGAGTGCCCATATTACTGCAGTTCTGGCTATTTCTTGTTAACGATGTTATATCATACTTTGAAAAGTTGCCGCTATTGAACATCACTTCCATGTACATATCCTGCTGCGGAATGCCCAGTTCTCCAGTACAGAATATGGTAGTTTCCGTGTAAGCCACGAACGACTGTTGAAGCTGGAGCGTAGGTATGTTAGGAGGAACTGAAATACATTGAATATATTTCTTCCGAATAAAGATCAGTCGCAGGCTGATTTACGCCAACAATGATTAACGCGAAGGAAATATATCCTTTACTGACTAATCGGTTTTCATAACGAGGAAAAACTCTTTGTATTGCTTTAGAGAAAACGAGATGATTTATCTGCCATAAATGTTATTAGTCGTAAATATACTGTATTACAAATCAAATTTAACTATGGTTAATGTATCATTGCATATGACAATTGCCTTATGCAAGCTCTAAGATCAACTTGTTCATGTGTATGCTGTACGTGTGTTATAATTTGTTCTGATAAAGTAGACTGTGGAACTGTGATTGCAGTATTCAATGCGAATTGGGGGTGGGGGTTCAATTGTGTTACTTATCCTCTTATATATGTGTAGTTATGGGGGCGCTCACCAGTTAGTATGTACTTTTAAGATAGTGACGTATGTGAGGTGAAGTTGTTTGCATTTGTAATATGCACAATGGAGATAATGTTGGCATATCTCAATGCTACTTTGGTGTAATGTGGCTGATATTTCTTTGGATACTGCACTTGTGGAAACTGTACATGATCTAAGCACATGGTATGAAAAAATGGATGCTCCCATGTGCTTGAAAAATTAGTCAGAATTAATAAAAAGTACACTAACTTTAGCAGTTATTAAACTAGGGAAAAAAAATTTTGCTGAAGTAAACAGCTTCTGAAAGTGCAATGAACAAATTACAAAACATCTGAAAAGTAAAAAAAGTTATCGGATCATTTTTCTACAATTTACCTCTGAAGTCCAGAAAGTGAAAATGACCATGCAGAGCTACCAGTTTTTTTTATTCGAGCACATCTTAAGTTAGCCCAAGCTGTATAATCTAGAACCTAAAGTACACCCATCAATCATACATCAAAATAAAGGGAATTGAAAGCTCTTCTCCCAACACCTAAGATATACCAAGTCTTTATTATATTGCCAGTATAACCAGTGAAGAAATCCCAGAAAATTATTTTTCTTTAAAATTCTAACCCTATGCAAAGTACGAAACTGTAGAAAAAGGAAGCGTAAGTCAATCTTGCATTACCTTTCAGTCTTAATGTTGCGCGATCGATGAAACTTTGTCTATCCAGGTCCACTATGTACTCTCCGGTGTGGTTGCAATTTGTCTTGTTTATTGTAAGAGTTACCGCCGCTGCTCCACGTGAAACCGAAATTTGTATGTCTTTGTCTTCTGACTTCAGAGAAATATTTCCCGATATATTGAGGTTACTAAATAAAAAGTCTTGATAATGTTTAATTGAGAGAGAGAAAGAGTCGCTGCAGAAAAGGATTTCACAGGTGATGGACGCGCTGTCTCCTATGTTGACGTCGGTATCTCGGCAGTACAGGACTAAAATTACAAAATAAGTTTATTGCTGAATCATTCAATCATGTGTACAAATAACGATAATATATATACTATATAAAGTAAACGCCACTTGTTGAATATATATATATATATATATATATATATATATATATATATATATATATATATATATATATATATATATATATATATATATATTAAGACTGAAAGGTACGATTTGGTTCCATCAACCTTCAATTATGATTCTTGCTAACTAACAGTAAGAACAAAATCAACGAAGCAAAAAAACATTTAAGTTTTCAAAACATAATTTGAAATGCAGAGACATAGCATTAATAATACAATGTCATAACACATTTGAGATTAATATGCACCCTGACTAGAAATGGTTTGATACGGTTAGGAATTGAGGATTTCTTTATTTTCTTTACAATGAAAATGTTGATGAAAATTTTAACAGTTGTATTGACTTTGCTTGGCATTATGCAATAACAAACTTAAAATATGAATATAATGACGTTATATTTACATGGACACTTAGATGAAAAAGACATACTAATGACACAAATAAACTTTTAAATCAATACCTTAATGTTTTCGTCATGAAATATTCAATAAAAGAAGTAAGTGGCAGGGATAGTAAGACTGTGTAAGATATTTTATTTAAACGTTGGAAGATTCTAGTAATTACCAAGCAGTTATATATTTCATTATATTACTTAATTCAACTTATCAAAGATACACATGCTATTTGGTGCAGACATCCAAAGGTAATGTATTTTCGATTAGGCGTTTATGTGTCGATGCCATGCATATACGCATATAATATAAATATGCTTGTATCCAAAACAAAATCACTAAGATGACTTGTATTAACATGTAAACAATATCATGTAACTTTATAACTCATTAGCGCAAACAGAGGCATGTATATTGACACGAGAAAACACCGTTACCGGTATGGCAGAGCAGACCCTGACATTAATTTCACAATCCGCCTGCATTTCCTGTTTGACTTGATTGCATCGGAACTGAAACCGATGTGCAATGCTGGTTCGGAAAGTACATGTTTGGCAATGTGGTCAACAAATTGAGACAGACATCAAACAGAAATTCCCAAAACCGAGTCTTAACTAATTAAAAACATGTCTTTCATAAAAAAAAAAATATTGCCAAAATCATTTTAATCTAATTTGGGTCAGTGGTAAGTTAAAACGCATGTTAGATGCAAGCAGTTAAATTCATTGAGGATAGTCGTATATAATACTTCTAACAAGAATCTACTTATACATACCATACGTTTCCTTACATATTTCTAACCTTCATCTAATATGAACAGTTATTTTGACAAATGTATGCGCTGATGTGTCGCACTGTCCGTACTATTATACGGAGGCAAAATACGAATTTCTAAACGTAAAATGCATAATACGTGACATGAAATTAAATCTGATCGATAGGGACTTTGTTACGTTTGAATATATCAATATATACAATATATAGCAATTTTTGTTCATATAATGCATTCCATCAAGCATTATAGTTGGTCAGATTTCTGGCTTTTGTAGTATCAGTTTTCGTTTTGATTTTGGCTTTAATTACAAAACAATAAGCAAACACATGGAGGGAACCTGAGAAGCCTTATGGCCTAAAGAGGTCACCGTTACGGATCCCTGCCATATAACCTTTACGTGGGTTTGAGTCTCAAATTGAGCTAATGTGACAAAGCATGACAGCCGCTTCTCGTTGGTCATGGGCTCTTTATTTATCGTTTATACTGGCCGCCATGTATTGCCTATCCTGTGCTAACACTGGTGTGCATCCTTACAACAACACCGTGTTTAGTGTACGTTTCGGTTCTTGTTATTGATATTAGTGATGTCTGTCCTGAAGAAAGAAATTAGTTCTCTCTCTCTCTCTCTCTCTCTCTCTCTCTCTCTCTCTCTCTCTCTCTCTCTCTCCAGATAAAAAGGGATATACTGTTCCACTCTATGAATGTACTGGTTTACTGATATTCACGCATATACCGATGTACTGACTGTCAAGTTACATCGCATTGATATGATCCAGAGTATATCTAGATCACATTAAATAGTATCATAGTCCAGCATGTGAATTAACACCATGCATCCTATATGAATAATTTGAATAAATAAACATTCTCAAATACAATATGAACAAAATTAAAAATGAGTATACAAAGACTGATATAAATATAGGAATGGATAATGCTGTTTGCATCAGAACCTTAATTAACACACTAAGACATAATAAGACTACTAGAATTCTGATTCAGATAAACATGACATTAGTCAGGCAGGCATTAACTACTTCACTCAATTGAAGGCAAATATCACCAATATAAATTACTTTACAATACAAACACTCAGTTAACGACAAGTATATTTCAACTATTGATTTCCAAACCATATATATATATATATATATACATATATATATATATATATATATATATATATATATATATATATATATATATATATATATACTGACAGATCAAATGTCAATAATATTTGGTAATTTGTTGTTTTCACAAATGTATTTCAGTTAATTACTGTGAATGGTACAATAAAGGTAAATCATTATTACTCTAGAGACTTTATGTGATTTTTGGACATGCTCACTGTTGAGAAATGCAAAACCACTGCACGCGACTTATTGCAATATAATGAAGAAACGTTCATTGAAATTACTTATCTTTTTGTGGCCTTGTTTATAATTAAGAGAGAAAGGGATGCAAGAAGGTTCCATCCTAAGTCTCATATTCTAAATAAATATAATTGTGAACAGTGTTAATGTTTTTAAAGTTATTATATGTTCTTCTGAGCGCAAAGTTTGACATGCTACTTTTGCAATTATAGCTTAGATCATATTCAAAATATTCACTAATACAAGGTGTAAGCTCAGTTTTGTGCAAACATCAAACTGAAGCATTCCAAATCTTAAAGTAAGTTGCTGCTTTTATTTTCATATAAATATTTCGTTAATGAAATGATGGCATTGCAAGATATTACATACAAATTCTTCTTTATATGTGAGATTTCGCATTGTCATAACTACAGAACATTGTTAACTTCTACAGAAATATATATTCCAGTATTTAGATTGCTTATTACGCATACATCTTCAACTACTTCTCTGAGAAATAATATAAACATTTGCTCCACAACGGTGTCCATGACCAAATATACCTAATTTCAGTCGTGATCCGTCTCTGTTTCAGATTAATTTACCTTGGTTTGATCTTAAAGAAATTGGTTGCCATCTATCAACACGCGAGAAAACAACTTTCCCATAAACATTTACAAACAATTATTTATGACTAGCAGGATTGAGAGACGGACACTAACATTAAAAAGGTTTAGATTAATTATTAAAATAACAATTTCTTTTTTCGCACAAATATTAAGAAAATAGTATTTAATTTGCAATCACTGCATGCATAAACTAGGCGACACTATTTAAGAGTTTTATATATATATATATATATATATATATATATATATATATATATATATATATATATATATATATATATATATATGTGTGTGTGTGTGTGTGTGTGTGTGTGTGTAATGTACCACTATTCAAAAAGGTAGCTATGTTTTAAAATGTGGTTGTTCCCGCCGAATAGGATCTCTCTAAACTATGTTCGCAGACTGAATTCCATGTATTTAAATCCTGGTAAAATTAATAACACCATGCTAATTGATTCGACATGATGTCCAATATTTCAACATAATTCTAGATCATTTACATCTGTAATTGTACATTGGTTTACCATCCCTAACGTGGGAAGAGGCCACTGACAATTTGCCTCCATTGTCAGGACAATATATTGGGCTAAGAAAAATAGTTCAACATATTATGTTTGTGTTACATAATTAACTATGTCATACGCTATCGTTATAATTTATTCTTACATTAAGCGTATTTGATCAATATCAGGGGCCCCAAGTGGCCGAGTGTGATGTAAAACGCTCTCCGTTACGGATCACTGCCATCTCACCTCTGTCTGCGTGGGTTGGAGTTTAAGATTCGGCTAATGTAGTTATGTGAGAAAGCTTGCCGTTGTTTCTCGTGGGTCGGTGGTTCTTTTCGAAAGTTTTCCCGGGCTCTTCCTTCACCAGTAATACTGGCCGCCATGTATAGCCTATGTTGTGCTGAAAAATGGCGTTAAACTCATCAAAACAAAACATAATCATTAATAAAACATACCACTCACATCATATGAGCTTAATATATTATAGTCTTCTTCATAAACTTGTATTACCCAACTCCCTAATAGAAATAGTGAAATATTAGCGTGTGCAGTACTTACATGGGCATTTTGTCTGAGTCTTCTTTGTTGCTGAGGAATGAAAATGAAATAGAATTCAGAAATGCATAAAACAGTGAAATAATAATAAACGAAGCACCGACATATTTCCTACTTACATATTAACTGTGTATGTCAAGATCATACAAACTTTAGGGAATAGTAAAAACAGTGTAAAGTGCCTTCATTGTATGTAATGAATATGTCATATGCCCGAAATTATTTATCTGGTATCAGCCTATCTATGTGTCACAAATAAATCAAATATAGTTTTGAATACTTTGGAACGTTTTGATGCAGTTGCTTTTATATGCTCATCTGATGCTTTACAATGCGTTTACCATATCCGACATTGTAAAATACGTTTCATGTTGTGATAATTATCTAATCAATGAATGTCTTCGGAAAATACAGTTTCTACTTACGAGCAATTGTTGTAGTTGTTCGCTCTTGCTCACATCGATTCATATCAGTATAATAGCATTCTCCATCCTTACATCCACCATTTTTCACAAATGTGCGATTCCCAAGGCAATATACGTATTTCTTGCAATCATCAAATGGATACGGGTATGGTAAAGTTAAACCGTTCGCCACACCATAGCATGTATTTCCTGCATTGATAAAAAAGGCAATTAGCAATCAAAGTCGAATGCTCTCTATGTTTTCCGCTGTTTTTGTGTCTCTTGTTCGCTAAACAAACAACTATTTATATTTAGGTTTTCAATAAATTACATTCCAGTATAATTAACACGTGATTGTCTATAGCTCAAATAACTTTCGTTTATTAAATATCTTGGATACTATATCCATAATAAAGGATCTGCTCATATGACGTAGTGTATATTTTGTTTGATTAAAACACGAGACGAAATGAATTAGGGCATGCAATGGTTGATGTAATAGTCAGACAAAATATTAAACGAATAACATTATTTTGATATATATGCCGCGAACCAGACTGGATCCAATGTCAAGCCAAGTGTATGGAGTATGAATTTACGAGATAATGGTATGTCATTGCAGTGAGAGCTAGGTGGAGAAGAATGGTTTAGAGGTTTTAAACAAGACGTGGTTGCGGATAATATGTATCTAAGGGCGATGAAACAGTGGCATATTACAATAAATGTACCTGGGACAAGAAGAAGAACTTTTTCATCATATGGATCAGATTGGCCAAAAGCTAACGTCTCGTTGTTCGTGGCAACACATCGCAGACTAGAATTATGTAGGTCCATTGTAAATTTGTCTAGGTAAAACTCAAGTATATCAACCTTCTGACAATTCGAAATATTCCCTTTAATCAGGTTGACTTTAAACGGTTGGACCTCTTTAGAAGTTCCATTGCTTTTGATTCGTGCAAGTAGGTATCCACCAGGGTAACCTACATTTCCTTTGCAGACAAAGGGGTCTCCCAACTGATTATATCCATCACTGACAACATCCAGAGGTAGCATCAAGCTAGGTTTATCAGGTTTACCTGTATTTGTGAAATATATTTCCTTTATAAATTTATATATATACTACAAATAAAATTACTACCACAACTAATACTAATGGAAGAACAGAATGTGCTTACAGTAGAAGGTATTGTGATACAGTAGAAGGTATTGTGATACAGTAGAAGGTATTGTGATACAGTAGAAGGTATTGTGATACAGTAGAAGGTATTGTGATACCAGTAAGATTTCTTATATAACTGGTGGTGTTCTTACTTAAAAATCAGTGGTACGTTTTTTAAATATCATAATATATAAAAATAAATTAAATAAATCTGACAATTGTTGTAACGAAAATCAAATTAATATAAAATAACTTCTGCCTTGGATATTGATCTAAAATTTAACTAATTATAGTTGTGTATGATATATGCAATCCGCAATTCGCAGAGAAGATGATCGAGTTAGAGTTGAAACATGGATATATATGTAAACGATCTGATTAAGATAGCTGAAATATTAAAACCTTTAACTCGACATTAGTTATTAATTAATTATTAATGTGTATATAAAAGTACTACTTTCCTCATTAAATGTTGAAGTACACATTGACAAAAATATAAAAGTCCATACAGAAGTAAAATAAAATGTCCTAATGTGTACGTTTAATATTCAGAATTACTATCTCCTTACTCCATATCGTCAAAGATGTGATTGCAGTTCTGTTTCCTGTTTTACAGTGGTATGTTCCACCATCCCTGCACTGAATGAAGTTGATGGTGATGTGAATTATCACGTCGGTCTCTGACACAGCAGTTGTACTAAAACGTATCCAAGTTAGGTTGTTATTGATTGAATTACCAATGGTAAGTATGGACAGAATTTCTTCTCCCTGAATGGTGGGTATTAATCTTGATATGATGACAGAATCATTGCTCAAAATGCCCGTAACTGTACAGTTTATTTGCACCGTGTCATTTATGAACCCGGTGATTTCACTTGGAGAAATACTGACACCTATAAAAATTAAGACAAGACAAAAGGCTGCTTTAAATAGATAAATGACATCTTTGTGTTGTTATCGCTATGTTATCGCTATGTGTTCATATATGTAAATCGATATTCCGTTTGAATAGCTTTAGGCGCACGAGTCTTTATCCATAGAGACACGTTTGTATAATCGAACGTTTTCTAAACTGATAGCTATTACAATTAGTTAATGTTAAGTTTATGGGATATTGTCACGAAGTGCGTCATATATGATTCTTGCATTTGCATGTTAAAAGCAACCGCAAACATATCTTGATGATATAGCACATACACACAAATTAGTTCAAATTGGATTAAATAAATGTTAAATATATCAAATAAACATGAACTTGAAATGAGGAATATATTCTTTTTATGTGACTATAAAACATATGCTATTTGAAAACATTAAACTGCTCATACCTTGTAGAAATGATAATTCAGAGCTTTGCTAAGAAACGCTAAAGAATTGTACATTGATATTAGTTATTAAATTAGTTATTAAATTAGTTATTAAAGTAAGTCGCTAAACTTTCTCGATTATATGAATTTAATATACTTTACATCACTAGCTTGTTTGTGATGTGCATGGGTTCAACGGTCATCAAGGGACACCGAGTGGCCGAGTGGTCTAAAACGCTCTGCGTTCCGGATTACTGCCATCTCACCTCTGTCTGCGTGGGTTTGAGTCTCAGATTCGGCTAATGTAGTTATGTAAAAATGCTTGCCAGTAGCTTCTCGTGGGTCGATGGTTCTTTCCGGGGGTTTCCCGGGTTCTTCCTCCACCATTAATACTGGCCGCCATGTATAGTCTATCGTGTGCTGAAAAATGGCATTAATCCTTGCAACAATAACATCAATATGGGTTATTTGACCGTAACAATAAATTAGCTGTATCAACGAGACACAAGCCAAACAAACATTCATCGAGATGGAAGCTTATAGTGCATAATTACCCAACAGATTTTACTCAATGACATTAGATTTGACGATTGACACAAATAAACAGTATTCAGGTCAATTTTTTTGCGATCATAGCTATACTTTTGTATTTTTGCTGGTAATACTATCGTGCATTATATTAGTCGAGTTTAATACAACGTGTATGGCAGAGAATAAATCGTTTTCTAATTACTCTGCATACACAAGAAATCATCACGTTCAGCAATGCATCGGATTTTCATCAACTTGTTCATTATTAAGAATGTTTAGAATACAAAAATAGCAATGTATTTAGCGACCGATTGTGAAAACATCTATAACGTCATAATCTTCTACAAATAAATTGTTACTGTTCAAATAGACCAATTAGTTATATCGCAGTGTCATCAACGATGTTAAAAACAACGAAAAACTTGAATACGATTTAAATATTGAAAGCCATAAACCGAAAGGAAAACTAATCATGAATTGGATATCAGTAACAAACGTATTTAAAGTTGACCGTATCATTATTTCGATTTTGTCAAATATGAATGAGTTATCTACATTATTCTGATGGGATAAGGACATACAAACATATTCAAAATTTCAATAGCTTTTCACATATTATAACGTCTCTCTCAAACGTTAAACGTAATTCAATTATTTGCTTTTCTGAACAATTAAACTATTGTAACGAATACCTATTTTCATCTATACGTCAACCGTTCGTAGTTTATATCTGTCTCGTAAAAGCAAATATATCAGTATTGCATTATCTGGAGTGCAAGGAAATAAGCTACAGCTTCCTGACGAGTTTAAGGAATTTGTTTTCTGATATAGTCGTTACTGATTTTGCATTGTAATTTTTTTCTTTCACTTTTCGTTTGTCATTATTGATAGCGAGCCATATGTTATTTCATCTCATTGTTTTAACGAGCTTTACTGATGGGTGATATTAGTGCATATGTTTAACTATTATTAAAAAAATCTTATTCTTATCCATCTGAAAATACTCGATACTTTACCAGAGCTTGTAATGTTGATTTCATACACGTCTGACTCCAGTCTTGATGAATTGTTGTCGCCAATAACACACCGAACTCGAGCATGTTGCCATTTTTCTACAACAAGAAAATTCATCACCAGAGTACCCATACTACTACAGTTCTTGTCATCTGTGGTCAAAATTATATTTTCATACTTCGTGTAATTGCTCCCGTTAAACATCACTTCAATGTACATGTTCTGTCGTGGAATCCCTTGTTCACCAGTGCAGATTATGGTCGCTTGTGTATAAGTCACTATCGATTGCGGCAACAGTAGCGTAGGCTTTCTAGGAGGAACTACAAAAAAAATATTTCCTAAGAGCAAGGTATATATGGTACGAGTTTGGTGTTCTACGATTTTAGTGATCTACTCAGGTAAAGAGTGTTACCTTGACTTATAATCTATAATAAGTACTATAACAATATCAGCCTGTAGAAAGAAGAGATTCTGGTTGCCTGAAATCAATTGAGATGCATATATTTGATAACCGACAAATATATGTTAAGAACAGTCTGTTGAATCAATTTTTTAATTGCATCAATTATGCATTAGATCTGATATATTCGCAGCATCGTTTTCTCTAGACAAAAAGATGCTTCAAATAGCATAGATTTTATTTACCTTTGAAAGCTATGTATCCACGATCCGTGAAGCCTTCTTTATCAAGGATCACTATATACTCTCCACTTTGGTTGCAGTATGTTTTAAAAAATGCCACACTTAGTTCCGCTTTTCCATTTGTAAGCCAGATTTGTATGTGCCTATCCTCTGAACGCTGAGAAATATTACCAGTAATATTATTACTACTAAACAGAGTGTCGCCCAGATGTTTAACTGCGAGCGAAAATGAGTCATTGCAGAACAGCAGACTGCATGTGAACGAAATTGGTTCTCCTATGTTGGCATCAGCATCATTGCAGTACACAACTATAATGTAAATATAATCGCTTTAGTTAAATTAGATTATCATAAGATAATACCCATTGAAGAACGCGTACAATTGTGGAATATGTGTTTATTTAACAAAACAAACAAGTTACATCGTAAAGAACATTCTGAGGAAAATAATATTTTGAAAATATCATCTCAAGATATCATGCAGTTAAAAACATTTACTAACCATGACAACGTTTCTAAATTTATGCATCAAAAGTTGAGGTTATATGCTAATGATGACTTTATATTCTTTTGGTGAAGGCACACAACGTGATCTATTACAATATATGATCATTTAACTTTATCTTAATTTGGAGTAATGTTTCAGAATTCAATATTTATGATCCTAACATAGCAATTTGACGATTGAATGCTATTCTTATTGGCTTGATCTCTCTGAATATATAGTTGTTTAGAAAAATAAGTATTAGAACGCAAATGTTTTCCTATTGATAAAATTAGTAGAAAATTCAAAAAGCACAATTTGTCATAAAATACTAATTCTCTAAAATCAGATTATGAGACATTTGATGAATATTTAAATCGCCCATAATTTTGTAAAAATTATATACAAATAAGATTCAGTAGTGCATCATTGTTTTTCTGACAATGATAATTGAGTTTTAAAACATATTGACAGTAAATACTTACATGGACACTTTGCTGAAAAAAAAAATAATAATAATAATAATAATAATAATAATAATAATAATAATAAGAAGAAGAAGAAGAAGAAGAAGAAGAAGAAGAAGAAGAAGAAGAAGACGAAGAAGAAGAAGAAGATGAAGAAGAGTGTGCAAGAGATTTTGATTTGTAACGCAGCTTTAATAATGTTCAGTCATATCGCTACTATGTCTGCAGTGTTGTAGTTTATATTGATGTCTAGCATTTAGGCATTAAGCCGTCGATATGTTGCATGATGTGCCATCCAGTTACATTATCCTGAAAACCAGGCCGATTAGTCCTAACACTAACATTTGATAGCTGAGAGCCTTGCGAGGCGACTGTTAGTATCATTGTTATAAGTCTTTGATGGGGGCCCCGAGTGGCCTTAAGCGGTCTCCGTTATGGATTACTGCCATCTTATCTCTGCTGCGTGGGTTCGAGTCTCGAATTTGGCCAGCGTGGGAATGTGAAAACATTTGCCAGTAGCTTCTCTTGGGTCTGTGGTTCTTTCCCCGTGTTTTCCGCGTACGTCCTCCACCATTAATACTGGCCGCCATATATAGCCTATCTTGGACTGGAAAATGACGTCAAGTCTCAAAACAGGAACATACGTCTTAGGTAAGACTAGGCGGTGAATCGAACCCCCCACGACCTCGCGCATCTGAAGAACTTGAAGAAGAGAAGGAGGAGGAACATTATTAATACTGATTTGCTGAAGAACCTGAGATCTCCAATTAATTACTTGTTTAAAACGGTATTGTAACGCACATAATATATCCGTTCCTTGTATTGAATCACAGAGATTAGAGGCATACAAAATTGATATTAATTCACTAAAACTACGGGCCACTAGGGTATCGCTATATAATATAACCAATACATCAGGATCACATCTGTACTGACAATAAAAGCAATTTGACTAGGCAGTCGCTGATGGTGCGCAAAAGATCGTGACTGGTATAGAGTAATTATACTTATATCTTATCTCTTGCTAAACTTATAACTCGCAATAAAAGCCGAGACCTATGTATATTTTCAACACTAATGCTTAGATGTCAATAAGGAGTGTAATTGAATGAATCAAATACATGTTCCTAATATAAGAACAATTATATTTAAAATATATAAATCACATTAATACATTGTATGCTTTAATCGTGATTAGTTACTTATAACACATTTAAATTCACTATTCAGAAATACTTTGTTTCAGGCAATGTTACCGTACTACATGTGGTAAGTCATACAATTTTTCACTTCAGTCTCACGACCATTAGCTTTCTGTAACAATGTAAGAACACTCCTTTTAGTTCATCAAGACAAACTAGACATGCTATTTCTTACACAATTGAACGGGTTGGCTCGTCAATTGAATATGGGATTATAGAGTATGCTGCCAAAATGCTTCCGTAAACAAATGTAATCAAACTTTACTAATTCTGGGTCACTGAGAACGAAACTGATGCTTACAAATGTGTATTGGCTTTAATTTTACAGATACGGGTCAGTAAAGGGAAACATGTCTTGGTATAACCGGAGTATAAGGGAGTTATAAAGGGACGAGATTTCAATTTAAACCGGAAGTGATAAAGATAGATAAATAACTGGATCTATGAATACATCTGTCTGGCTTTGGACAGTACTTGCCTTTTAGACAAAATAATGAATGATGCAATCTTAAACTGGTATTGTGTAATACATGATTGCATCATGTTATTTCATGAAGTAATCGATTATACAATTATAACCTTGCATAGATCACTTTGAATAACAGATTGCCCTAAATATGCTCTAGAAATCTTAGTGTCGTTCTCGTTTATTTTTTAGTGTTTGATGTTGCATATGGGTACTATTTCATCGGCCATAATGAGCAGAGATGTCTCGTGTGAACAATGCCAATAAATGCTGCTATGTTTGCGGTGAAGTGACGTTAACATCACAATCGTTCAGTGTAACCACAATAGTTAAGAAAGCTAACGACATTTCATTCCCTGTAAAATTAGAGATCAGTACAAGAGGTGGTCTAAACATATATGCCTTAACACTTGTGCTTCAAATAATAACCAGTGGTTGAACAGGAACAAGGATTTATATGCCGTATGCAGTGCCAATGATATGGAGAGAGCAAACAGTGAATGTCAGCAATCGTTACTTCTGCATGGTGCCTCTAGTTAGGAAAAATGAGCCACCTAAGAAAAAGTCGACAACTGTGTATTCTCCATGCACTTCATTAGCTATACGTGGAGAAGGGCTGTCTGTTAATGATTCACTAAAATTATTATCCTTTGTGTCGGAGTAGGAAAACAGGACAAAACTTATAGTCCTGAACCATTATTGTCAGATTACGTTCCTCAGAACAATAACTCATAACACACAGTAATCTGAATAACCTTGTATGGGATTTGCAACTACGCAAGAGTAAGGCAGTGGAATCGCCTGGCAGGTGATTTTTGGATGTCCTTGTTTTGTGACCGTCAAAAGGATATTGTCACATTTTCTTCAAGGAAGATAATCTTGTAAACTACATCAACACTGGTGTGATTGCAGCCCTCAACATTTATAATGATCCAGTTGAGTGGACACTGTTTTTCATTGATTCATCAAAAAAGGTTTAAATATGTTTTGCAATAGTTTGTTATTATTCCCAGTTCGTCATGCAGCTAATAAAATGGAAACCTATGAAAACAAACCCTTTTGAGATGCATGAGCTAAGATCAATATCAGTGATAGCTTTGTGCCGATTTAAAAGTTCATGCCCTCTCGCTTGGTCTGCAGAGTGGATACGCAAAGTACTGCGGTTCCGCTTCTATATGGATAGTCGTGTGGTAGAATTCACACTACATGAATAGAGATTGGCCACTCAGAGAATCAATGACGATTATGTTACCACAATTGCACATACAGCTGGGTATAATAGGGAACTTTGTCAAGGACATGGTCAAGACACATGCATCTTTCCAGTACCTGCATTGCAACTTTCCAAGGTTAAGTGAGACTAAGATAACTGAAGGTTCATTTGTTTTGCGTCAGATTCTTGAACGTCTTCGAAATTATAAATTTGACCGCGCCTTTCTGTTAGTGGCATCATTTTTTGTCAGAACCAACAAGGCATAAAAAGCCTTGGTTTCACCACGTCACTAAAGACATGTTTGTACTCTCATCTCCATTAGTTCCACCATACTACGGAGCAATGAGCGAATATGACGGCGACCAATATCACCAAGACATTGCAAAAATGATCACTATCAGGGTAAATGGAACCCATCAATGCTTGCGGACTATTGCTGGACAGTGACATGAGATGCTCAATTTTCATAACTACAAGACGTAAACGATGCCACTGAGTAAGAAATAAGCTATGTACTTATATATAAATAGTAGTTATGTGTCGCTTGGTTCATAATTCAACCTATTTATTGAACTATTTGATGTTTACTAACGTGTTTCTTAAACAGGAGAGAAGAAATGATATGATGCAAAGTAACCAGATTAAAACTCTAGTGTCTACACGATATACATAGACGTACAATATTAAAACTTAAATATGTTGGAAACAATAATAATAATAATAATAATAATAATAATAATAATAATAATAATAATAATAATGAGGACTTTGTATAGTGCCTAATCTTTCGAAGCCCTAAGAGCTTTACACCATCAATAATGATATGATTATACTACAGAACAACAAATGACAAAAATACCAATGAAATTGGAAAACATAAAAAAATGCTGAAAACATATAAGATACAAAACATGATTAGGTCGCTAAGTTTGTCCCTGCAGTCGAAACAGGTGAGTCTTAAGAGCACTCTTAAAAGGGATCACTGTGTCATTGTGTCTAATTTCAATGAGCAATTTGTTCCATTTCGCTGGGCCCTGGTGTGCAAACGAACGTTGTCCATATGACTTTGTTTTCACCTTGGGAACAATGAGTATACGATTATCAGAAGAAGAGCGTAAGTATCTAGCTGGTGTATATATATGGGTGAGGCTGGATAGGTATGTTGGACTAGAGTCTGTCATTGAAACATAACACAGAGAACACATTTTGTGTTTGATTCTGTATCGAATCGATAGCCAGTGTAGGATACAGAGCAGTGGAGATGTGTGCTCTAATCGAGAAACTCTCTAAATCTGATCCGTGCAGTTGTGTTTTGAACTTTTTGAAGTTTCTGGAGTAAATATTGTGACGGACCAGACATAATTGAGTTACAATAGTCCAGTCTTAAAAGTACTAATGAACACACAAGTGTTTTAGTGGCATCAGCTGAAAGATATTTACGAATGGAACCGATGCGTCTCAATTCAAGATATGCAGCCTTGCTTATGTTCATGACATTTTGGTGCAATGTGAGAGTACTGTCTAGAGTAACGCCTAGGTTTTGTACTGACTGTGCGAATTTAATGTTGGTGTTGCTGATATTTATTGTCTGAGGTAAAGGATGTGAATGAGAAAGTCTTTTTGTTGTGATCAGAATAGCCACAGTTTTATCATCATTCATCTGCAGCTTGTTACATGTCATCCATGATTTCAAATCAGAAATGCACCTCTCTACTCCTTATAGGGTTGCATCAACTTCAGTTGGGTGGCTAGACTTGAATAGTTGGGTGTCATCAGCATACAATTGGTGCAACACTGGGTGATGATCTATGACACTTAAGAGCGGCAGAGTGTCCAGAATGAAGAGAACATGTCCAAGAACAGATCATTGTGGAACACCACAACATACGTCAACTGGGCTGGAGTGCATTCCATTTGCAGATATAATTTGTGTCCTTTTGACTAAGTAGGATTTGAACCACTGTAAGGCTATATTCTAAAAGCCAAACACATGCTGGAGACGGTGAAGTAATATATCATGGTCTATTGTTTTAAATGCTGCAGATTGAGGACTGTAATCTTTCCACTATCCAAATCAGTTGTTTTAATTGTCATATTTGAATTCAGCACATCAAAATTAATACTAAATAGCACATTTTAGCCTTGAAGCAGACGACTGTAGACTACTGATATGTGTCTTGTTTAACATCATACTATATTAAGTTCAATAAATTCATGACGATATTCTGAAACAAAAAACGAGTTTTTTTTCTATGTTTCTCTGACGAATTGTGTCGAAATGTTATTCGGTATGTTTATAATACAAGGGTAAGTGACAGTCGTAAATGTGTATATTTGTTTGATAGCATTATTTATTTTGAAAAATAACAGAGACTAACATCTATGTGCATGACAAATATACGTCATTTGGTTATTTAGACCATATTAATATACCAAATCTAGTATGTCAACCCATGACAGCATATCTAAAACTTGACGTCATTTCACAGTCTTCATTATGAACATGTGTGAGATATTTGATTAAACCTTCATTGGGCAGTTTCAGCATGTCGTATTTATCTTGCATAAGTATGACTTTTAGGGAGCTATTGTGTATTCCGTGTCACTTCTTGCATTATCAATTTCAATAATCTTTCTTTTAATGGGTCATTGTTACGAAATGTGACAAGGGGCCCTTATGTTATAATTTAGAGATAAAGGCACAATACTGACTTAGATAGAATATATATAAATTTAAAAATTTGGGACACTTCTTGTTGGCTCTTCACTTCCTGTATTTGAAGATAGTATTTGAGGAAGCGTATTGCGTATGTAATTATCTACATTAAATCTTGTTGAATATATAAATCAGAAGTATGTAATATAGTTAATTAATGAGTACAACGAAAATGGAAATCAAAAAATAAAATGAACAACGTATCAATATACAAGTTTTGTAAATCGCAGGATAAGGTACCGAGCTACATTTTGTGTCGGACACATGACGCATATGTCAATGCAAACAGAAGCGAAAAAAGAAACGTTGTTTCAAAGCTGGCTGGCTTAGAACAGGAACAAGAATTCCAGTTATTCCCTTTTCGCCATTAACAGATAATAAATTTAACAATTCGCCCGTTAATTTTGATAACCTGGTGCAAATTCATCTTAACTAGTCAACCGTTCCGTCAACTGTCCCAGAGATATCACTACGTATTGCATTATTCAATGCCCAATCAGTGGGATCACCTGGACGGCGCACATAAATAGTTCATTGTGTCAACGACCACACAGAAACATGGCTCAAACATGGCAGAAACATGGCTTAAACATCAGGTGATGAGCCCAAGTGCGCGGATTGAACACCCACCACTTACTCCATCAAGTCGTTCCCCCCATCCAGTTATTATTATTATTATTATTATATCGAAAAGAAAATAAAATTAAAATTCGAAATCGGTGTAAAGTTACTTTTAAAGAGTTTATTGTACTTGAAATATCTTATATCTTTCTGCACGTTATCTGCGTTTATATTTGTATTGTTTCTGTGTTGTACTGTGTGTTTTTCGCCTATCAAATGTGAGTTTAATTATAAATACATAACAGATTGATAACTAACGCGAATGTACAAAGAATAAAATTAGACTACTCACGTGCTCGACACATTCCAATATTATCATAAAAGCATTCCCCTTGTTTGCATTTTCCTGGCACAGGTCCACTACTCAGACAAGTCAGGAACAATTCACAATTAATATTAGGATACGAAATATTAGATCCCTGTGTGGCACTCATGCATATATCAGCTGCAAAAGTAAAATCATTTGACTAATTATATTTGAATATTCTTTGCAGCTCGACATATAGACTATCTCTGTTTCGATTCTATTGAAATCGTTATATTAATCACCACATTAAAATATGAAGCTTTCTAACATTATATAGTTCCAAGTGTAATTCGAATACATTAATGATGAAGTTCAAGATAACCCATATTGTCGGTTAATCAGACTAAATCAGACCTATGGGCAGCGATGAGAGCATGCGCAGTTGAGTGGCTGAGAGTATCACAAAACAAGTATCCAGTTCCGATAAAAATTCTTCGAAGCATTTAATGTCAATATACATCTTTAATAACTACATAGCTTCATTCTAAGTTAACTAGACGAACTTATGTTGAAGAAACTGAGGAAAACTTAAAACAACTTTTAAAACACGAGTGTTCTTTACACGAGTGTTATTATATATATATATTCAACCCCGCTACCTCAATAACAGGGACCATAAGCACATCTGAATATCACTTTTTGAAGTTTATCCACTGTAGTGCACATTCTTAAATCATAAATTAATGTTTGTTGTAAACGAAATTCATACGTTGATAAGAGCAGATCACGCTAAGTAAATCAAGGTATAATGACTGTTTCACATTGAGAAAATGTACTACAGACAGATATATGTAAATTATCCCGTCATTAGAACATTATCGATTATTACCAAACCTTAATTATTACCAAAGCTTGTGGGATTCAGTCCATTACAATGTAGTACGAAACTTAAATAAAAACACTTTTCAGTATTGTAGCAAAGCAATACAACATTATGATTCCTTGAAGCTTCAAACGTATTACAAAATGTATATTTTAAGATGAGAGGGCCCAGACCCTGCCTTAAATAATAGCTGTATTCTTGGGATTACCTGGGACTAGTCGTATCGTGCTTTCCTCTGAAACCAGTCGGATATCAGCATTCCCATTTGTCATATTCTTAATAAGCACGCAACGTATTTTTGCATTATCCCAAACAGATGTAAATCGTCCGTTGATATAAAATGTAAATCGTTGCTTGTTTCCACAGTCTGTAGGAATGTTCACGCGACTCTCTGCGTAGCCTTGATATAAATAGAAGGTTCCATTTGTGTTTATTTCTGCTATTATAATTTCGCCTGAATCTTCTATGTCCGTTTCGCATACAAAAGGATATTTGACGTTATGGTAATTATCTCTAATCATAATATCTGGAAGCTGCAATATGGGTTTTCCCCTTTCTCCTGGAATGAGGAATATATATGTTTTTTAAATGCAAGTATTATCAATAAGTGCTATACTAAGAGCTACCATTTACAATCCTATTTAACATCGGAGAATATCAACCTTTTTTCGTCATATTGGAAGCTTAAACGTAAAATCATATTTCATCCATCCGGACAATCCCAACTTATTTATTCTTCTCAAATTACTCAGCATAATTTAGAAATGATTTTCATGAAATGTGGCACCATCTTTGGCCAGTAGCTATTGAGATGAGATTTGTCGTAGTTGACTATATTCATATCTGTTCGTGTTCTTATATATTTTCTTTTTAACATTTTTATTTTCTATTGTTATTATTTATTTCTTATTTACATAATAATTGAAATTACATTAAGGGAAACATACAGACGTTTACTGATTAGATTCTGTACATACACGAACTTTCTACTATGAACAAAAGGTTCGTAAACACGTGAAGTTGTTAACTTGCCCTCTTATTGTATGATAACAACTATATGCCTTAATATCCGGGTACTAAAAGGTCAGTATTGAAATATGTTGCTTTAAAATTGGTGACAACCCCAGCCAAAGTAACAAGCACAGTTTTAAAACAACAGTTTAGTTTTTGTATCAAGGCAAAGAAGTATTGCCTAGACACGAGATAATACATCATATAATCTTCTCCCTTTTTTTGTTACTTACATATACTATCAAACAGAATTGATATGGGGTTTTCTATACAAAATAATTGTACATGAATGATAATAATTTTCATGAATATGTATACATTTAAAAGACGACCTCACTACAAACAACGTCCACTTACGATGAGGATGCTGAGAATAATATATTTTCATAATGTATCAATATACTCACCCTTCACAGTGGCGTTGTCAGAAACTGCACCCCTTGTACAGTAGTATGTTCCTTTATCTTCACACGATGCATTTAAAATGAATATGGATACATCAACATTATGTCCGGTAAAGGTTCTATTAACAGCAAAGCCATTCAAAATAGTCCCGGTTTTATTATTCACAAAATTGACAACCATTATTTCCTGTTGATTGGTTCTTGATAAACGGCTTATGCTCAAGTTGCCATTCCAACCAGTAACCGTACATATAAGTTCCAAAGGAAAACCGACTACAGCCGTGTAATACTTCATATTAAAAGCAACACCTGAAAGTAAGTGATGTTTATAACTAAGTATATGTCATGCGTTGAAACAATATTTAATTAATTTACTGAGTGGGCGATTAATTGATTATCTAAGTGATTTGTTAATTGAGTTTTTCTTTGTCCTCAAAATATCTGACCTAGTGAACATTTTGTATTTCACATATGTGTCAACGCGCATATTTGTTTCTTTTTGCAATTTTTAGTTATGTGTTTTTCATGTATATTATTTGCACGACGAGAAATATTACATTAAATTAGTTTCAATCTGCGATTCGGAATGATCACAGATATGTTTTCAGTTAATTCAATGAATTAAATGTTTTTATAGAAAGCATGCTGGCAACATTATTATTACAATATATAAAATAATATAATTCATAAAATCGTTATTAACTGGTTTTAATGAATTAAGCATTTTCTTGGTAACGTTAATAATCGGGTAGATTAATGCCCTACAAAAAGAACCAGACAATCCCTTTATCTATTCCGGTGTTTACTTTGAAAACATCCCTTAAACAATATAATCCTAAGTCAAAAATAAACTAACCAAAGGCAGAGCGTCAACTGCTCTATCATCATTCATACACTGAATAAACAAAATACGAATAAAATATGCATTATGCCTGCGTTAACTATATGGTTCTGCTTGAGTTGTATATCGTTATTTTGAGAATTTGAAACAAAGTTTCTTCATTGGAGGAAATACCTAGCAATGCTAAGGACTTTTTTTTAAAGTTTGCTGCCGTAGGCTTCTATCATGATAGTCATACGGTCATTTACACGCATTGAATGAGGTTAACAAAATGTTTTAATTATCCATATAACGTTTAATGTTGCAAGAACGTAAGCAGAAAAAACCGCATTTAATGATAAATATTGAGCGATATGCTGATTAAATCCTATAATAATGAATCCAGAATGAAACTACTAAGTGCTACGGACTTTTACAACGCTAGCTAGGTATTAAACTTCAACAAGAAAATAGAACGCCTCTTTTGTCATTAAAATAATGTTTGTTTGTTTAATTAGGATTTGTATCGTAGCTTTAACAATTTTGCAGTCATATCACTACGATGTCTGCAGTGAGGCAGTTTATAGTGATGTCTAGCACTGGGGCATCATGCCGTAGACATGTAGACAGGTTTCCCACCCAGTCACATTATCCTGATACCAGGCCGACCAGTCCTAACAATAACCTCTTACTGTTGAGTGCCAAGCGAGCCAGTTGTTAGTACTATGTATGTATGTATGTATGTATGTATGTATGTATGTATGTATGTATGTATGTATGTATGTATGTATGTATGTATGTAAATTTAGTAGTTGAATATTAGTTATGTCTGCCATGCAGTCTATATACATCTTTATGACAGTATCCCGTTATTATAATGTAATGATTTTGTACTGTTGCTACTGCAATTTACACCACTACTACAACGCATTTTGATATCATTGAGATCTGCTTAGAGCTGTTATGCAATTTACACCACTACTACAACGCATTTTAACATCATTGAGATCCGCTTAGAGCTGTTATGCAATTGACATCACTGTTAGTTAATGAAAGTCTTTACCAAAACGAAATAGATATTTGTGTACTATGCACTAGGTTTCAGATCATTACGGTACACAAATGCTCTGAATTTATATATATATATATATATATATATATATATATATATATATATATATATATATATATATATATATATATATATATGTGTGTGTGTGTGTGTGTGTGTGTGTGTGTGTGTGTGTGTTGGATAGAAATATAACCTAACGGACGAGATCTTTTCCATCTTTTATTACACATTTGGAGTAACAAAACAATGATATTAAGTATGATTTGTGTTGGATGAACTGAGAAAATATTTCATAATATCTAATAGCATTTATTTTCTAAACGCATCATCACAATGGTAGTAGATAAACTGCTTTGCATTACAAAGAACAAAATGTTGTATCCAGCAAAATCTGAAGAACCTAATAGCTACTCAAAACAATTGTTCATAATTAATAGCATGATACAGTCTACAATGTCGTGCTTCAGATAAGGAACCTGGGAGGTACTGGACATCATGCAAGTTGTAGTTATGGTTATGGTTCACCACACACGTACACATATTGATATATAATCAATATACTACAGCAATGCGTCTGGACGAGGGTATATTCTAAAGTTTTAAACACTGACCAAATCTATAACAAAACCAAAACGTTTCTCAATGTAACATGTGATATACTTTCTGATTATTATGTAACAGTACGTAACGATCATAACGTGGAGTTTAATGAACATAAAAGTTTTACAAATCGCTCACAAATGTATGAACTACTTATTTTAATGTATAGCTTTATTATGGAAATCCATTAATGCAACAATATACGCAAGTCACTTTAATGAGACATTTCAAATGTCACCGAGTACCAAAGTCCCAAGTCCCACCTTCACTCTTCAAGGGTCTTTAATCAATGGCATTTATCGGCAGCATGGAACTATCTAGGCCAAGACGTCTTGTTGAGTAAAGCAGCAAAGAAGGTGAGCCCACCCTTTGTACAACGTGATAAACTTAAATAAAGCTTCCTACAAAAACGAAACTATAAGGCTAATAACGCCAAACCGAAGCTTCTAACTAACCGAAAGTTTCTCTCGAAGAGAGACTCTTTGGGATTACTGTATCTTTGCCCTCGCTGTTTTTCAAAATTAGAGAGCGTGAGTGTTACCCATATGATGTTCTTGTTGAGGTCACATTTTCTCTGCTGCCGTAATATATACAAAGATTTGTCGAAACCGATTCGATATCGTGATCGAGTATTATATACAATTATCATTATAAATCAGATTCGATAACGTGATCGAGTATTATATACAATTATCATTATAAATCCGATTCGATATCGTGATCGAATATTATATACAATTATCATTATAAATCCGATTCGATATCGTGATCGAATATTATATACAATTATCATTATAAATCTGATTCGATATCGTGATCAAGTTTTATATATAATTATCATTATAAATCCGATTCGATATCGTGATCGAGTATTATATACAATTATCATTATAAATCCGTTCGGGGTAGTTTGTGTACGTGAGAAAAAGTTTTTGAACTTAATTATATACATGTCTCCTCTACAAAACTTTGGATATTATTTCGCAGAATATGTGTATCAACTCCGTTTAATACAGATACAATATTACAGTTGTCTCTGATCACTTTTGGAAAATGTGTATACCGCTGTGTTACATATATTATATCAGCATTTATATGCCTTCCTAGATCAAATATGCTAGCTGGATTTGATTGATTATCCAACATCACATTGTCATTAACCGCTAAATTATTAATAAATCGATGAAGTACATGAACACTCGGCGCTTCATCAATATTTGTGATAAAATTAAAAATATTATCGCCGTTTTTATTTCACAATTTTGCAGTTTCATTAATATCTTTAGGGACTTCGTAGCATCGTTGATAATCAACTGACGTAGTTACTAAATATAAGTGCTCCGACGTACACAAATCGTTCTTTGGTTGAGTAATAATGGCGTCGTATCAAATCCAGATGGATCTGTTATTGTCATTCTATTTCAATTTTGTAGCGCTGGATGATGCTTGACTAGTTCTTTCTTTCTTGTCGCTGAGAAACACTTACATCCATCTAATATATAAAACTGAATGTTTGTTTGTTTGTTTGTGTCGTATGCGTTCCCATACCGTTCATCCGATTGCGATAAAACTTTGGTGAGTTGTTCTGCGCACGCCCGCGAAGGTTTCTGAATTAGTATAACCATTAAAATTGTAACAATTAACAAATGTGTTTTTACGACATTTACCGTGTGTTCGCTGTGAACTGTAGGCGCCTTTAGATACGTCACGTGATCGAACAGTAGGCGCCTTTATATACGTCACGTGATCGAACAGTAGGCACCTTTAGATACGTCACGTGATCGAACAGTAGGCGTCTTAGATACGTCACGTGATCGAACAGTAGGCGCCTTAGATACGTCACGTGATCGAACAGTAGACGCCTTAGATACGTCACGTGATCGAACAGTAGGCGCCTTAGATACGTCACGTGATCGAACACGGTCTGTAGCGATACCTAATTTCGCGTGTCTTCGGTGTGAACTATAGGCGCCTTAGATACATCATGTTTACTTAGTTACGTTTGGTTCGCGCCTTAGTTACGTCAAACAGTCGCGGTGTGAATTTGTACTTCACGTGATCGAACAGTAGGCGCCTTAAATACGTCACGTGATCGAACACGGTCTGGATTGGCTGAAAATATGATGACGTAAATCAACAGCTGTATGAAATTCATAATCGGTGTACGTCATGTTTACTTAGTTACGTTTGGTTCGCACCTTGGTTACGTCAAACAATCGCGGTGTGAATTTGTAATAGTCGTTACAAAGCATTACTTTCGCTGTCAAATCAATTATGCCACCTAAACGAAAAGCTATTGGTCGATCTACACCTCAAGCACGAAAGATAAAGGCATCACGAGCTTCAGAAACAGACGAGCAACGGAAAGCAAGATTCGAAACCGTTCGAGTTCGCACTGCTCAAACCCGATCATCTGAAACAGACGAGCAACGGGAAGCAAGATTGGAAACCGTTCGATTTCGCACTGCTCAATCCAGACGAACAATGCACGCTGATTTAAATCTTAGTGCATTCCATTACAATGCAAATTATGATTACAGTCTTCATCCAAGTGTGCTTATTGGAAAAATGGATAAATCATGCGTGTATTGCAATGCCCTCAAATTTAAGAATGAAACATCAGGAATGTGCTGCGCGGGTGGAAAAGTGAAATTGCCAGAATTACATTCACCACCCGAACCATTATCAACGTTGGTATCAGGTGACACAAGCCAATCGAAACATTTCTTGGCAAACATACGGAAGTACAATTCATGTTTCCAAATGACATCGTTCGGTGCAACAAATATCGTGCGCGAGAATTACATGCCAATATTTAAAGTGCAAGGGCAAATTTATCATCGTGCAGGATCACTACTACCACTACAGAACGCAGATCACAAATTTCTTCAAATTTATTTCATGGGAAACACTAATGAACAAATCGATCAACGTTGTCAATTCAATACTGGCACTAAACGAGAAATAATCGCTGCATTACAAACTTTATTATATCAACACAACGAATTAATTCGATTGTTCAGAACTGCCCTTGAACAAATGTCAACTGATGACTATAAAGTTGTAGTTAGAGCAAACAAAACACCTGTCGGCCAACACGAAAGACAATACAATGCACCAACAATTGATGAAGTGGCGATCGTTATAGTTGGCGAAGAATTTAACTCGCGTTATATAATTCTTCATCGCACAAATGGTGATGTTCAGCGAGTCTCAGAAACTCATCGCTCATACGACGGATTGCAATATCAGATTTTATTTTGGGAAGGAGAAGATGGATATCATTTCAACATCTTAATGAGAAATCCACAAACAAATGAGGAAACGAATAAGAAAGTCAGTGCCATGAAATACTATTCATATCGATTGATGATTCGTGAAAACGCTGAAAATCATATCTTGAAATGTCGACAATTGTTCCATCAATACATTGTCGATATGTATGCGAAAATCGAAACCGAACGACTCCTCTACATTCGTTTAAATCAAACCAAGTTGCGTTCCGAAGAGTACATTCATTTGCGTGATGCAGTTGTTAATGATGGCAATGTGAATCTCAATGAATTCGGAAAAATGGTCATACTACCGGCCACATTTACAGGGAGTCCACGGCACATGCATGAATACGCACAAGATGCAATGACATATGTTCGCGCATATGGCCGTCCAGATTTGTTTATTACCTTCACATGCAATCCGACGTGGGATGAAATTCAAGACCTTTTGTTACCTGGACAATCATCATCGGATCTTCATGATATGTAATGCCATCAACTTCAGCATTAAAAAAAAATACCAGGCGAAGCGACAACGTATAAGTCCATATATACTGTAATGAATCAAGACGAAGTTGTCAATTATCCAACTGAATTCTTAAATTCACTTGATTTGCCAGGCATGCCGCCGCACGTTTTAACATTGAAAATTGGCGTACCTATCATTCTTCTCCGAAACATAAATACACCACGACTTTGCAATGGTACCAAGCTTTCAGTGAAAAAGTTAATGAACAATATCATCGAAGCTACAATTTTAAATGGAAAATTTAAAGGAGAAGATGTACTCCCTATGATTCCGACAGATATGCTAATTTGCAATTACCATAAACAAAGCACAGGGACAATCGCTACAAGTGTATGGACTAAATTTGGAAAATCCACGATTCTAACATGGACAGCTGTATGTGGCATGCTCACGCGTTGGAAAAGCTTCTGATTTATTCATATACGCACCAGACAGAAAAACAAAAAATATTGTGTATCCAAAAGCACTTCAATAAACAGAATAGGCTATTTGACAGTATGAAAAATAATGTATGTTTGTTTGTTTCTTCGTTTGTGTCGTATGCGTTCCTATACCGTTCATCCGATCGCGATAAAACTTTGGTGAGTATCAACAGCTGTATGAAATTCATAATTGGTAGCGATACCTAAAATTGCGTGTGTTCGGTGTGAACTGTAGGCTCCATAGATACGTCACGTGATCGAACACGGTCTGGATTGGCTGAAATTATGATGATGTAGGTCAAGAGCTGTATGAAATTCATAATCGGTAGCGATACCTAAACCGTAAAGTAAATACTTATTGTGGGCTCGATAAATACCACTAAATAATCTGAGATGTTTTCCGGAAACCAGTCAAATAGTCTATTAAAACACAAACACTTTCTTTCTTTCAGTGGCATTGCAACGCATGACAGGATTAAAACACAAACACTTTCTTTCCTTGAGTGGCATTGCAACGCATGCCGGGTACTTGCTAGTGTTGTATAAATATCATAAATAATATGGATTTATTTTGAGTTAAATGCAGAACATTCACCCCTACAAATCGAGTAACGACGATAACAAAAACATAAAAGGAGAGCGGTTACGGGCATATGTGTGAAACGTGGTACAACACAACTAAATCTATTTCTAACCGAAAAAGTATAAACGAAGAAGGAGGCGATATAGCTACTTCGTTAGGAAAAGTACTGGGAGCGCCGGGGGCTAAGTAGGAGAAGAAAAGTCTTCCACGAAATACTTATTGTTCTGGTACTCGACTTGTTATCCGACTCGATAACCATGATCAACCAAGACCACGAGAGTATTCAATCAATGAAATTGATAAAATATGTCATCTTCATGATGTCGATTGTAAAGGTAAAGCTTTACAACAGCGGCATATCGCAGGTGTGAAGGTGATTTCTGCGTTAAATTATATATATATATATATATATATATATATATATATATATATATATATATATATATATATATATTATTATTATTATTATTATTATTGAATCCATTTAATCCAAGATAATATTGGAAGGGCAGAACACCGATTAGTAAACTCGCTGATATCACGACAGGCGATTTGGCAAATGTATCTACCACTGCCTAAACTAATACAGTACGCATATTTTAATGTCAATATTCCTAATGAATTTCATCAGGCTTATGTTATATTTATACCACAGAATAGAATTAAACTTGGTAAACGTATGCGCACATAGAAGTACGCGTCGACTGTCGTTGACGTTGCGAGAGATAAAGAAGCAAAGCCATTATTTAAAAAAAAGACTGCAACCGAATTTGCTTCTATGTTTAAACGCATTTATCAACATGGTGATCTACTATGGCCTCCACTACTACTAGTTGATCCTCGCAAATAAATTCCTGGCGCAGTATCGTCTTTGGTGAAAAGACATAACGTCGAATTACGACGTCGACATACCGCATGTCAATGTGATCAGGCAATCGTTGAAGAATTTAATCGAACTTTTATCTGAGCTGTTATTTGTATATCAATATCCAAAGGAAATAACATACGGATTCTTCTGAATGGGTTACAAGATTACCGCGTATCATAGCTGCATTAAATAAAGACTTTACTTTTGTAATTATATGAAATCTAACAATGTGATCATACAAAAGATATACCAATAGAACTACATGAGTTTTCAAAGGAACATATAATTGGCAACATGATTGTAAGTTATTTATATGAACCCAGTGACCTTGAAAGTGATACAATGGAACGACTGATCCTATCTACATTATTAATACAATGTCGTATGTGGTTACATCTACGGATATACCTGTAATATACAGATTGGATCCAATTGCTCATCAACGAGGATTTGTGCTTGTACAATTACAAATAATTCCCGAACATACACAATTACCACCGTCTTCACTTAGATAGCACCTCTCCTTCGATTACACTTAAGACATGTAAACATTGTGTTTTCTCGTGTGTGACCAATACTGTTATCTTTTCTGTCCACGGCTAATTTGTTTTGATCATTTTTTGAATACCGCCACAAAAATACTCTGTTACAGTTCTCACAATGCATAATCAGTTTTTTTTATATGTCATAATAAATTCAGCGTCAATATCGAAGTCGCGAATATGTTTGTGTCACTTTCTAATTTTATGAAGTCCTACATAAAGGTGGGCCCACCCTCTCTTGCTAGCATAAATGACCTAGACCGTACGTGCATCGCAACAAAGTAGCTCAAGAGAGTCGAAGGTATGTTATTCAGAGGAATTTTGACCGAATATGTAACGCAATTCGTTTGGGAACAATACCTGGTTCTGTAATTATATTAATGTAAACCAAATGTCAGAGAGTATCACGTGACCTAACTACTCATGACTTAAAATGCAGATAGGCCTTTTCATTTATAATTAATACTTTACAGTACATTATAATATGTCTAAGAAGCAACAACAAAACATTAAATAATAACGTTATTTACACCATGTATCCGAGAAATGTACCTTATAATGTCGACAGGTTTTGCAACTTTATATCATTGATTATATAAACACTGTAGAAATATCCCTAGATAATGCACACGTAGAGTTACGACGAACCTTATTATTCGAGACAACTTGATGCAAGTTCAGTTTCAAGACATTCCTGCACCGCAGATAGCTTCATGCCAACGCTTCAAATATCATGTTATTTTCATATATCAAAAATATTAGTTTATTTCCGTTGTAAAATTTAACTTTTCAACAGAAAGGTATCAACGTCTTGTAAATTTAAAACAACATAAATAATTTAGAACGTTAAATAAACTTGCCCATATATTGGATAAGTAGACTACATATTTTAAGACATGTGATAGGATTGGACATAAAGATACTTTTAAACGATAGATAGTATCATGCAAGACATTAAACTTAAATAAGCAGGTCAATCAGAATTGTAAGGGAATATATAATAGATATGACAACTTTCCAACATTCTTACCGCATTTGTAAAATCAGCTGCAAATATCTGGTACTCCACGGAGTTAGTATTATAATACTCAGGTTTGAAAGTATCATCGACAGCAAGATTGACAGTGGCAACACCTGTAAGAAACTGATGCCATTATCTGCATACTTTGTATCTTCACATACATACATACATACATACATACATACATACATACATACATACATACATACATACATACATACATACATACATACATACATACATACATACATACATACATACATACATACATACATACATACATACATACATACATACATACATATAAATATGTGTGTGTTTCTCTGTGTGTGTGTGTTTATGTGTTTGTCTGGGTACAATTTATAATAAGTCAAAATAAAATCAATAGATGTGACAGGATAAATGTTCATTGGTCACTCTGGTGTTTTATATAATATTCAAGTTCTTGTAACGAACACGTTATTAAATACGTTTCTCCAAGCAACTGAAATACAAACGCAAAAACAAGGAATACATGTAAAAACAATAACTGAATCGAAATGAAAAGAATAAATTCTTTTAATAGATCTTATGTTGAATAAACTATGTTACGCAGGTATAGGTATAAAACAATAACTGAATGTTGAATCATCGTATCATTTATATTTAATTCAGAACACAGAGTAGTTTTGGGTCTGTATGCCATTGCATACATTTATATTGAAAGTAGGTATTGTCATTATGTCCTTCCCTTTGTGTTTTGATAGTTGATTTTTGTAGTTTATATGTGTTTGTATGCGTTCACGTACATTTGTGTGGATATTATATTTTTCTTCTACTTCCCGTGTGTGGACAATATATTTGGAGTTTGTAAACGCACGTTGTGTGGATAGTATATTTCAGGTTTGCGTGGATAGTAGATTGTATGTTTGCATGCTTGCATTATAGATCAGGTGTTGCCTATATTAGATGTATATCTATGTCTATCCACTCGCTGAGCTAGCTAAACTTACCCGCCGCGCCATGCGTTCTAGTTTTTCGCGCTTATATAGCGACAAGGGAAATGGAAAATGTGAGGTGATGTCACGGTGCAAGCATGTTAAGCGGGTTGCTAAAAGCGGGTGATGGGTACATGCAGCTAGTTCAGTGAATGGCGGGTGGCGGGTAAGTTTAGCTAGTTCAGCAGCTAGTTGGTAGCGGGTTGTGGACAAGTTCAGCTGGTACATACACTATGTGAATAAAGGAATTCTTGGCTGGGCGGGACATAACTGGATAGAATGATTGTCGGAGAAGGACACATCACTTTATAGAACGCCTGGTAGACAGGGTTACTAATGTCCAGTACGGTGATGTCACCTCATCTGTCCCATTAATAGCTTAATGCATGGCCCTATACAGGCCTTACGACCGTTTTGACTGGGTTTTCATTGACCCTACAAACCTTTATCCTATACAGGCCTTACGGCCGTTTTGACTGGGTTTTCATTGGACCCTACAAACCTTTATCCTATACAGGCCTTACGGCCGTTTTGACTGGGTTTTCATTGGACCCTACAAACCTTTATCCTATACAGGCCTTACGGCCGTTTTGACTGGGTTTTCATTGGACCCTACAAACCTTTATCCTATACAGGCCTTACGGCCGTTTTGACTGGGTTTTCATTGGACCCTACAAACCTTTATCCTATACAGGCCTTACGGCCGTTTTGACTGGGTTTTCATTGGACCCTACAAACCTTTATCCTATACAGGCCTTACGGCCGTTTTGACTGGGTTTTCATTGGACCATACAAACCTTTATCCTATATCGCCCCACTTAACTACTTATGTTTATATTTAATGAAATGGATTATATGCAGAACATAAGTAAACATAAGTAAGCCTCCTTGTGTAACATAATAGTTGTAAAATGTGCAGTAAGGGATTTAACGTTATGATCATTGTATTCGAAATTTGTTATCTAGTTATCTCTTTTAAGATAATCTCTTCCTTAGAGGGCTCAAGTGCATGTTATTTTACCGTACGCCATAGTTGTAGTTGTTCTTTTCTTTAAATAGTATGTTCTTTTCTAATCATAGATGAGAAAGCGTGTACTAAACTTGTATATAGTAACTGCACACAAAACAAATGCTAGTAAATAATATGCACTATGTGTTGCTTGTCTAACTAAAATCTAATCCAGGGCGTGATTGATTTGCAAATAGAGATTATTTGATCATCATGTTTTAATGGAAAACCGTTGTTATCTCATTAGTGGTGATTTGAACATTCGTGACACAGATTTCATTTAATAAAATACGACTTCTCGCTTGACCCTCAGCTGATGATTACGTCAATCTCATTCAAATAAATCACATCTCCGCTGTCATGCGTGGGAATCTGACGACGACCGCTTAAGGATAATGGTTTGGTGACCTTTGAACTAACCGACAGAAACAGTGATCTGTGGAGGCCCGCAGGCAGTTCAAATCTTGGGGCCCATGGGCCGGAGCATAATCTGACTATTTGGTAATCGAACTGATCCAAAATGCAGCTGTCAAAAACTGAAAGCGAATCAAGTCATTTGGTACACATTCAGGCACGCCATCCACGCTGCGCAGTCTTCAAACTCAAATATGTAAGACTGCATTTGATTAGCTGACAAAATTAGCGGTTATGGTAATAATGTTGGTTACCAGAACATCCTCCCCGCCCCCCTTAACTGACGCTGTCAGATGTTCGTACATAAAACAGTGCAGATCTGATTTTAATCAGATTGATAACTACATCGGTGATTGTAACAGTCTGCGTGTGTCGTGATATATAAGGTAAATAATTATACATAGTTATATACATTATGATTTTGCTAAATGACAACATTACGAATATCTAATGGGAACCTAGGTCTTAATAAAAATTTTGCTGACTTTACTTCTAAGAATAGCATAAGTTAACGTTTTGTAGATTACGCCATTAACTTCATAAACATGAATAGGAAAATCGATGTTTTCTTTTGTTCAGCTCATCATATAACTGGTGTGCATATAGACTTAGGGTATATGTAACGAGAAACATTAGCAGATGTATTTGGAACTCTGGCAAATAGGTATATTGAAAATATGAATCTGACTATCAATGAAAATCTGAAATCTATGTTAATATTTAACTTTTGAAAACTAAATTAATATTAACAATTTGAAATCAAAGTGAGTACAATAATTATGAAACTAGACAGTATTTAGATATGAGATGAGATGATAAATAATGTTGTCACATAATTAACATATTTCTTTGACACAGTATCATATAGTACCGATGATTCGTTATTCACAGTACCTATACAATAATCCATACATATAGTGATGTGTGTGTGTGTGTGTTTGTCTTTATTTGTGTGTTTGTCTTTAAGTGTGTGATTTGAAACTTTAGCTGTGCAGTAGCATAGGAAAAAGTTCTGGCATTCCTTAAATGTGTGTGTGTGTGCGCGTGTGTGTGTGTGTGTGTGTGTGTGTGTGTGTGCTTAAGTGTGTGATTTTAAACTTTAGCTGTGCAGTAGCATAGGAAAAAGGTATGGCATCCCGTAAAGGTGTGTGTGTGTGTGTGTGTGTGTGTGTGTGTGTGTTTGATTTTAAACTTTAGCTAAGCTTTCATCATGTTCCAGTCACATCGCTACGGTATTTGCAATGTTGCAGTTTATAACGATGCATCTTGCTCTCAGACATTTAGCATGATGTCCCACCCAGTCCCATTATCCTCACATCAGGCCAACCAGTCCTAACACTAACCTCTTAATGCTGAACGCAAACGAGGCAGCTGATAGTACCATTTAAGTATGTGGTGTGACTTGACTGGGGTTCTAACTCGCGGCCTCTCTCATTGGAGGCGGGTGCTCTATCCACTAGGACACCAAAGTTATGCATTTGTTTTCTACAGTAGAAGATGCAAAATTGATTGAAAGGACGTGCTATCTGAAAACTGTGCTAAACAACAAACAACCAGCTTATCCAAGTAAAGCTAAATTGGCACTTTCCAGATTGTAATGAATAATTATGTTCTCGTTCATTCATCTCGAATACTCATTTGATTTCGACCGGTCATTCATATATGTATAATAGTTATACGATCATGACATACTTGTCTTATAAAATAAATTGACAAGCAAATACTTTCTGACAAATTAGCACGCTCCTTCAATTGAATATTATTGTAGCTATTATATGATGATAACAATTATACATTTCTTTACAGCGCAGTACATGCGAGGCAGATCGACTTTCACGAATGGTTTAGGTAAGTTACATATTGGAATTGGTCGGTCTCATCCAGATTTGTTTAAATACAGAGGTGATAACTATTGGTTAAAATCTCTCAGAATAGTACATGTATATGGTGAATGCAAATTTAAACTGATTATATACCTGCAATTCAGTGGCGTACTAAGAAGGGGAGGGGGAGAAGGGGAGGGGGCGGTCGGCTCTGGTTGTAAACGTTTTATTCCAGCTCAATTATGCCAGTACTTGCAAACATAATATATATTTCTGTGCGTTTACATTTTACATGTATTTGTGTGGATGCCAAAAGAAGAATTCGCCTCATGGGCCAAAGGAAGAATCCTTCCAGGGTGCAAAATACTCAAGGTAAGCCATTTCTGAAATGTTTAGTAATTAACTCTCATGATCTAAGTATCGCTGAACTCTGTAACAATCCTGCCCTTTTGAAATATACGGCACTTTGGAAGCATTTGCTTGTAAATGTGGGAAACCATGATTGCTAACGACTGACTTTGAAATTAAACTCTGAATCCGGAATACTACGAATACCCGGCCACATCATATAAAATAAACATGTCTGGATCAATAGTGAGCTGCCATTGTATTGCTTCAAGACCAAATATCATGCAAAAGACAGCAGTGTAAATGACTACCTTAGACTTAAGGAAGCATCATATAATTGTACTATGAGTATTGGTGGCCGAGGTGTCATTCCAAATCATATTTAATATCAGATTTAACCCCTCACATTTCCACCGTTCAACAGAAAACCTAGTTGATTAAGAATCGTCAAAACTATCATAACTAAACATTGTATCTTAATGGTTTGAGCGCGCATACAAAAAATATAATTTACTTCCATAAATTACTCCCCTCTCTTCCACTATAAATATCGATCACATTCTTAAGCTGACTGAATATGTTTTTGTGTGTTTGGTTTAGCTGTCTGCTTTTCATATCCTTCCCAATGTAATTCAAATCATTGTTTCCTGCAACTTTCCGCCTTTCAGTGAACCCTCGCCGCAGTCGCGACGGTTGGTTGAGCGGTTGTTACGCCCCTAAATAGGAGTACTATCCTGTGTAATTAATGCTCGCACTACTTTCATCTTCATATATTCAAGAATTGTGTTCTACCTTACACGACTATTAAGATCAGGTTGTTTTACAGTCGAATTTTTTAAAAACAAAACATTACTTAAGTGTAACTAAACGGCTCGATATAACATGCGCACAGAAATTTCATCGAATGGATTATTTCATATTTGTAAGTTTCTATTTTTGTTCATAACATACGCACTTTATTTCTAAAGACACTAACATTTTAAATGACATAATTATATTGAACGGCGATTGCTGCAAAGCGCTGTAGACAAAAGCAAGAGTTCGAGTAGCACGTAACTCATGAGTAACATGATTATAAAATGACATCTTGCTCAAATTAAATTGTATGTCATTATTTTTTTCTATATAGATTTTTACCTTACATAAAATGTTTGCATGTGTGCGCTGTAATCTATTGTAATGTAACAATATGTACAGAAGCTCACAGCGGTATGAACTTTACATGTAATGAATGACTATACATACATATATATATATATATATATATATATATATATATATATATATATATATATATATATATATATATATATATACATAAGTGTTTAACACAAATCAATATCTCTTCACCAGATAAAATATATTGTCTTGCTTTTAGTGCTCAGCTAATTTAATCGAATCGAAATTGACCTAGTTTATGCATAATCGTTATCATGAAAATACTGAACTCCAGTTACATTGAGATACATAGCTCGAAGACGTTTGTATGTTAAATATAAATGAAAGCTGCGTTTTGAAGATATGGGTGAGATTTTATTTGATAATTCGTTTGCTGGAAGATGGAAACAGTAGACATATAGGTAAATTGACATGTTTTAACATATTTCACTGTGTATTAAGTTTATATTATAAAACATAAACATATTTGTACATGTTAACTTTTTTATGTTCAGGAATGTTAAGAGTTAAATTATTTTCAATTAATTATGTGAAACGTTTGAGGGTTCATGAATGTTGCAATACAGATCGAACGTACATGGCGAATACTATTGTAAAGTATGTACGCATCGTGTAACATTGTGCTTCCATGATATTCTACATCACAATAGATACATTAAAACACATACACACATACACTCACGGGCAAATTTATGATTGCCACAATTCAAACATTGTTTTTCCATATTATTCGCATTATATTTGGAATTCATTTCTATGCATTAAATTATTTGTTACGCTTTCAATAGAAAAAATCAAAACAGTTAAGGATTCAATATAAATCATGCCCATTAGAATTTCGTTTTTTAATTTAATGTTTTAACGTTGGAAGAATTTGTGTTAATGGAAAACATACCTGTCCTACTGTACAGTTACATAAATAATTTTAACGTCAAGAATAGCAACATATTTATTTATGAGATATTCCTTACATCAGATAGTACAAAATGCTTTCATTAAATATATATATATATATATATATATGTTTATATATATATATATATATATATATATATATATATATATATATATATATATATATATATATATCTGTCTCTCTCTCTCTCTCTCTCTCTCTCTCTCTCTCTTCTCTCTCTCTGTATATATATATAAACGACTCCAACGTTTCTGAAGTTGTTTCTAGGAAATTCATTTTTATTATTTCAGACCCTTATCTTCGTATTTTGCAGTATTACATGTTTTAATATGATTGGGAAGAATCTGGATGAAACATCTTTTAAATTTGACATGAAGTTAACCGTTGTGCTGAGCTGATTACAATCAGTGGCAAATAAATCTCAGCCAATATTAAAGTTAGAGCGCATCAACTGGAAACAGTGAGACAGTTTAAATATATTGATTGCACAATCACCAAAGAGGGATCAAGAGCGAACATTTTGTCACGAGCAGCACAACAGCAGCTATGTAAAAGCAATAACCCATCTCGAGAGACAAGAATATCTGTCTGAAAACTAATATCAGACTATTGCGAGAACTATTCATCTAAATCTTTTTGTATTCATGTGAGGCCTGGACCCTGACAGCAGAATGAAAATAATGAATCCATGCACTTGAAATGAGATGCTATATTCCCATCCTTGGCAACTCTTACATGGACCACATCACAAATGAAAAAGTGCGTAATACCATCAGGCGCAAAGTAGGCCAATATAATTACCTCTTTACCAACAGGACAAAGAGAAAGCTGAAATGGTATTGCCTTGTCACTAGCGCCAACAGTCTATCCAAAATATTCCCTTAGTGCGCCATCCAGGGTGGGGGAAGGAGATGTATACATAGTTAAATGTAGACTCATAACATCATAGAATAGACCCGGAAAAGTTGTGAGGAAACAGGCATTGGCACATGATCGAGGCAAGTGGAAAGAACTGGTCAGATATACGGTAGCACACGCCATGGACAAGCACAGTAGGACACGGGAATAATAATGAGGATAAATATGACTTTGCATTAATTTGAGTCCATCCAATTGTTTTAATTAGCCGGATATATCTTTCTATTTTGGACCTTTGGTCTCAATTTCCCACAGGTTTCGCAACAAAATGTATTATGATAAACGGTAGGTTATCCCTGTGATTGACGAAATGTTTTTGTATTGTTTTTTAAAGTGAGATCTTAAAAGTTCTTCGAATATTTATATCGGGGTAATTCTACAAATGTCCATTTGTACACCAATGTAAACAACAGGATACAACAATGGCATGTATCTTATCTAACATAACCTAAGAAATGTTTAAAGTACTTGCTCTTTGCACATATTATCTTTACAATTCCATCAACACACAAGTGACTTTATGATGACAAGGAAATATATGTTGGGAAATTCCACCACCCCAAATAAAAAATGAATTACAATCCTTCCTTCGAATGAACCATTTTAAAATCTCATCACCGCACGTGAATAAATAAAGTGTATATGTGTCTCCTGAGAAGTGTACGAAAAAAGTAGCTCCTAAACTGGAAAAATTATATCGTTGCGAAAGGTATTATTCTCTAGTGAATTCTATGCGATTATGTGGCAATTTAAAATTGAAAACTATCATTATTTATAACACAAGTTCTGGCTAATATAGCTCAGACATTTATTGAGAAGCAGTATATAATTTTGAGAATGTAAACTTCGTGAAGTCTGCAAGGTGAGTATAAAATCAAGGTTAATATAGTTATGAAATGTTGAAATAAGAACGGACAAACACAAGTATTAAGATATAATGCATTTTAATCAAAGATGTACACAATTTACATTAACTATTAGCTTGCTCATCTTTCAACTAAATACACTTAATATTATCATAAGTAGTATAATACTTGATGCTATAGAAATAGTTGTTTTCTTTATACATTTTGTTTAATATGAAAGTTTGTATAATAAAACGAAAACGAACAGACGTTTTAAGCTTTGTATCTCCATAAAATTGAGATTCCCTCGACGTAATTTTCAAAGCGTACTAGCCTATTAAGCGATGCAATATTTACCTCAGACTTAGATCTGTATGAATATTTCCATGCACTTTAAACGGTAAGTCTAAAAATATAGCATTACCATAGTAACAGTTTTAGATAAATAAAATGCAGAACTACGATAATTACATTCCGAAATATGCTTAGAAAAACATAAGTTTGTCTAGAGCTCAATCGAGTACAACTTATGACATTCAGCTGATTTTATTACACTCGATTCAAGAAGTTCAAACAAGTTCAAACTATGGATTGTTTTAATGTGCATAGTACGTAAACAACTTATATTTCGGATTCACATTTAATTCGTTGAAGGGTAAATCTGTTTACTAAGAACAGTTCAGTAGACGTCAAATTCATTTAATAGTCATATTCTTCATTACTCGTGCCAGAAAAGGCTTGGAATTCTGAAATAAAGAAAAACAGTTTTCGTTTTAAATTTCTTAACGGTTATCGAAGTATCTTTTAACCATTTCATTCCATATTTGACAGAAAATATCCTCTTCAATGGTGTCATACGATATTTTCAGCAAAACACAGTAACCATCAGGGACTATAAAATAATAATATATAGTCGCATTATCATGATCATGAGAGCTAGTTGGCGTCGACTTGCCATCTTTAGAACATGTGGATCTCTTCCAGGCGAAATGCATCCCGTTATTCGTACGACTTTGTGACGATAACATTGAGAATTGACCTATCAATGAATATCACAATACAATGATCAACATATATTCTTATATACCTATCAATTATATTACTAGTAATATGTCCATATTTAAATTCATTAAGAGGGAAACTCACCAACGTTAATATGTTTGAACTTCCGTAAATGAGTTGTACTGTGTAATCTTGCTTCGGAAGATTTTGCCAATATTGTCCGCTTCTAGAAGGTTAGTAACAGCATTTTGATATTGTTGTAACGAAAACGTGCCTTTGAATTTTCGTACAGTTTACATCTAATGCCAAGTTGTGTTAAAATAACATTGAGTGGTAGCAATATTACCTGCAATGCTTAGCATTTCATCGCTATATGCGCTGCTATATAATTGTTAATCATCAAAGATAATCTGATGCAGGCTTATATTAATAGGGAAGCAGAAACGTCAATGTGGTTTCACTGCTTTTCGGAAATGCCAAAACATTAATGGCTCCTTCATTGGCACATACTTTATAATTGTATAACATTGATAAAGACTGCACTTTGTAAATACCCGAACATAAGGAAACTAGTTTCATTGGCACATACTTTATAATTGTATAACATTGATAAAGACTGCACTTTGTAAATACCCGAACATAAGGAAACTAGTTGAAAGTCGTTAATATGTTCGTTCACTAAGGAATATATGTAACTAATGCAAATTTAGTTACATTGTGACCTACTAGTAAAGTGTTTTGAAATCAATTTGAAATTTGATAATAGAGATAAGGTCAAGAGGAATAAAACTTGAAGGTGGGGAATAAATATATCAAATTTCTAACTACTTTTTGCTGCATTAAATAATTGCATCTTTCCCGCATATATAACAAACGTCAACGTGCACTGCATTTAAACCTGCTACGTTTTCTTTGAATACAAGAATAATACACGTTTAGATTGGTCTTTGTAAAACGCACATCAAAAAACCTGCCCAAGGATGAATTTCTTGAATAGAATTTTGGTATTCCATTTTTAATAGCAGAGCTTCATGGAGGATACGTCGTGGTCTATATATAAAATTTGATAATTATATATACTAATTGACATTTTAAACCATCTAGAAACAATAACCGTCAAATATTTTCTAAACACGTCATTATACACATTCAATGAGGAAATAATTACTTGACAGAGACTTAAATCTCGACATTCTTAGCGATGCATGCGTAATCCAACCATACGTATTATAAAGGAAAGAACTGAATTGATCACATACAATTCACTAACTTTTACCAACCTACAATATTCTGATATTATAATATGAACATTTTAAAGAAGCATGCTCAAATTCCAAATAATCTTAAAATTTATATCACATTTCCAAACCAACATAATGTTCAGAATGAATTCCTTTTGCCGTGAATGATCTGATGAACCACATGATGTTATACGTAGTAACATTAAATAAGTTTTTTGATAGCCAAAAAGAATTTGTTTAGTGGAAACAGGAACCAAGCTCTAAGTATCTCCAATGAATAATTTAAACAAATATGTATTTGTACATATATGTGAACACCGCTGTTAACTCTGATCAAGTGATATAGTACAAGGATGAAAAACCTGCTTTTTAAAGATCTATATACCTATATACATTGGGCTAAGGACAATATATTGTTTGGTAATGCTTTACATGTTACGAATTTCCAGTGGACAAGTAAAACCAACATTCAGTAAGAATGTTGCTAGAACAAACGTTTGTCTTGAACTCAGATTATTAGTAAATAATTTTTAAAGTTGGTTAAATGTAGTCAGATGGACAAAACAGCTGATTGAAATCACGTCAATCACGTTGTAAATTATAAAGGTCAAACGAATGTTAATGCGACTTTTAACAACTTTGTTATTGATACGATGTGATTACTGTGATATGATGTCATATAAAAAACCACATTATCCCAAACAGGGATTACTGCAACAGAATATCATTATCCAAAGAAACAATTCATAAAAATAGTTAGTATTAGAATAATTAGTTTACCTCCAAAACTTAATTGATCATCTTTATTTTTGTCGTAAACTAACATCAGAAGCTCTATATACTCTCCAAATCCATTTTTTGATCCTGTAATTCTGAAAAGAAATCCATTGATACATGTATAGCATTCAAATCGGTGAAATTATAATTAATGCTAATTCTACGAGTTTCAAAGACGTTATAACAATTTGCTTCTAGATACCGGAACCGGCACACAAAAGCAGATATAAACACAAGTTCAAATGTGTGGAACAATCATATTGTTTGTATTGTGTTATAGCAGATGTTAGTGAATAATTTTAAAGTGTTCATAAGTAAAATTTGTCTGATATCAATCATGGCATGGATGTGCTTGTCTATCTGCGCAATTACTGATATATATATGATAACTGAAACAACATACTCAAATAATTATGTAATGTTACAATTCTCTCCAAGAGCAATTCAAATAAAACAAGACTGTGTGAGTTTAGTGAACAGCACTGTATACTTCAGCAATAACTAGGACAACAACTTTGCTAACATTTTTCTCGGACAACTAAGATTAAACAGATCTGTAGCGTAATAAGGATAATGCACATGACAGAAGAAATACAGCAGTAATATCAACAAATAAAGATGACACAAACGATAATAAGCACACAATGATTATTAAAAACGAAAACCATCACCAATTCCAATCTTTCCATCTGAGTGTAACTAACATTGGTTAAACATGCCATTGACCGATCCAGGAGACCGATAACACCCAGCGTCACAAAAGGAATGTTTGAGATAGAATGAGTAATTGTAAAGTCTAGAAAATAGATCTTAAATTAATAGCTATATGCAAACTTCCATATTAATGATTGCTTTCAGGGGGCATTATATAGTAACATAAAGATACGTTTAGTAGAATGAACTCCAACAGTTTACAGTTAGTCTTACCAATCACGAACTTTTCATAATGCTTTTTATTTACGCTAGCTAATCTGGGAAATAAATTAAAAGGGAAGCGTTAGATGCAGGCAATATGCGCAAAATTATTTCAGCAATTGAAACGTATTTGAAAGAAAATATATTAACCGTATCTTGGTACTGAATAGATACCAATACGTGAACACACCTGAACTCGTGAAGACTGATATATCCGTTGTTGTCTGTGTCATATTCTTTGAAGTTTCCAGGCTGTATTTCTTCTGTTTCTTCCAGGTTTAGATTCTTTTTCAATTTGTTCCCTTCGTTGCCTGGAAATGAATCATAGCTGTAAAATCATATATACAGGAATACAATGCAACAGTAGAGTGACGAGAATGTTTCAATTAGCGTAACACATGGGATGCGAATTTAATGTATTCAATGCAATTGTATGTTATTGTTCAGTAAATACAAATGTTTGATTTAGCAAAGATGTTCGACAATAATGGATGAAATTATTTTAAACCATTACTAGTAGCAGTTGTATATACTATTTATTGTGTTTATTCATTATTCAGCAACTGATGAAGATCGGTTAGAAGTCATCGTGACATCAGTAGTCTCAATTTAACATTGAGCGTTTGTCTTAATTCTAGGCTTCAGAAAAACAACTGTTTAAATGTAATGATTTGCATTGGTTTTCAGAATATTCAAGAATGGTTTAGAAAATAGTTAGCGAACAACAGCAATATTCCATATCCGATATACTTCCCAGTCAGGACAAAACAGACTTGATCCTACGTGTAAGCGCTCTTTAAATAATATATTAAGTCTACACATTATCTGCATTAAAATTAGAGGTAATTGTGTTGCGTCACAGACTTTGTTGTTCATTTCTCATCCCAAGTATGATTAAATTAAAACTGTTTTAAACCTTACTTACTGTATCGAAACCGTCTAACAATGACATTAAGCACATGGCAACTACTTCGTTTGACCCAAACTCGGATAGACTATAAACACTGTTATTTTAATTGGACTAAGCTCAATAATGCCATTCTTTTCATTGACGAATAAAACGCAAACCTGTCTGATAGAGGCGTGTCTTGTCTTTCTGATTAATTTTGTAGATTATACATTTGACTACATTGTAATCTTTCAGAGGAAATCATTTAAAAGATTTTCTGTAATTCTTTGAAAATACCGGCATAGAAATGAGATTTTTCTTTCTCGGCAAATAAAATGGCGTTAACAGAGTGTGGCATTAGGACCTCGCCCACAAATTGAAAGCCACTTATACCTCAGGGAGCCATGCTATATTGTACTCGAGTTATTTAAAAGTCATATGACCGCATTTTAATAATGAGCATTTGATAGGCCTGGTGTACCCCAAAAAGTCATTTTGAGGTTGATTATAACTCGTGATATACATACATGGAGTTGTAAATGATACATACTCCAAAGCTTGTTTATTTTCATATTATCGTTAATCTTTCCAATCATGTATAACCACGTCGCATTAGTTCCTAGCCTCAAACCTTATTTGGGAAAACTGCGCAAACGCAAATAATTAACCTGTATCTTTCTGAAATTTAAAAATTGAATCATCTCAATATTCCAAGGAAACATTAGAAACCCTTCACTAAGCGCTATATAGGCTCATTCAAAAAAATGACGTTGACGAGTACAAAGAGATTAAACTTTTTATCACTCACATGACTGATGATCACACAAAATTGATCATATAAAGACAGATGTGTGGGCAAGAATTAACTAAATGCTTGCACTCAAATTCAAACTTGTCAGTAAATACTAGTTTTACAATAAAATTAGTTATCAGTATCGTTCCGGAATATAACTATCTGCTTACAGACAATTGTGCCTTACTCAAGAGAAAAGATAGTTAACATTACAAAATTAAACACGGAAAATAATGCCTTGTGCCATATATTTAATAACTATTGAAAATGATAACATAATAAACGAATAATTACCTCTGGAAAGGACGATCACGAGCAAACTTGCAAACAGCAAACAAACGACTGAAGCCTTCATCGTGAGAAATAAAATTCGATCTTTATTCCTACTACGGGCTAGTAAGAGTGAAATTCTCATTTATATATCAATCTGTTTAGCGCGGTCATCAATAAAGTTCAGACATGTATTATGCCACACGTCGGCTTTATTCGAAAATAATGCAGTCTTGACACATTGAACTTTATACTATGAAGCAACCGGAATCATTTATTATGCAATTTTAAATTCAGACGTTAATGTAGCATGTGTTTGGCTGTCAATAGTAAATTATAAGCTTGAAAATAAAACTACATCTGTCAGCTGCTTTTCTAATGGTAATCCAGTTTAAATTTTAAAAAAGTAAAATATTGCATCTATATAAACTTATTGTTTTGATTATTTGAATGAGACTAACCATTTAATATAATACATATAGACAAACACAGGAAACAAAATATAATATTTTCATATATTTATACAACTCACCAAGGAAAGAGAGGCTTCTGTACATTCGACATCAGATATACAGATCCATTAAACGCTAAGCGAGATCATGTTTTAACTCTTTCAAAAAACAAAACGTATTTTACGAACTTTCGTGAAGTTTTGAAATCTAACTTCCAATTGTATTTAATATGTCATTTTGCTATTTGCATTATTTGATTGTCCACAACATGGGTTGAAAAGAATGATACAGACGTGGCTACGCAAAAACTTAGACCTTACGTAATTTATTGAATAATTACGGTCGGTTGTGTGGTAGTCTTAGTTCAAATGTTGTCAGAATCAACTTGTAGATGTGGTAGTGTTATTTCTGTATCTAGTCGTTTCTGATATTGCTCAGGCCCTAAATAGGCTATCTTGAGACAAAAGTGCCGATAATCGACCATTCAATCGGTTTGATGACCATATGTTACGTATGTTTACATTAATTAGTTGATTGATGGCTATTACATGCAATTATTTTAACTCTTCTGTAATGCAATAATGTAATCTGTACTTGATCCTGTCTAAAATGGAGCTAATTTCTGCTTGACTTGATTGGCTTTTTTAATGTCGTTTCATTTCCTTTGATGTAAACAACTAATAAAAGCTTCATTATTCTATATGTGGCACAGTTAATAGTTGCAGATGTTGCTGTATATTTGCAGGTTTTGATTGATATATATATATATATATATATATATATATATATATATATATATATATATATATATATATAAATATATATATAATATATATATATATATATATATATATATATATATATATATACTTTAATGTTTAAAATGTTGCTTTTTTTAAACAAAACTTATATTTTAACTTAGAGGTAAGGTATTTGTAGTCATAAATAAAGAATTCTTATCTTATCTTTTGTGTACGAGCTTAAAATTTAGATTTGTATTCATTTAATCTATAAAAAGTAAACAGGTAGATTCGAGTCATGGTTTCTCGAGGCTACTAAGTGAGTTGTAAAGGTGAATGTGTCATGTATAAACAATGATGCTTAGACCATTAGTTTCTAGTTCTTGTTTACAAAATGATATTTATTTATTTGCTTGAGATCAATTAGAAAAATATTTTGTAACCGAGGATTGCACCGGTTGAACATGTAAATCGTTTACCTTGTAAGATATGTCGAAACCAATGATTTCTTTTATTTCGGATAATAATCTCTTTTGTTAAAATCATTAAAGTGATTATTTTCTTTCTATTTAAAATTGTGCTCTGATACAAATTTTGAATCGAGTTATTTACTGGATTGTGTGATCTATTTATACATGGAATTACATTAATCTGATTCAACAAAAGACTATTGACAACAAATAAACACTCCATAGGCGGTAGGAACCCCGTCATTTCCGTCAGTTTTAGTGTTCTTCTGGATTTGTTCAGAGGTTCTTTCAGCTCTTTATATTACTACGCCTTGTGTCTGCAATTATTGTAATATTTTGTATCTTCAGTTGTTTCCTCTCTTCTTTCAATTTCCATTCTACGGGAATAATATATTTGACATACTTTTAAGATGTGTTGTCTTTCGCTTTTATCTGGTTATTTGTTTTATGATCCAATACATGTAAAATATTCATCATACCTTCATCCAATATCGCTTGCTACTCTGCTTTTAATTCCCCTTTTCAATTCCAAGCATTATATTTTGTTTTACTATTATCATATTCATCATAGCTTGTTTGTTTGATAAATTCATAACAATAATTAGTATGCATTGCAGCTTTCGAGGCCGATACTTAAATCTGAAAATGCCAGAAGGATAATTTTTTTCAAGGTGTTCCAAGGTACCGTCGGTAACAATGAAAGGAAATGCAGGAATAAATAATAAATATCAATTCAATGTTACGGACGTCTCAAGTTTATTTGTTTGCTGAAACAATGTGACATTGGATCCTTAAGATCTTTAAGAGTATGCGAGCACTATCTCGCTCAACGGGAAATCAATAATAATGGGACGATCTAATAGGAGTATCTGCACACGGAGCAGTATATGATTCCATTTCTCGGACTGCATTTTGTTTTCAAAAGAAACTATCTGCGACCAAATATTAAAAATTAAAATCATATACAATACGTGTTTTTTATTTGCATATCTGTTATGGGGTATGTCCCACGCGTCCTGTGTGTTAGTGTTGGACGTCATTCAGGATATCATTATAACTAGAACTACACAAATGTTTTGAAGCATAAAGTTTAAAGGGTCAATATGGTGTTGTTGTCGAATGATACTAAGGTTATAGAGAGGTTGGGCCTAACCTTTTTCCGACCTTTACTGACAACTAACATACCCAGAGATATATGTTTATATTATATTTAAAAAATATCATTCCTTGAAAATATATTGTAAGCAAGATACCTCAGAAACCAAATTTACCACTTAAACAAAGGTTAGTATTTCTATTCGAGAAATAAACCCGTAATTGCACCAAAGTAAAGATGCTTATTTTATTTTATTTTATTCTTTGTGTAAATGTAGTCCAAAAGTGTCATGTAAAAAGATTTCGTCGATACATACATATTCTGCGATCCATTCCAAGAAGACCAAAGATTGATCTATGGAATAGCTTTAGCGTTTTAACTTATGTCTTTGTGACACTTTGCATTCTTTGAAATCACAGGGCTAATCAAGATAACTTATCATCTGAAACTAAAACCTATAAGTTAGAATAAAATATATAATAACTTAATTAACTTAATTGCATTCGCTAAAGCCTCATTCCCGTGTGATTATATTAAGATCTAGGAAAGAATATATGGCACAGAGGGTCGTAGGAAATACTAACATCCTACAACAGTTTCAGTTCGCCGATGCGTCTTCGTATCATAATTAGCAAACATAAAGCAAATGCAATAAGGATAGACTGCTTTAGGAGGGATATACTGATTATTATGAAAAACAAAATCCATCACCAATCGGAATCTTTGCATCTAAGTCAAACTGATATTGGTTAAACATGGCACTGACCGATCCAGGAGACCGATAACACCCAGCGTCACAAAAAGGAATGTTTGACATAGAATGCGTAATTTTAAAATCTAGAAAATAGATCTTAAATTAATAGCTATATGCAAACTTCCATATTACTGATTGCTTTCAGGGGGCATTATATAGTAACATAAAGATACGTTTAGTAGAATGAACTCCAACAGTATACAGTTAGTCTTACCAATCACGAACTTTTCATCATGCTTTTTATTTACGCTAACTAATCTAGGAAATAAATTAAAACGCACGCGTTAGATGCCGGCAATATGTGCAAAAATTATTTGACCAATTGAAACGTATTAGAAAGAAAATATTTTAACCGTATCTTGGTACTGAATAGATACCAATACGTGAACACACCTGAACTCGTGAAGACCGATATATCCGTTGTTGTTTGCGTCATATTCTTTGACGTTTTCAGGCTGTATTTCTTCCCGTTTAACATTTGTTTTCAGTTTGTGACCCTCGTTGCCTGGAAATGAATCATAGCTGTTAAATTATATATAGAGGATTACAATTCAACAGTAGAGTGACGAGAATGTTTCAATTAGCGTAACACATGAGATGCGAATTTAATGTATTCAATGCAATTGTATGTTATTGTCCAGTAAATACAAATGTTTGATTTAGCAACGATGTTCGACAATAATGGATGAAATTATTGTAAACCAGTACTAGTAGCAGTAGTATATTATATTGCTTGTGTTTCTTCATTATTCAGCAACTGATGAAGATCGGTTAGAAGTCATCGTTACATTAGTAGTCTCAATTTGACATATTGAGCGTTTGTCTTAATTCTGGGCTTCAGAAAAACAACTGTTTAAATGCAATGATTTGCATTGGTTTTCAGAATATTCAAGAATTGTTTAGAAAAGAGTTAGCGAATAACAGCAATATTCCATATCCAATATACTTCCCAGTCAGGACAAAACAGACTTGATTCTACGTGTAAGCGCTCTTTAAATAATATATTAAGTCTCCACATTATCTGCATTAAAATTAGAGTTAATTGTGTTGCGTCACAGACTTTTTTGTTCATTTCTCATCCCATGTATGATTAAATTTAAAACTGTTTTAAACATTGCTTACTGTATCGAAATCGTCTAACAATGATATTAAACACATGGCAACTACTTCCTTTGACTCAAACTCGGATAGACTATTAACACTGTTATTTTAATTGGACTAAGCTCAATAATGCCATGCTTTTCATTGACGAATAAAACGCAACCTGTCTGATAGAGGCGTGTCTTGTCTTTCTGATTAATTTTGTAGATTATACATTTAACTACATTGTAATCTTTCAGAGGAAATCATATAAAATATTTTCTGTAATTCTTTGAAAATACCGGCATAGAAATGAGATTTTTCTTTCTCGGCAAACAAAATGGTGTTAACAGAGTGTGGCATTAGGACCTCGCCCACAAATTGAAAGCCACTTATACCTCAGGGAGCCATGTTATATTGTACTCGACTTATTTTAAAGTCATATGACCGCGTTTTAATAAGTATTTGATAGGCCTGGTGTGCCCCAATACATTATTTTGAGGTTGATTACAATTTGTGATATACATACATGAGTTGTAAATGATACATGAGTTGTAAATGATACATACTCTAAAGCTTGTTTATTTTCATATTATCGTTACTCTTTCTAATCGTGTATAATCACGTTGCATTAGTTCATAGCCTCAAAGCTTATTTGGGAAAACTGCGCAAACGCAAATAATTAACCTGTATCTTTCTGAAATTTAAAAATTGAATGATCGCTATATTCCAAGGAAACATTAGAAACCCTTCACTAAGCGCTATATAGGCTCATTCAAAAAAATGACGTTGACGAGTACAAAGAGATTAAACTTTTTATCACTCACATGAGTGATGATCACACAAAATTGATCATATAAAGACAGATTTGTGGGCAAGAATTAACTAAATGCTTGCACGTAAATTCAAACTTCTCAGGAAATCCTAGTTTTGCAATCAAATAGTTTATCAGTAAAGTTCCGGAATATAACTATCTGCTTACAGACAATTGTGCATTAGTCAAGAGAAAAGATTTTTAACATTACAAAATTAAACATGGAAAATAATGCCTTGTGCCATATATTTAATAACTATTCAAAATGATAACATAATAAACAAATAATTACCTCTGGAAAGGACGATCACGAGCAAACTTGCAAACAGCAAACAAACGACTGAAGCCTTTATCGTGATAAATAAAATTCGATCTTTATTCCCTGCTACCGGCCAGTAAGAGTGACATCCTCATTTACATATCAATTTATTTAGCGCGGTTATCAATAAAGTTCAGACATGCATGATGCCACACTTTGGCTTTATTCGAAAATAATGTAGTCTTGACACATTTAACTTTTGTCTTTGAAATAACCGGAGTCACTCATTATGTAATTGTAAATTCATACGGTAATGTAGGATGAGTTGGGCTGTCAATAGTACATTATAAGCTTGAAGATAAAACGACATCTGTCAGCTGCCTTTCTAATATTAATCCAGTTTAAATTTAAAAAAGTAAAATATTGCATCTATATAAACGTATTGTTTGATTATTCGATTGAGACTAACTATTTAGTATGATACAATATGTACAAACACAGGAAACAAAATATAATATTTGCATATATTTATACAACACGCCAAGGAAAGAGAGGCTTCTGTACATTCGACATCTATTCAGAAAACATATTTGGGTCAGATATACAGATCCATGGCACGATAAGCGAAATCATGTTTTAACTCTTTCAAAAACAATACATATTTTACGAACTTTCGTGACGTTTTGAAATCTAACTTCCAATTGTATTTGATATGTCATTTTGCTATTTGCATTATTTGATTGTCTGCAACATGGGTTGAAAAGAAAGATACACTCGTGGCTACGCAGAAACTTAGATCTTACGTAATTTATTGAATATTTACGGTCCATTGCGTGGTTGTCTCAGTTCAAATGTTGTCAGAATCAACTTGTAGATGCGGTAGTGTTATCTCTGTGTATTGTCTTTTCTTACATTGCTCAGGCCCTAAATAGGCAATCGTGAGATAAAGTGCCGATAATCCGACCATTCAATCGGTTTGATGTCCATACGTTACGTATGTTTACATTAATTAGTTAATTGATGGCTATTACATGCAATTATTTACACTCTACTACAATGCAATAATGTAATCTGTACTTGATCTTGTCTAAAATGGAACTAATTTCTTCTTGACTTGATTGGCTTTTTTTTAATGTCGTTTCATTTCCCTTGATGTAAACAACTAATGAAAGCTTCATTATTCTATATATGGGACAGTAAATAGTTGTAGATGTTACTCTATATTTGTATGTTTTGATATATATATATATATATATATATATATATATATATATATATATATATATATATATATATATATATAGATGGGTTCGCTCCCTTCTTATGTAGCTTCTTCTTTTCATATGAATAGTTCACATATTCTCTTATAAAAGTTCAATAGGACACCATTGACCAAGCTTATGTTGCATGCTTCTGTTATTTTGTGTTCCGCTGGTATGGGCTTCATTCATTGGAAGCTCTTTAAAAAAAATACACTATTGATATAATGTTTCTATGTGAAGACAATGACAAAAGACAGACCTCTGTTATGCTGTTTGGTTGAACAACATACATATAATGTATTCAACAGTTACACAGGTAGTTTGATTTTAACTATTGCTCTAATAACATATATAAAAATGTCATGAAGGAAGACGTAAAAAATTTCCATAGATTTCAATGCATAGTGCGTGCCGAACTATATATATATATATATATATATATATATATATATATATATATATATATATATATATATATATATATATATATATATACACACACACACATACTCACACATACTAATGCGATCGGAGTTACAGGTAAATATGCTGGTGGACAGTTTAAAAGCATTCTATATCATCCGATTCATAAAATACACATGCAAAATTTGTCCTTTCTCAACAAAGTCATCACTGATCAAGTGAAGCATGCTTTAGTACAGAATCTGATATAACCATGATTTAAATTTATTCAAGTCATGCTCGTATTGGTAGCATAACTGTTTAATACAAATTATTGACAGGTCTGATATTATTTCAAATATATTCACCATCATAGTAAACGCAAAAACAATGTAAACATACATTTTCCATGGAAGTTGTTGTTGTTTAGGGTTTAACGTCATTTTGCAGCACACGATAGGCTATACATGGCAGCCAGTATTACTGGTGGAGGGAGAACCCTGGAAAACAACCTGAAAGAACCACCGACCCACAAGAAACGTCTGGTAAGCTTTCTTACATACCAACGTTGCCCGAATCCGACACTCGAACCCAGGCAGTCAGAGGTGAGATGGTAGTGATTAGTAACGGAGAGCGCTTTAGACCACTCGGCCACTCAGGCATCAATTTTCCATGGAAGGTTGTTAATATTACCAATTGTAAAGATATGCTTATGTATGAGCAAATGGTAGACTAAAACAAATATTAACATGACAGAATTATGCTAGCTTTTGAGTGCCCTACTTCATTATCATTAAACTATTGTATAGGAATTGGCATTTGAACTCTATGGGTCATGCGCGTTGCAGATGAGGATAACCTTGTTACACATTATTACTATATGCACTTTATATTCACCTCGAGACGTTAGTGTGGCAGTTTAGTTTACTGTTCAAGATGAACTGCCGGTAATACTAATATCTCCCAGTCACTCATTTGAATGCCATCACCTTCTATAATATTAATGCTGATTGATTTTGAAAGTATGCTTAATAACGATAACTTAAGAATGTATTGCTAGTATATGAATGTCATCCATCTCTCTCACTCTCTCTCTCTCTCTTTCTCTCTCTCTCTCTCTCTCTCTCTCTCTCTCTCTCTCTCTCTCTCTCTCTCTCTCTCTCTCTCTCTTTCTCTCTGAAATAGAACGTCTCAATTGGTACCCACTTGCATTTATTCAAAAGTATGTTTTCAATAACCAGCTTTTCAAAAATGACATTGTCATATAAACAACAACGATATAACACATTCTTCTTTCTTGGTAGTCTCTCGAGTCGAGGAAGACAAGTTGTGTACTTTCATTCAACGGTGGACGTGCATGTGACTCCGGAGTCCGAAGTCCGATACACACGTGCGGTTGCAGGTGGGGCATGGGACACCGGTGGTTGTTGGTATCTGGGATACATTTCTGTGGCGTCTCTCACGGGTTGCAGTAAGACGCTGGCGGCGGTCAACCTCAAAGGTGGAACAGGCTTTTTTGGTCAGGGCTCGCCAATGATTTCTGTCTGAGGCAGCGAGCTCGAGCTGGCGTGGTTGAAGGTCTGCCCATTTGATATTTGTCTTGAGGTTGTCTTTGTACATCTTGTGAGGGCGGCCATGGTTTCGGTTCCCCAGGGATAGCTCGCCATAGAACAACTGCTTTGGGATTCTGCTTTGATCCATGCGGATGACATGGCCAGTCCATCAAAGCTGGGCTTAGATTATTTTGGCTTCGATGCTTGTTGTGTTGGCTCTATCAAGGACTTCCAGGTTGGTGATTCGGTCCTGGCACTTGATCCGCATTATGGATCCCAGGGAGCGCTGGTGGAATTGTTCTAACTGACTGATGTGCCTTCTGTAGAGTGTCCACGTTTCACAGCCATATAATAGAGACGTGAGGACAACTGCATTGTAAACCTTCAGCTTTGTTGACTGGCGTATGTCCTTGTGCTGCAAGACCTTGGTTCGGAGTAGTCCTAGTGCTTGACTGGCTTTTTGGGTCCTCGCAGTGATCTATTTGTCCAGAGAGCCATCACTAGAGATTGTGCTGCCAAGGTATTTGAAACTGTCCACATTCTTCAGCTGCGTGTCGCCAATGGTGATACAGGGATGCGAGTGGACAGTGTTTGGGGCTGGCTGGAAGATGACTTCTGTCTTTCCTAGACTAATTGTGAGTCCAAATAGGTTGGAGGCTTCAGAAAATCTGTACACGATTGCTTGTAGGTGAGTCTCTTCATGGGCCATAAGGGCGCAGTCATCTGCAAAGAGTGAATCAATGATGAGTCTTTCTAGTGTCTTGGTTTTTGTAGTCAGGCGACGGAGATCAAACACTGATCCATCCAGGCGATACTAATGTAGATGCCATTGTCAATGTCCCGGATGGCATGGAGCAGTACCAGTGTGAAGAAGAGGTTGAAGAGTACTGGAGCGAGTACACAACTCTGTTTGACACCATTAGATATGGGGAATTTCTCGGAGGGTTCGCCGTCTGAGAGAATCTCTCCATTCATGTCAATGTGGAGGAGCCGGATGAGGTTGGTAAACTTCTGAGGACATCCAAGTTTCTTGTGTACTACCCACAGTGCGTCTCTGATGACTGTATCGAAAGCCTTTGTCAGATCCACGATTACAGCATATAGATTCATGTTCTGCTCAAGGCACTTCTCTTGGACTTGTCTCACTGCGAAGATCTGGGCAAAAACCACACTGAGACTCGGGGAGGTTATTTTCTGACACTGCTGCAATAAGCCTGTTGAGCAAGATGCAAGCAAGTATTTTGACGGATGGAGATGCTTCTGTAGTTACTGCAGTCCATGGGTGTGCAGGAGCTCTTTCCATCTTTCCTTAATGCCATTCATGTCTTTTATTAATGTATTGCCATCTGCAGCAAGCAAGGGCGTAGAGCTGGACTTTGTGTGGCTGAAGATTGACTTGATGGCGTTGTAGAACCCTTTGGAGTTGTTAGTGTCGGCATAGCTTTGCACTTCATCAGCTTTCTTTTACCACCATTGGTCATGCATCTTGCGGATTTCTCTCTGAGCCTCAGCTTGATAGGATTTGAAACGATCTTTTGTATCATTCTGCTAGTCCATAAAAGCTCTGTTTTATTCTGGCAAGCAGATCTTCAATGGCAGCGTTGTTCTCGTCGAACCAGTCTTGATGGATTCGCTTCTTTGAACCCATGGTTGCCATTGCTGTTTCTCTTATTATGTCCCTGAGTTTGTTCCATTTTTCAGAGGCGTTTCCACATAACGGTCCGTTTGTTGACAGCTTGTCATCTAGTCTCTTCTGGAAATTGAGCTGGGTGGAAGGCTGCTGCAGTTTGACAGCGTTGAGGGCTGTGAGCACAAGCTTAGGACGTCTTAGGTGGTGAGGGGCAATGTGCAGCTGTATGGTAGTTCTGACAAGTCTGTGGTCTGTCCAGTATTCTGCTCCTCGCATGGCCTTGGTGATTTGGACATCCATGGCATCACGCTGGCGTACTATTACATGGTCAATTAAGTGCCATTGACGAGATCTGGGGTGCATCCATGTGTTCTTGTGTTTGTCCGCCATTCTGAACATTGAGTTTGTGATTAGGAGGTTGAATTCTGTGCATTTGCTGAGTGGGAGCAGGCCGTTGCTGTTCATTCTGCCGACAACGTGCTTGCCAAGCACACCTTTCCATATATAACACATTACAGCACAAATAAATACATGACTATCCATCGATGTACAAGTTGGTCAACTGATTCATCCTTTCATCAATCAATAAATTTATCTCGTTTGTATATTGGTCTGTCCGTCTATTCATTAGTTATCCATATATATTCCAAGGCTGCTGCACTTGTTACAAACATTGACACATTTAACAATGTATGTATGTATGTATGTATCTATTAATGTATGTATGTATGTATGTATGTATGTATGTATGTATGTATGTATGTATGTATGTATGTATGTATGTATGTATACATGTATGTATGTATGTATGTATGTATGTATGTATGTATGTATGTATGTATGTATACATGTATGTAAGTAAACTGACACATGCACGTTCCTAATTATTTGCTTACTGTTCCCCAGGAATCGATGTAATCGTATTCACCAGCAACGTCGCTCACATTCCCCATGTCTGTCCATTCTGGCATGGAATTCCCACAGGAACCATTTTGGTCCCCATTTTTTGATTCCCTGTCATTCAGTTTCCTTTCAAGAGACATTACTAATTCCAACGTTGCGTTTTACATAGATTTAAGATTTCGATTACACACGTGACTCCTTTTGAATACACAAATTCAACTACAGTAAAGAAGTGAAAGCGATTATCCTTGAACTTCAATGTTATAGGCACTGCCTTTGCCGAATACGTTACGAAACATGATTCGAGTGCCAAGAAAAGCATTGTATTGTAATCATTGACGTTTCTCAATTGAGTTTTGTCACAAAGCGTTCGGTGATCGCATTACTATGTTCAACAAACCTATGGTGTGTCGACCGACTAGCTAATAATACGGATTGGCCGTTTAAAACTTCCTGTTTGGCATTTCAAAAAAACTATGTAGAACAGGCCTTAAACACATAGACGATTGTATTAATAATGTGTAAGATGGGTCACAGTTGAATGAGCGTTTATATTTTGCACATATAAAACGTTAGATCCTTCATATTTATTATTGCTGTGCGGTAGATTCGGAGCAAGATTTACGAACTCATTATATGAAAGAATCGTTCAAACTTCAAGTTTTTTTAAAGAGGATTTAGAAACGATTTCGTTCTTCAAAGTATTTTACATACTGTTTGCAATAAAGAAATTATCTTCGATATTTTTCAAAATGTATGAATTCAAACGTTCCCGACATAAAATAATTGCATGTGTGCGCTGTTTTCTCTTGTATAATAATAATGATAAAGTCGCTTTTGCAATTTGTTAAATTCGTTGTAATAATTAATTAATTCGTTCGTCCGTTTCTTCTTACATTCATCTTTTAATTTTGCACTCATTTATTATTCAGCCATTTATTCATATGTTCGTTCTTTCGTTAGAGCACTACGTATACATATATTCTTAGGTTTACCAAACCTGCCAACAGGTTTTGTCCCTCGAAAATCTAAATTGCTTCACACGCAGCGCAGTTTGTGTTTTGTTCTGCTGTAAACATGAATACATTTTATATTTATATAGCGCATTAACTTCGTCCATATGTTTTGCTGAATGCACGTTTAAATGGTAGAATTCCTTTCTGAAGTTAAGTTTACCCCGGTCATTCAAACCAAGTCACGCTAAAATATTTCCCTGTTACATTTGGTGGCGCTCATGGGCTTCTACATCTGCACTAACAGGTTGATGGGGAAGATGATGTTAAATGGACGTTTTAAATAAAGACACAATGAAATCTCTCGAAATGCAGGGAGATTTGTGGTAATGTGTAGAAATGTGCGTAATCGAAATCTGAAATCTATGTAAAACGCAACGTTGGAATTAGTAATGTCTCTTGAAAGGAAACTGAATGACAGGGTATCAACAAATGGGGACCAAGTGATAGAATCCACGTCTGTTGTTAGGGTAACATGTCGTTCGAGGCTCAATGTCTTCGTGTGTTTGGTCCTGTTACATTGACTTTGAAATAAGAGCTACATTAACTGCATAAAACTACAAACACCTGTTACATTTGTTTGTAATAGTCATTCTTGATGCATGCTATCAAATGGTCTTACTAATTAGATTATCGTCGTTGAGATCATCATTCGTAACAAGCAGGACAACACTCTTGCAGGGAAAACAATAACTACTATATGAAGTTCATTTTACAGTATTTATAATTTTGAATTGAATTGAAACACAATCACGGTTTTATTATCTGTTTTACTTGATAAGTTAAATGAAATTAAAGTTCTCAACACGTGCGTCCTTACATTGGCTTGTGCTGAATTGACTGTTGTATATCTGAACCGGCAGGACAATATTCACCGCGTTAAGAGGTTTGCGTGTATATTCTAGTCAGCCGATTGAAAATAGAAGGTAAAAACATGCTAACACCGTGTTAGCGGTTGATAGAAACATCTATAGCAAGTATACAGGACAATACTTGATTAAGGAACTAGACATCTGCATTCATTCAATGTTTACCGATAAACGCTGAACATTAGTATTTCATTGATAAATTTCCGGCATACACCGATATCCATGATACCGCCTTGAAATAATCGTGGACAAATATCAGCAGATTCATTAATTATTTCCGGAGAATTATTTCCAGCCCGCGATTCTCTTATGAGAAAGTCTAATCGTGATATATATCAGTAAGAATGTTATTAAAGAAAGTAGACCACATCCTATAGAAAATCCACTACCAGTAGCACCAGGTGCATCACAACTCAATTCGAATAGTCTTAGTTTTAACTGTATAAAATACATCATGCCAGTGTTGTATACTTTTAATATATTTTCATGTTCAGGTTCCAGCAATCTGTTTCTTTTTTCATAACTCGTAACAAGAGATGGATCTTCATTTGGACCAGTTTTTTCGATTGCTGTTAAAACATCTTCAGTAAATTTATGACGTAGTTCTTCATCAGTTATTTTCGGACCAGAATGAGGTTAAGCTGGTTGAGGTGCTTGCCCAGTCAGATGTTTCAAAGTCTCGATGTTTCTCCAGTTTTTTCTGTTAATTTCAGAAAGAAACGGTTTAGTTGTTTCAGTAGTAAGTTTAAATAATTGGTGAGTTTGTTTGTTATAAGGTTAAACGCCATTTTTCAGCACAGGATAGGCTATACTTTGCGGCCAGTATTATTGGTGGAGGAAGAACCCGGAAAAACTCCCAGAAAGAACCACGAGAAGCAAATGGCAAGATTTCTCACGTAGCTACATTATCCGAATCTTAGACTCTGCAATATGCACTTGAAATTCTTGTCTTTCTTGTAGTTTTCGTCTGACAGAATCATGGTCAGGTATACATATCTTAATCGTCGTATAATAATAAAATAAAACGATAGAAAAAAAACCCCAGAAACCTGAAGAAAAAAATTCCCGGTTAGTTATAATCTTTGGTTTAAGTGTTTCTCCATTCTTTTCTTTTCGTTTTCGTTAAAAGCTTTAGTTTAGCAAATAGACGCTTCTAAAATCGAAGTGGTCTCTCCCTTTCTGTTGCATCCCAATTATAGATTTCATTTCCGATTGCATCCTTTATAAATATTGCCAGCGAACCCGAAACCAAGACGCCTCGAGTCTTGGACAAAATGCCATTTACAAATCTGGACAAGTATTTTGGGATTAAGCAGAACAATTATGAAGATTTTAATGAGATTCAGAACTGTGCTTACGTTGCTAGAACTAATAGTTCGGATGCGACATTACCGAGGTGTAAGAAAGTACGTGACGCCTGGCTTAGTGTCTGGATCCAAAGCTTTCCTTGGATTGGCAAAATTCACTCTGATTATCAAGCAAGAGTGATATCTCAGCAGTGATGTACTGAATGTGGAAAATTAACCTCAACAGCAACAGCTGGTTCTTCAAATCTGCAAAGTGCCACATTTTCTACGCATCTACACACCACTTAGTTGCTGCTGATGCTCATCATGAAAAACAATGCAAAGCAACTGTTCAACATGTAATTTTTAAAACAATCCATCATAGTTAATTTAAGAAAAATTAAAAGTTTGCCAAATGAATATACAAAGTAATTAAAGTGTTAGGCAAAAGTCTTTTTCAGTTTTTTAAATTTTATTTTAGGAACATCATGTTGCAATGAGCATACTTGTTTTTAAATATTCTTTCCAAAATAATAATTGTATGCATTTTCCCCAAATTACCACTTCTACTGACTTTATCTTGTAATATATACACAACAATTGATAATGTAACATGTCTTATTAATAAACGTTCTAGAATTTGTACTATACTTGATTCAACATGTAAGAATGTAGCATCTTGAGGATCAGAAGCAACGGGAGTTACGAGTTAGAAGGTGATTGAGAGAACACAAAAGATGCAAAATTCAACACCTTGTATTACGTTGTGAACGAGGGTCAGCCACTGAGTCAGCACAAGAATGTATTCACTTTACAAATCAATAACAAATGCCCATCCCTTGAAGGCCACAATGCATTGTACACAAGTGAACTAATACAAATGGGCATATTGGAGACCATATACTCTACTTAGTAGACACCATCATTACTAATTCTGAATTTGTTTGACTTATTATTGATGAAAGTACGGATGTGACTGTCCATAAAAGCTCACTATTTATGTGAAGTGTCTGAGTAGTAATAATATGTCAGTGATTCATTTTCTGGATTGTATCAGTTTCGTTGATGGAAAATCTGCAACAATTGTTTCTGAAGTAGTGATGTTAGTGGAGAGAAAGAAAATCCCTCTCAGCAAGTTGATGACATTAGTTAGTGATGGTGCAGCTGTCATGACTGGCAGACTCAATTGTGTTTGTGTTATAGTAAAATAGTACCACTCCAAGCATCTAATGAAGACACACTGTGTTGCTTATAAGCTTGCACTTAATGATCATGATGAAATTGAACTACATAAATTGATCAATATATATGGTGGTGAGGGAGGAGTTATTGATGGTTTAAGAGCACAAGCTGATTTCTAGCAAGTGAAGATAATCATAAAATCATTGGACTGGACACTGACAGAAGCTTGTACGACTTTACCGCAATGTTCAGTTGGCATACAAAAACAGAAAAAGTCATACTAACGATAGTCAGGGCTTCTACAGCCATGAACATGTTTACAGCACACTTTTCCATTATTGTGCGTGAATATTTCATCTATATATGTACTGCCAGAAACGTAGTGCTAAAACATGCAAATATTCTGGAAAATATATGGCATTTTATACGATTACCCAATTACTGTTATTTGCTTGTATCAGACAGCTTGTATGTTTAAATTGTGTAATCTCATCTTGTTTAAATTCATTGCTATTAAGAATTACCTCATATGCAAGTAGTTACATATCATCAGTGTGAATATCTCCTATTGAATAAACAATTGATTTTAAATGCACAGTTCAGACAGTGACTAAACTATTATGGAAATGCAGTTTCTAAGGTAAAAGGAAGACAACATCTATAACTTACTTATGTTGCTTTCTCTTGTAAATTATATTTCAGGCATGAGACCATGTAACGGCATCAACCAAAATGAATATTAAAACATATGGAGAAAACAATCTGCTAGATACACAGTAATTTATTTGATGCAAATTATTGATATCTTGTAACAGTCACCTGCAAATAAGAAACAAATAATCACCAGATATTGAGAAACACATAAAATGCTGCTAGAAATTGATATAAAATATGTTATTTACTCAGATGAATCTTGTATTCTTTTTCTAACTGGTATTTACATAGAGAAGAAGTAACTACAAAATGTCTGTCAATATAAAAATTAACAAGATGATATTTGTTAGATACCATATGAATAAACGATTGTTACAAAACAAAACAATAAAATTCTGGAATTTATTAACCTTACTACTATTCACAACTGCTCATACATTTTTATATAATAATATTTACTTTTACTATATAATAATTGCAATCGAAGTAACTTGTAGAGGAAAGTAATGTTTCGATTGGTCAGAATGTTATCACGTGATCAAAACGAATTGCGTTCATTTCAGGATGAACTGTTAGGAGAAACTACTTTTCAAAGAATACCCACGTCTGTAAATAGTCACGTGTACAGCAGACGATAAACAATGCTAGTGAAGGCAGAAACGAAGTAAACATTAAAGGAAAAGAATAATTTTACAATTTCATTTAACAATAATTGAATTACATTAATCTAAAAGATTAAAGCAACATATACTTCACATTTTTTATAAAAAAAAATATTATTTCTTTGTTGAAATATGTTAAAAGTATAGATAAAAATTAAGTGCGCTAGGTCAAGGTCACCGAAATTATGGCTATCGTGTCAGAATTTTGGAGATTCGTTCGCTAACTTTGCTTTATCAGAAAGATTTCTCGCATGATGATTTTTATTATTTTGACCCTTCTATATTTGACGTGCCTTTTTAAGTGGAAAAAGTATTACAAACTGAGTTGTCATTTCGTTTGACGGATGAGAGGTTGATCTAGCGGCCTACAGGATGATCACAAACTAAAACACTTCAAATCACTTAAGTCTCTAAAACATATCAGAACAGCGGTACTCAAAATCTACCAATAAAAACACTAAATGGGTCTACAAAACTTGTACAGGTAGATTTTATCATTCATTCGATAATCATAGTAAATTAACTATAATAACAATAATAATGACCAGTATATTGGACTGTTCATTAATATAAGCATTGGTAATATTGCTTGATACTTAATTTTTTTCTTATGTTTTCTTAAATTATATATTATGAAAAGGCAATATACTGTTTCATTCATGCCATTTTTATACAAAAGACTTAACTTGCTTTTAAGTGAATAAAATGTAGTTTATCTTTAAATTAATATTTGTGACAGCATAACAAATGTAACAAATTTGTTATATAAATACAAATTATGGAAAGGAGATATGCAAGAATGATTGTTCCCAAAGATCTAAATATTTAAAATGTTATAAAATAGTTTCTACCAAGCAGAGCAACATATGACTTTCAGAATGACACAAAGATAAGAATATAGAGATAGAACTGAAGTCATCTTAGTCTGCACATTTGTCATTTGGCCCAAATGTTAACCATATTTTATCCCAAAACAGCCCCTAAGGTCACCACAACATGAAAGAGGATGCTCATTGAAGCCCGAGCTAAAGAATACCATAAAAACACTTTTTACAAATGTTGGAGCTATTATTAATTGCTTTATTCAAGTTGAATGTGGTCATTCAATTAATAATTTATTGTTACACACCCTGAGTTTAAAAATCAAACAACATGTTAAATGTTAAATGGAAATATAAAGTTGAACTCAACACATGCCAGTTATTCCTCCATCAGACATGTATGCGATCAATCAATACCTGATGCATGATAATCCTATCATACTCAGATACAGGGTTTGGTTATACCTCTCCATCCACTATGTTACACTTGGATTAGAATTCCACAGACATTTAATAACCACCAGTCTCGAAATCAGATTTGATGAAACAGGGGCTGAATATGTCAATTTGACCCATCAAACTATGGAAATAAATCATCATGGAGACTTAAATGCTAAGGAAGAAAATTCTTACATGGGAATGTATGCAGCTGGTGGTCAAAACTGCCCAGTCAGGTCAGTAAAATACTACCTCACACACATTAATCCAAGAGCTGAATCACTGTTTTATCACATTGATAAAAATGCTATTGAAAATCCCCAATTTTGTCAAATATGGTATACCATAAAATGAGTTGGACAGAGATAATTAGGCAGTTTTATGCCTGACATATGCAAAAATACCCATATATCTGCAAGATATACTGCTCACTCTCTTTGTGCAAAAGCTTTGAATGCAATGATCAACACCAACCTTCCTGCTAGGTACATTATGTATCTGTCTGACCACTCCAATGAACTATCACTGAAACCATACACAAGGCCCAGCACTCAACATTTAAAAAAAATGATTAACATTCTTTCCAATTGATGTAACATTGTCTGCTCAAGAATCTTTTTCAGTACTCACTTTCATGCAAATGTAAATGTTCAAATGACCTCAACAAACTCAAGAAATCTAAGTCAAGAAAATGTTCAAATGACCCCATAAACCCAAGCAGTACATATCAAGTAATTGTTACTGAATCTGCTCAAAATCTCTATCAAACACTATATGCTAATACAATGAACTCTATGACAAGTTCATCCAACTATCATTTCAAACATTCACCTTCCAGTTTAAATACAACTAAACAAAGTGCAAACAAGTTAAGAAAATACATGATATGCAAGTTAAGTGTCAACTATCCAGTCTAGAACAATAGTTTTTGTCATGAATAACTCCTGGTACTTTTTTATGTCAATTTCCAATTAATAATTTTATATAAATTTTCTAAACTTGTGTCCCAAACTTAATGAGAGGGATATAGTTATGAACCATTGTCACTAAACAAATCATGTAAAAAAATAGAAAGATAAAATAAGTAGTCAATTATTTTTTAACTGTGTATGTCTGAACCAACAAAAATAATCACACACTTTCTATAACCTAACCTCATACAACTAGATGTACAAGTCAAGCCTGTTTATATACACGAAAATAGGTTTTGAAGAACGAAATTAGATCACTCACGTGTGATAAATATGCAAAATCACACTGGCAGTATATGAATGCATACATTCTTGGCCATGAATCCCGACTTTAAATATAGAGCTCCACTTTGAATACACGTGTTCATTACGGTAAAATATCAAAATCACAGCAGCAAATTCCATACATCATTTTCCATTGAATCAAGGACTGGTATTATGATGACCTTATTACGATCAGGCAGGACAACCCCAAGTGCTATAAATAGCTACGTAAAAAAACACAAAATTATGTATTACTACGCTCAGTTAAGATTTATGTTTCTTACTGATGGAAACAAAATAACATAGCAAACAAATGAAATTTCAATAATAAGAGTTAAACGTTGTTTTTTCTGCGGGCGTTATTTGCTGTGTGAGTCGGCAACTGACAGTTCATACCACGATGAACGCAGAAAAAACAACGTTAAACTCTTAAATGTTTTCTTGTAAAGTTCGTGCATTTTATGCAAAGATGTCATTTTGATGTAGTACAGAGCTAATAAGGGTACAAAATACACATCTCAAAAGGACTATCACCAGCATGTATCCTATGCATGTACCTTCACATGTATCATTTGTATGTACCCTCACATCTAAATGATCAGTCTCCAATATGAAAACTAAAAACTTCACATTGAAATGAATACTTTCCAGTATGGATTCTCAAATGTGTTATAAAGTTCACATTTAAATAATTTAAATAATTTTTCTCCCGTGTGTATCCTCATATGTGTGTTCAACTCACTACCCTCTCTAAACATTTTATAACATACTTTACATTTAAATAGTTTATCACCAGTATGTATCTTCTTGTATGTATTAAAAACGTAATCGGACATGAACTTTTTATCACAAACTTTACATTTGAATGGTTGATTTTCAGTATGTATTCTCATGTGAGTCTTCATTCTACCTTTCTGGTTGAACATTTTGAACCACTTCATATTTAAATAGTCTTTCTCCTGCATGTATCTTCAAATGCCTGTTCAATACACTACTCTGTTTCTCTCCAGTATGCAATCTAATATGTGTGTTCAAAACACTGTTGCTGCTACAAAATTTAGCACAAACTTAGCATTTAAATGGTGTCTTGCCATCAAGTATCATCATGTGCGATTTCTAATCACCAGTTTCCCTAAACGTTTTATTACAAACTTCACATTTGAATGGCTTATATCCAGTAATTCAGTATATAGCCTCAAGTGAGTCTTCAATTGATTACTTTGGGAGAACATTCTATGACAAAAAAATCACCTTTAAATAGTGTATCTCCAGTATGTATTCTCATATGGCAGATCAGATCATTACTCTGTCTAAACATTTTAAAACAAATTTTACATTTGGTTTATCTACAGTATGTATTCGAATGTGATTCGTCATGCTCCCTATTTGGGTGCGCATTTTCGAACAAACTTCACATTTAAATGTTTCTTCTCCAGTATGCATTTTCACGTCCAAGTTCAACACACTACGCTGTCGACACATTTTATTATAACAAACTTTACATTTAAATGGTTTCTATCCAGTATGCAACCTAATATGTATATTCAATTCATTTTTGCCTGTAAAACATTTAGTACAAGCTTTACATTTAAATGGTGTCTCGCCAGTCCCGGATTACCCATTAGGCAGAGTAGGCAACTGCCTATGGGCCCCGCGACTTTTATGGGCCCCATCAGGGGCCCCCAGGGGCCCCCAGGGGCCCCCATGAGAACGTGACCGTGGGTCTGGGGCCCCAAAAGTTTGACTGCCTATGGGCCTCCATGGTGCTTAATCCGGCGCTGTGTCTCGCTATCATGTATCATCATGCATGTCGTCAAACTACCATTGGGTCTAAACCTTTTATAGGCTGGGTCGGGAATCCAGGCACTTTTTCCCATCTGGGCATTTCCAGTGCATGGTTACGACCGCCGAGGTGGAAACAACCGTTATTATTCTAGAGACCTTACTAACGTGTGGAAACATTTACACATTTTAAGATATGCCTGAGATTTGCAGTTTTGGTGGGTACACAAAGCATTATATACAAAAGGAAAATTTAACTTCATGATATTCGTGTATATGTATAACTTAATTGTTGATACGGGTGCTAGAATTCAGATGCAATTTCATTTCACGTGCCTATATATCTTTGAAGGAACATGAACCAAAATAACTTCATGATATTCGTTGATTTCTGTACATTTATATACAGCACTACATTTATTTTTTTGTTGTGTAGATTACAAAAACGAATCTAGGGGATGGTTAACAATACGGATTCAATAATTAGAGCGATGTTACATAAACCATTTTATTAGGTACTTCCTGTCAGAGTAAAAGTGCTTCTTGAAATTCCTTGATTGATTATGGGCGCAGAATATACACTAACTTAGCATTGATTTTGGCCATTGTTAGATAATGCCTTTAAATGTTTTAGTTCCTGGTGAGAATGTTATGATCGCTGACGTAATGCTCTTATTCTACAAATATATGCAAGACGGATACAAATTTCAACACTCTGAAACCAGTGTCACGTGGTTAGTTCGAGGTAATGATGGTGTAAGGAAGCCTGTAATACGGAATATAAATACGTCCACTGTACTGAGAATTGTTTGTTTGATGTCGGAGTTTACTAATCCCGTTTTCCAATACGCTCTGTAAGGTGTGGTAGTTGATGCAATACTTTCATTACTACCGTGGGTGTATGTAAATGAGAGAGAGAGAGAGAGACAGTGAGAGAGAGAGACAGAGACAGACAGAGACAGAGAGAGAAGAGAGACAGAGAGAAGAGAGACAGAAACAGAGAGAGAGAGAGAGAGAGAGAGAGACAGAGTGAGAGAGAGACAGACAGAGACAGACAGAGACAGAGACAGAAGAGAGAGAGAGAGAGAGAGAGAGAGAGAGAGACAGAGAGAGAGACAGAGACAGACATTGACAGAGAGAGAAGAGAGACAGAGAGAAGAGAGACAGAAACAGAGAGAGAGAGACAGAGACAGAGACAGAGACAGACAGAGACAGAGAGAGAAGAGAGACAGAGAGAAGAGAGACAGAAACAGAGAGAGAGAGAGTGAGAGAGAGAGACACACAGAGACAGAGAGAGAAGAGAGACAGAGAGAAGAGAGACAGAAACAGAGAGAGATAGAGAGAGACAGAGAGACAGATACAGAGACAGAGACAGACAGAGACATAGAGAGAAGAGAGACAGAGAGAAGAGAGACAGAAACAGAGAGAGAGAGAGAGAGAGAGAGAGAGAGAGAGAGAGAGAGAGAGAGAGAGAGAGAAATTTGAGTCACTGTTATACGTAGTAGTATAACTAAGATTTTAGTTACTAATGAAAAAGTTAACATAAACAAAGATCGCTAGAAGTAGAGATTTAATATTTTGCAAACACATTTTTCATGTAAACATAAGAAACGTATGTTATTAGTTTGTTCAGTTGCATTGAAATGTAAAATATGAGAGATGTTTTGTCATATACCTTCGCTTTAGCCGTGAGAACAAAAGAAGAAAAATCACTTTAACTTACAGTACTCCGTGCACAACGAAATATAGATCTTTCACTTTACTTGAAGAGAGCGGGGTAACATATTGATTATCGATTTCATTGTTTTTCTTTGTATAAAAAAAGAATGTTATAAAGGGAAGTTACTCTTAAATTGGTTCCCGTTGATAATGTTAGGCAGTGTTTAACACGGGAATTTCTGTTCTTGTTGCGGCTGTGTACTGTTAGAAATTCTCGTTGCTGAAATCAAGACATGTTTCTTTGTTTCGATATTGAAGAAATATGTCTCAAACACATGTAGCTGCAAATTATGCTTCGGGTCATTTTTTTTTCATTTTTTTTATCTTCACACAAGCTGTTATGAAGACTGTAACATTACCTATATTATTAAGTAAAGTTGGATCAAGAGAACTTAGATTTGAGACTTCCAGTCTGAACATTTCTTTCTCCACTTTGGCTCTGGTGCGTACGCATACTAGAAACAAAATATTCATGAGCCACAAACTTGATTTATCGCCTCGCTAGGTAGCTAAAATATTGGCTCAAATTCATAACAGCGATTTTGACTATCATATGAGTGCGCCCGAATCTAGACAAGATAGTCTACACCCATCCATATTTCACCACCGCCACTAGTAAATCCTGAAAATGATTACCACATTCGGGAGATGAAACAGCGCTTGTCTAGAATCACGTACTACACGTACACGTTGAAATTTAAAGATTTCAAATCCGACGTACCGCTGCAGAAAGCAGAAGAGTTCATCGTAGATGTATGAGGTTCTTTGTTAATCACACTGAAACAGCAATGTGAAGCAAAGGAAGACGATCACTTGAGACTTTCCATTCAACACGACAGTTTGTAGTCCACCATTCGGATCGAGTTTAGTAGTACAGCAGAATCGACACCTTCAATGTCATCGACCAGATTCAACACGTGCAACAATCCAACTACGACCCACGTGTCTCTTCCCAAGGTACCAGCCAACGCAGAAAAGCGTTATTAGTAGACAACCTTCGCAGTATTAAACGTAGTCTCGTTCAAATTAAATGCACTCAAGGCAAGATTTTTTTAGTCCGTGCCATCATGATGGGATGAATCTATACATACACGGCAGAATGGAGAAAGAGTCTGGGAGAACATTAGACGACCGAATCGAGCCAAACAAAAGAGAAATAGAACTCCTGTTACAGCAAGCGGGGCTATCCAAGGACACACCACGCTGCATTTCAAAATGCTAAAATTGCAAGACGCCTTATCTCCATGCAACACCGTGTAAGTGCACCCGAAAGACGTGCGCAGACCTCTGTTGTTTCTAAGGGAAAATTACAGACGGAAAATACATTTAGTTATATTATAATGGTGAACATTTCTATGCCATTACTAGTATTAACGCATTCCTGAAAAACAGTTATTATTGTGAGAAATGTGAAAATGGTTATAGCAATTGAGAGCAAAACAATCAAAGTGGATCGAAATATAATGGATGTTTGGTCTCTAAAACTTGTCTGGACGAAAGATATGAACGAGTGGTTTGTCATATTTGTCATCGCACTTTTTCTCAGTCCTGCCTGCTTGAATTATACTTATTTGTAATTTTCTTTCACAAGGAAATGTTGGTGCTAGACGTATTAAGGGAACCTGTAGTCATGAACATATATTGTAGCACTTTATACCCACCAGATACGATTCTTGATTAAAATAAGGAATATTCTTTCGTTTACTGGTGATTAATATCAGATGGTTATTGTGAAATATAGTTACACTGATATTTAATTTTGTAATCATTGTCTGCTGTGACAAGCCGTGGTAAGAAGGCACAATACCCTCTGTAAGGTGTGGTAGCTCGTGGAATAATTCAATTTCTATCGTGGGTGTATCTAAATAAGAGAGAGAGAGAGAGAGAGAGAGAGAGAGAGAGAGAGAGAGAGAGAGAGAGAGAGAGAGAGAGAGAGAGAGAGAGTCACTGTTCTATTTATTAGTAGACATAAGTTTTTAGTTCCTAATTGAACATTTAACATGAACAAAGATACATCCAAATTGAGATTTAATAAATAAATTTTCCCTGTAAACGTAAGAAACGAATGTAATGAATTTGTAATGCTGTATTGAAATATCAAATATGAGAGAAGAGGTGTTTTTATATTTCGCTTTAGCCTTGAGAACAAAAGATGACAAATCACTTTTACATCACGTTGCTCCGTGCACAAAGAGCTATCGTTATTTCACTTTACTTGAAGAGAGAGAGAGAGAGAGAGAGGGGTAACATATTTATTATTGCTTTAGTTCTTCTTATTTTATACAATTGATAATAAAGGGAAATTACTTTTAAGTTGGTTCCTGTTTTGGGTGGATTCGTATCGCAGTTAGTACTTCCAGTTCAGGACCCCTATTGTAGCTCTAGTCTCTGTTTAGAAGGAAAAACCTCTCTCTCATTTTGATGGTGATAGAAGAGTTATATTTATGCCCTTTTGTTAGGGATATAAAGGTAATTGTTTATTCTTGAGATTATAGGCTCATAGACTAGTTGTCTGTGTGTATTTCGGCGACAGTGCATACGACCTTGGGGGGGGGGGTCATCCATAAATGACGTCACGCGATTTTGGCCGTTTTGACCCCTGCCCCACCCCCTTCGTCACACATCGTCACAAAAAGTAAGACCACCCTCAAATATGACGTTACAAAGCTGTCCCCACCCTCCCCAAAAGCCGTACTTCCTATATGAAAATTAACATGTTTCAAATCACTTTATTGCCATAGAAGTCAACGTTTCTCTCTAAGTGAATGAAAGATGTCCGCGCAGTGCTCGCTGCACTGCGCAAGCATTGCGGAGACGAGCAAACTTTAACGTTGGATTGAGCAAAACTTGACAATTCAGCTGCGCGGGGATGCCAAAACAGTATGCCATCACGTACGCCTGAAAAGGACACAGAAACATTTTACTTTGATCCATCGTAGCGATCAATTCTTCACCAAAAGAAAATTGAGATAGATTATTATTGGTGTAATATAAACTTTAATTTAAATGCAGGTTCGTTTATAACAGAAATCTGAAAAATATCAACCTTTATAAATTATTTATTTTTTGTATCAAACTTATAAATTATTTACTATTCTATCAAACTTCTAAAATTTAATTTTATAGCACAAAAAAGTTTAAAATTAAAAAAGTTTGGCGAGAAAAAAGATCATTTCAACCTCGCTTTGTTGACACCAGCAGACTGGAAACGGACGAAAGCTATTTGGAAAAAGCCACTATTGGGGCTGGTAGAGGTGTTGGTAGGTCGAAGACGAGTCCATCTTAATTTGAGCTCATGCATGACACGCGTGAAGCTACTTAAAACGTCATTAAATAAATTGTAAGCAATGAAAAAATTAAATAGAACTTTTATTTAAAGTTGCGCATTTTGATGTGACGTCACGTTTCTTAAACATACTCTCCCCTCGTCACAGATTGTCACAAATGTATGACCCCCTCCCCCATAGGAGTGGCGTCATTATGGACGGCCCCTTGGTGATGATCCTGAAGTGAAATCTCTGTTCTGTTTACATGCAACTCATTTTACAATGCAGCCTCTCAAATAGAACGCCGGTGAAACTTTGGCAAGAACTTCATCGTGAAGTTATCTTTAAAGATATTTTAGATTAACATATGATTTAGATTGAATGTCACAAAGTGGAAAGAACAGGGATGAGAAATAAATGTAAATTTATTTGTTGTGTGTAGCTGAATGTTTCACAGTGGTTCTCGCTGTGTTCTTTCGATTCTTTTTACGCATGTGCACTGTAAGACTGTTGGAAAGACTCGTTGCTGAAAGCAGAACATGGCAATTTGGTTCGGTATTGAAACAAAATATGTTTCAAACCAATTATGGACGTTTCACCCCATGGACGTTTAGGCCTAGGACATTTGCCCCACTTTAATGGAAATATCGGACATTTATAGTAATTCATCAGTATTACGCCATTGTCTTCATTTTACTTTAGAGGCCTACCGTTACGATTTTCTCTCTCTCTCTCTCTCTCTCTCTCTCTCTCTCTCTCTCATTTCAATTACAGACAGTGTGCCGCTATATCAGACAATATTTTCCTATTTTTCTTCATTTATGTAATAAGACTGATCAGAAAGTATAATTTCCTATACTGCAGTACTTTTATGTTCGCTGTTACAAAGATCAGTGTGGCCGCTGAACTTCAAATGAAGAGATATCGGATGCAAATGTTGGTGCAGCATCAATGTTGACAATAAACTCGTTCCCTACGTGGTGCTGGTCATTTGCTAAAATGTCTTTCAATTGTTGACATCTATCCAGCCTGTAATTATAATTAGGTCTGAACTTGTCAGAAAATGTTGAAAATATACAAGTAATATATCGAAAACCAAGTTAAACTATACCGAATATTGTATTTACATATAAAGACGTATGTAAGCACCCGTACGATTATAATAAATAAAATAACATTCACCTTACCGAAATATCCTCTTTATTGATAGAAATCGACATTAAATTTCTCGTACTCTCCATCTGCCCTCGTGCTGTACCGGTATTCATTTCAAATACGAGCTTCAATACAAAATGATATCTCGGACAATGTACTTGAGGAATCATTATTTGTATCCTAAAGCTCAGATTTTGATTTACTTTTGATATACTTTGTTTTAATTAGATGTCATTGTGTTTGCTATGAGTGAACGCCATAACGTCTGTGCTAAATTGTAATTTCCTTTCATAAAAGCTGGCTGTAATTAAGTCCAAATTGCTGAGAGAAGAAAAAAAAGAACGGTGTGAAAGAGAGAGAGAGAGAGAGAGAGAGAGAGAGAGAGAGAGAGAGAGAGAGAGATGACATTTATATACTAGCGATACATTCTTTAGTTAAGATGAAAATTCCATTGAAGTGGGGCGAAATGTCTTGGGCGAAATGTCCAATGAAGAGAGGCAAAATGTCTTGGGCGAAATGTCCATTGAAGTAGGGCGAAACGTCTTGGGCGAAACGTCCATTGAAGTGGGGCGAAATGTCCTGGGCCGAAATGTCAAGGTACTGTTTGGAACACATGTAGTTGCAAATTATGATGCGGGTCATGTTTTTTCTCCGCACAAACCATGTTATGAAGACTGTGTCTATATTAATAAGTAAAGTTGGATCATAGATTTGAGACTTCCGGCCTGAACATTTCTTCCTACACTTTGGCTCTAGTGCGCATACTAGAGACCAAACATTCATTGTGATCGGGACGGTATTGATCTGAAGATGCAGAGGAAAACACATTCAGGAGATAAAACATTTAAATGTGAAGTTTGTGATAAGTTGTTTGGGCAGAGATTGTATTTGAAGAGACACATGAAGATACATAATGGTGATAAAGCATTCAAATGTGAAATTTGCGCTAAATTGTTCATCCACAGTTTTAATTTAAAGAAGCACATGCGGGTACATACTGGAGATAAACCATATAAATGTAAAGTTTGCGATAAATTGTTTAGCGACAGCAGTGCGTTGAAGACGCATACTAGGCTTCATACTGGAGATAAACCATTCAAATGTGAAGTTTGTTTTAAAATGTTTAGACAGAGTAATGACCCGATCTGCCATACGAGAATACATACTGGAGATAAACCATTCAAATGTGAAATTTGTTATAAAATGTTCTCCCAAAGTAACCACTTAAAGACTCACTTGAGACTACATACTCGAGATAAACCATTCAAATGTGAAGTTTGTGATAAAAGCTTTAGGCACAATGGTAGTTTGAAGACACACATGATGCTACATGCTGGCGAGACACCATTTAAATGTAAAGTTTGTGATAAATTTTTTACCAGCAACAGTGTTTTGAAAACACATATCAGGTTACATACTGGAGAAAAACCATTTGAATGCAAAGCTTGTAATAAAATGTTTAGACAGCGTAGTGTGTTGAACAGGCATGTGAAGATACATACTGGAGAAAAAACATTTCAGTGTGAAGTTTGTTCAAAAATGTTCATCCAGAAAGGGAGCGTGAAGACTCACATGAGAATACATACTGGAGATAAACCATTCAAATGTGATGTTTGTCATATAAAGTTCACGACAGATTATGTTTTGAATACGCACAAAAAGATACATACTGGTGACAAACCATTCAAATGTGATGTATGTTATAAATTGTTTAGAGAGCGTAGTGAATTGAACAGGCATATGAGGATACATACTGGAGAAAAACTATTTAAATGTGAAATTTGTTATAAAATTTTTCTCCGAAAAGGGAACTTGAGGACACACTTGAGAATACATAATGGAGACTAGCCATTGAAATGTTAAGATTGTAATCAGGATAATTCTGTTTTAAAGAGACATAGTAAGATTCATACTGGAGATTTAGTTGTGAAGGTGCATACACAGGATACATGTGAAGGTACATAATACATTATTGGACAGTGGGCGATACATATACAGGATACATGTGAATGTACATTATTGCACAGTGGGGATACATACACAGGGTACATGTGAAGGTACATGTATAGGATACATGCTGGTGATAATCCTTTACAGAAGCATAGTTTGTACCTTTCTTTGTATTAGTTCTGTAATATATCAAAATGACATCTTTGCATATAATTCACAATAAAAATATATATCTTTCATAGTATCTACGTGCTGTTTGAAGAAAAATATATGTTGCGCCGTATTGTCTTTCAAGCTGGGTCGAATTGTCTTTTAAGTTGGGCTGAATTGTCTTTTAAGTTGGGCCGAATTGTCTTATTTTCAGTCTAAGTTGGGCCAAATTGTCTATGAGTCGTAAACATTGGATCACGTGTTGTTTTGGTTGAAAATTAAATTTTGTGCTGAAAATGCCAGAAAGAGTCGAAAGAAATGTTTTTCATTTCCATAGTCTGATACATAAATATAGCATCTTTTCAAAGAGCCCTGTGAAGAATAGACCGCCTTATATTGAGTCTTGGAAATATAGGGGTGATATCCCATTTGCCCAAAACTTAACATTATTTTGTATATACTATTATGGTGACAATTTCTGCTTTTCAGTTGGTAAGCATTGTACATTTTATATTTGTGAATTAAATTCGGTATGGATTTTGCACCAATATTGGTGACCTTAGATGCGCAGACAGCGGTGTAGATATTGTTGTCCCTTCAGGATGAGACTGAATTTTGTCAATCCAAGGAATGGTCTTATTCCAAACAAAGGGTTTACATCTTTGACAGCTAATAATATCCAAACACTAAGCCACGGAATGGTCAATCCAAGGAATGGTCTTATTCCAAACACAAAGTCACGGAATGTTCAATCCAAGGAATGGTCTTATTCCAAACACTAAGCCACGCATCACACACTTTCTTACACTTAGGTACTATTCAGTCCAAACTGACCACTCCGGTGGCCAAGTGTTTAGATCGTCCGCCGTGTAAGCGGGGGGTCGTGGGTTCGATCCCCAGATGATTCATACAAAAGACTTACAAAAATGGTACTTACAACTGCCTCGCTTAGTGCTTAGCATTAAGAGGTTAGTGTTAGGACTGGTCAGCCTGGTGACAGGATAATGTGTCTGGGTGGGACATCATGCTACATTTCTGCAGCATGATGCCCCAGTGCTTGGCATCACTATAAATTGACAAATTGCAGACATCGTAGCGATATGACTGAAGCATTGTTAAAGCTACGTTAAAAATCATAATCATACACACCCATTCAAAATGTCAATTCTAGAAATTTGAACACTCTTCTGAATCTCATGAAAATATCGTGTCAGTTTGCCATTTAACCCCAAAATACTTATCCAAATTTGCAAACAACATTTTGTCGAAGTCTTAATTTGTCTTGTTTTCGAGGTCGCATGCACTATTTATTTGGCTACAGTCACAAATGAGCACGATAATGTAAGCTTACGTTCTGGTGTATTCTTATAATAACCACATGTACATCTCAGGATCTTTATGTCTCTCAATTAAGTCATTGTAAATTTCAGCATATTTTCCAATCCAAACTGGTAGTCGAATGCTTTAAACTTGCTGCCCTGCTATTGCAACATGTTCGTTTGATGTACTCTTTTAAATACAGCAGTACATATGAGGGTATTTATTCACTGAATTCTGTCATTGCAAATACCAGCACAGCTAAAATGATAAAGTAATCAATATATTCTCTTTAACATTAAAAAACGTATATATATATATATATATATATATATATATATATATATATATATATATATATATATATATATATATATATATATATATATATTCAAGACAATATTACAGTTTAAGTCAGTGTCTGAACTGTGCCTTGAAAAACATGTTGTAGTAATAATTTTCTGACAGTTCAAGAATGAAGGAAAATAGACGAAATATTTTAATGGACAAGGTCATGTTGACATCTTCATTGTTGTGGATGCCATATCTTAAGCGTGACGTGTTTCTGTTTTTGGCTGTGAAATAAAGATTGTTGTTAAATAAAGACATTTTAGGGTTTTCAATAGATGCTTACCCTTGGGTTTTGATGTGTGGAATTTAAATTTTCCCCATTTTGTATGCATGGAAATTTCGACTTGTGCAACTATTTTGACATATAGATTTTGCCTGGAGAATAAATTTTAATTACCCTTGATTAGCCTAACTTACTGTTTCTTACTAAGAAAACGCTTTAAATAACTTTACCGTAGGAGGTACTATTTGACATCGGCTCGAGAAGGGTTTACATCTTTGACAGCTAATAATATCCAACCAATGGAAGACATACATGAGCTGTAAAAGAAACACCCAAATGTCTTTTTCAGGGCCACCCACTTATTTCAAAGAGATAGTATTTACTTTGCGAAAATCAAATAAAACTTAAAATACCATTTTTACCCCATGATGTACGTGTGCGAGTGTGTAAGTGTAGGTCCTTATTCTAAAAAATCAAAACCAAGAGACACATTTTTTTCTGTCAGGTCTATTCTGGTACAAATGTTACAATCCAATATCGTAGAGAAAGGAGAAGAAAGTAAGAGACAGTAAAGTGATTTATTGCCTCGCACAGTAGCTGAAGTTTTGGCTCAAACAAATGCAAGCGACTTTGAAGACACATGATAAAGTCCGAATCCAGACCCAAAGCATCTACGTCCAAGCAAAATGCGTCAGTAAGTCCCCGAAAGTACTACTACATTCGAGAGACGGAAAAGCGCTCCTCTTGAAAATTTAGAACTACGGCTGTTAAGTTTTTAAGATTTCAGCTCCATTAAAGAATGCCGACGGGTTCATTACCGAGGCGTGGGATTCGTTGTTAACTACATTGAAACAGCCATGTGAAGCCAAAAATGACGATCGTTTACAACTTTCCATTCCACAAGATAATTTGAAGTCACCCGTTTGGTTCGAGTTCAGCAACACAGCGGAATTGACACCTTTCAAAGTCATTGACAAGATTAAACACGTGCAACAATCCAACGACAAGTTTCACATCACCGATGGAAAAGCGACACTGTTCATGACCTACATTTCTCTTTCCCCAAAGTCATAACGCAAAAAGATGTTTATGGTCGACAATCTTCGCAGCATCAAGCGCAGCTTCATCCAAATTAACATTCCTCAGGAACAGCTGTGTTTAGCCCGTGCCATCGTGGTGGGACGAACGTATGCCGACAAGAACGACACGGAAAAATGGAAATTAGCCTGTGCGAAGATTGGAAAACCAAACCGAGCCATAAAATAAAGAGAAGGAGAACGCCTATTAAAGCAAGCAGGGCTTTCCTGCAGCATTACATAAATGCAAACATTGCAAGATGTCTTTCCTCTATGCTACACATTAAAGGTACACCCTCACGAAGTGCACAAACCAATGTTGTTTCGAGACAACGATTTCAAAGACGGAAAATGTATCATCAAGATGAACATATCGATGTCATCACTGGTATTGCCCCATTCCTGGGATATGGTTAGTATTGCGAGAAATGTGACTCCGGTTATAAAAATCGAGATCAACACTATCATTGTTGATCGAAATGCTCAGGATGTTTGACCTCTCATCCCTATCTGGACCAATGGCAAGAACGAGTGGATTGCTCTGCTTGTCAGCGTACGTTTGTCAGCCCCACCTATTACCACCAATATTTGAAGACTCAAGGTTCAGGCTGTAACGTGCTTTTTAAACTCCTGATATTATGCCATACTTGTGGAAAAGACATACGTACTAATAATACTAAAGCACACGTATGTTGAAGAAAGAAACGATGTCGCGAAATTGTGGACTTGGAACGCGAATGCTTCTTTTAAAACCCCAATCCCAACAAGGCTATGATCTCAATAAAGTAAATTTTATCTTTTTCGATTTCGAATGCATTCACAATCCTATGTCCTGCGTGGCTAACCGAGTGTGCGAGAACTGCATCCAAGAGCAAGAATCGTGATGGACGTAAAAACTTCATTCGAGGGTCGAACGCGCTGTCCGATTTTACACAAGGTATCTTAACCTTCATAGACGAAACGTGGAGTCAAGTCGACATCGTCCGTTACAGAGATTGCAATTGACAAGCCACGATAATGGCTCACAATTTCTCGGAATACGATGGACGATTTCTGCTCCGATACAATACGGAACAAAGTACCGAATGTTCTAAAGTGACCTTGAACGGAGCCAACATTATTTCCATGCATGTGCGACACTTGCAGTTTAAAGATTCGATGAGTTACTTGGCCATGCCTTTGAGTCGAATGCCCAAAATATTTGGAATAATATAACTGGCCATGGTTTTTTTTTTCCTGAACATGTTGAATACTGAAGCCAAAGGATATTTTCCACACTTTTCAATACTGAAGCTAATCAACATGCCTTACTCCCCATTTGCCTGAGGCTCACTAATACGATCCCGTCAACATGCGCACCGAACAACGAGAAGATTTATACCTTGCTACAAAACTCACGACTCGGACCCCTTCGACTTTCAGGAAGAAATGTTAAAGTATTGTCGTTCTGTTGTAGACATTTTACGGCGTTGTTATCGAAAATTTCGAGTCTTCTTCATGAAGCACGGATGGATTGGTCCTTTGAAAGAAACTTGTACCATCGCCTAAGCGTATTCCTTAGTGTACCTCCAACGATTCATGCCCCCCAAAAAAACCTGGCTGCCAAACCCTCAAACGACTATGTCAAACGTCAATTCTCGGACAAAGCTATACGTTGACAACATTACTTGTGAGACAAATTTAACAACACTATCCATCATGACAGCAATGGAGGAGGCGAAAAGACCATCGGAACGTATTCGGTGGATGAATGGGACTTATAATACCCTTAGATCGTTGTAATAATCACATTTTACAACGGACCATGTAAGACTTGTACCAGGCTACTTGTCAGTGGCGTTTCAAATTAGAACAGCAAGGATACCAAGTGGTGGAAATGTTAGAACATGAGTACGATCACCGTTTGAAAACTGATTCCGAGTTTAAACACATCGTAGAAAGTTACAAGTTGGTTCACCCACTGAACCCTCGGGATATTTTGTATGGAGGACGGACAAATGTCACCTGTTTGCTGTACCAAGCAAACGATGAGAAAGGAGAAGAAATCAAAAACTTGGACGTGTGTTCGCTGTATCCTTACGTGTGCAAATATTGTCACTTTCCCGTATGGCACCCACGATTGATGACGAAACACATTGATATGGACAACATTCAACAATAGGAACGATTGATTAAGTGCATATTCTTACTTCCCACGGACTTGTACCATCCCGTCTTGTCTCACCGTTTCGAAGTAAAATGTATGTTTCATTTGTGTCGTACTTGTGCCGAAACATACAACCAAGGCCATCCTGATCAGGACACCCAGGAAGAATACACCTTGACATGAACGTTTGTTAGCGTGGAATTGTTTAAAGCTCTGGACCTGGGGCACTAACTTTTAGAAGTGTACGGAATTTACCCCTTTCACAGAGACACAACAATCCCACAAGGGCGATGTGATACAGAAATATATTTTTGCAGAATACTTAGACGCCTTTATGAAACTAAAACAAGACCCTTCCTGGTGCCACAGTCCTGAAGACCAAAAGAAATCCAACGGAAAATACTGGGAGCAGAAAGGTATCATTTTAAACCACGTTCGAAAGTGACTTTGACAGCCAAAATCATTTCCATGCAAGAAGGACAAGTACAGTTTAAAGATTCGATGCGTTACTTTGCCATGCTTTTGAGTCACATGTCTAAAATATTTGGAATGCCAGAAATGGCTATAGATTTTTTTCTGCACGTGTTTAATACCGAAGCCAATCATCACGTAATTCTACCCCATTACGCTGTGGCTGCCTACTCCGACCAGGACACATGCGTACTGAACAACGAGAAGCTTTATACGCTCAGTAACAGACTAGCTTCTAGGACCCCTTCGACGTTCAATAGTAAATATTAAAGTATTGTCGATCGGGGGTGGATATTTTACGGCATTGCTGTGGACAATTTCGAGAATTGTTCATGGAACACGGAGAGATTGATCCTTTAATCGCTAAAGTGTTTTCCTTAGAGTAACTAAAATCATTCATACCCGAAAGAACCCTGGCTGCCATAAGCCCTCAAACGACGAACTTGGTCAAACGTTAATACTAATTACGCTTGCGACAAGGAAGACAAGGGATCCAACACGTCCGCAACGGAGGAGTAGAAAAGACCATCGGAACGTATTCGGTAGAACGCTGGGATTTAGAAAACCCACAAATCGTGTACGAGTTTAACGGGTGCTTATTTCATATAAGTCCCTTCAGTTATCCTCAAAGTGACACTAAAATCAGTTTTTACAACGGGACTATGGAGCGTCGCTTGAAGTTAGAATATAAATAATACCAAATTATGGAAATGTGGGAACACGAGTACGATCCCCGTTTGAAAGCTGAACCCGAGTTTAAACGAATCATGGAGAGTTAAAAGTTAGCGGAAGTTTGTACGGATGGAGAACGAATGCCACCTGTTTGCTGTACCAAGCCGATGACGAAAAAGGAGAATTCAAATACTTGGACGTGTGCTCGCTGCATCCTATCGTGTGTAAATATTGTCACTTTCCCGTAGGGCACCCACAATTGGTGACGCATCACATCGACCTGGACAACATTCGAGAACACGATGGCTTGCTTAAATGCAAACTCTTGCCTACCACGCACCTGTACTATCCCGTTTTACCTCACCATTGCCAAGAAAAACGGAAGTTTCTTCTCGTCGCACTTGTGCCATAACGTGTATAAGACCAATCCTGTCAGCCCACCCAGGAAGATTGCGGCTTGACGGGAATGTCGGTCAGAGTGGAATTGTTAGAAACGTACGAAATTTTCCACTTTCCCATGACACAAGAATACCACAATGGCGACGAGACACAGAAAGGCTTTTTTTGCAGGCTACGTGGATGCCTTTTTAAAATTTAAAGAAACAGATAATGGATATACTTCACGGTACAACACGCCCGAAGAGCAAAATGAATGCAAAGAGAAATAGTAGCAGCAGGAAGGAATCACTTTAGACCAACTGAAAAAAAACGAATGAATGCGATCGTTTGGCAAAGTCATGTTAAATTGCCGAGTGAGGTAAAATGGCACAACGACAGTCTTTACCCAAGACAGGGTGTTTGGCAGAGCGTTCTCGCTACGCCAAGATGATTCTCGACGAAAACCAGCTACGTGAAACTCATGGACGTCGCTCGTGAAGACTTGATCTTAGTCAATTACAAGGAAGAACTGGACTTTGTAGAAGCCGACAAATTTGGAAATGTCGTCATTACGTGACAACCCATGCTCGCATAAAGGCACAATAATGCAGTTGAGGGTGAATTTTCTTGCAACAATGTTTGGACATTTATGTATATAAATTGATTAAATACTATTTTAAAGGCCATTCTGGGGTAATATCAAGTTTGTAGAGGATCTCGTAATGAAGTGCGAGCTCTCTGAAATCTTCGTACGTAGATTAACGACTATATCGTCTCCATATTGAAATCCCGCTCAGCAGTGACCGGCAGATCCCGAACGAATAACATATAATTCAGGTGACGAAATTTGCTTAATTATATGCCATATTGTACAAACTGAAAACGATGACGTAGAACACAAGGAAGCGTTTGATCTCGTTTTTTTGTTTCTTATCCTTTTCCTTTCGAATTTGAATTTTGAGAGGATATATTGAAATGCATATATAACTACTTTTATAGTTATATTTGAAAGGTTTTTTCTTACAAGAATGATTTTAATTCGACTTGCTTTGTACAGTATTGCAGAACTTTACATATACCCTATTTCTACCACGCAGTATTCGCATTCCCTCAAGTCCCCATTACTCAATTTTATGAACGAAAAACATCAATGATATTTAAGATACTCAAAACTGAGTAATTAATCAACTTATAAATTCAAACCAGATTGTCACCAGTTTCCCCCTAAAACCCATCTTTATGGTGTCTCAAACAAAGCGGAAAAGAATTCGTTTTCAGCTTCTCCAATTTAATACTTTGCATACACAAGGTTTTAAATAACACTTGTTTTTTGTTTTCTTTTATAAATCTGCGACAGGAATATGGAAACCAGGTCCAAAAATCATGGCCAGATCATAAGAAAGTACACACATACAAACGTACAGTCACTTGAGACTTGACCAAATTTTTATCCTTGCACATATATATTGGGCAGTATGCACACTGAGTAAATAGAAACTTAGACTTTGCTTTGATGCCTATTCGATGAAAGTAGTGGCCTTATTTAAGTTTTGGACCCCCCACCTTTTCACAATTTGGACCCCCCACCCAGACACACCTGACCTGATCCAGCCCAGAAAATATCCATCACATCAGAACCTCATGTATTAATTTCTGATTCTCGGTTAGCACTATATTCCTATATGTTTCATAAGTAATCATGAATACATTTGTTGTCCAATGATGAACTACTTTTACATATAAAAAGTCATTAGAGAGATTAAAATCAGCTCACTTTCAAGCTAAATTCCAGACCGACCTTTAAGAGGAAGAGAAAGAGAGAGAGGAAGGATGCGGCATGGAGTAAGAACCAGAGGGAGGAGAGAAGGAAGACATGCTTAGCTGCCTGACGACTGATCTGACCCAGCCATACACTTAGTTCAAACAAGGCAGACAAGAATGAGGGTAATTGTTTATGTATATGTTGCAAAACAAGTATTGATACATATTGAAAAATGTTTGGTACTAAGTAGCTTGGCAAAAACTCTAATATCTAAGTCAGTGTTGTTTTACACAACTTAAATAAAGGCATACTTGTATTATAGGATTATTTATTTTCCAAACAATTTATGTTTAAACTGCTTTACTCTTTGTTGTTACTCACCACAACATCCCAATATCATTTGATAAAGGAAGATAATACATAGATTCTGTAGAAAATACAGAGACCGCCTCGTTTACACGGCCACCTTATAAAACACCATAATTAGTATGGATGCAAACTCATAGAATACCCAATTGCATGATGACATACATATAATTGAAATGAAACTAAATACAGAACATTTGAGCATGGGTCACTTAAATTTTAAAGATATAGTAGAACAAATAGAACAAATTAGGTTACCATTGTCTTCCAAGGAAAATAATATGCATGTTTTCAGAATCACTGAAACCAAATTAAATGCTAACCACAATGATAATGTATTTCACTGTCAAGGATACAACATATCATTTCACAAGGACAGAGACAGCAGGGGGAGGTCTTGTAAACATTAAGGAAGACATAAATGACAATTATCTTAACATTTTAACCAAAAAAAAATGAATGCAAAAAAAATAGGGAAAATACATATAAACCTATCCTTTACAGGTCATTACAGAATTGAAGTAAAGAACAATTTCAAGATGAATGATATAAAGTTCCATGGAATTTTATCAAAACTTTTGATGACATAGATGAGGTTCTGAGGGTATGGACTGACTTTTGTATGGATGTAGTCTCTAAGCATGCACCACTGGAAGTACTTTGATTAAAGTATGAAATCCAACCTAATTGGCTTACTACCGAAGTCCTAGATACTATGAAGATATGAGACCAATTGAAGGCCATGAAAAACCTTTAAAAATATAAAATATGAGGAAATAGCACAAGTATGATTAAGAAAGCTAAAATAAACTTTTTATCATGCTTGTAGACACAAAGAGCAACGCAAACTCCATTTGGAATGTCTTCAATAAACTCATTATGGTTACACACAAATATCAGACATATAAAATTCACTCACTTCTGTTAAATGACACCATAGTCACTAAGGACACTGAAATTGATATAAAAAATGTTCACTGCAGTGTGGTGATCCCCCAACCCCCAACTCTTGATTACCAGAATGCTGTGTGGAAAATGTAGGTAGATGCCCCAAGACTGGAATAGGTACTGTGAGAGACAGCACTGCATATCACGTTTGAATATGTACAGTGTGCTATTTTGCTTAAAATGCATACTATACTGACTCTTAATGCATTATTCTTAACATGCTTCATAGTTTACTGAACGTAAGAGGTGTGAAGACTTTTAGCGAGACTGCCTACCAAATGAGACTTATACTTCGATTATTTCTTTGCAACCAATGTGAATGAATTTTAAAATTGTAAGCTGTTCAAAAACAGACATGCATACATATGCATATGATAAGGACATTTTTCTAACAATTACAATTGATATTCATCGAGTGGATTCTTTTCATTACCTGTATTGAATGTGGGTACTTCTCGATGCTAAACAAATCTAAGCTGATGATGATACAATAATAAAATCCTTTTGTAAATATTATCTTCATTTGCAATCAGCCATTCCTATTTGATCCCAATGCAGGAGTATCTGACTTTTCGAAATGCTTGCCAAACACGTTGCTGTGTCTATGGTAACATAAACTACACGTAATATCAGTTCTAGTTGTGATGGACCTCTCAGTAGTCATGCCAAAATAAAAACCGTGTGCAGGTTTGATCCATGTGTATTCTAAGTGGCATTTCCTGAATAACATTTAAATAAGACCATGTTCCTATTATTTTGTTTTCATTTTAGAAATAGCATATTACTTATTGGAATACTCTTTCAGAATCTTTATGCTGTGATCCTTGATGAGATTGTACATGCCTTGGCCAGGATGTACAGACGGGATGTTTCTTGTCTTCAACAGCAAAGTTGACTTGATGATTGCCAACAAACGTATTGCCTATAGGCAGTTCGGCAACAATGAAGGCTCAGGTATGGAAGAGACATGTAATTCCATCTTGCTGTTTCTGCTTATAAACAATGTGAGCACGAAGGTCATACAAAATCAATATAAAACGTTTTCACAATTGCTGATACAGCATTATACATTATTTAATTTTCAACTACTGGTATTTACAGGATATGATCTAAGGTTTAACCTGCCTTAGCAGACATCTAAATGTCAGACACTGTTTCATAATTTACATAAATAAAAATAAGAGATCTTCTCCTTCACCAAAACTAGAGCTTATGATGGTTCTTGAGGCTCCAATTTCAAGCACAGCAGTGCTTCTACAATTGACAAAAACATGTATCTTGTAACGTGTGTCATTTGTAATCTGCTAACAGATTAATACAGTCATTAAATAATCATTATTGTTGGAAAATTTTGCATACATAAAATTTTGCATACATAAAATCTTTACTGACATGTTTATTGATAGAGTGTCTTGGAATTGTTTATTGAATTGAATTTACCAAAGTTTAGAGAAGGAGAGTCACTGTACAAGTATCATGTTCACATATCTTATCAATGCTAATTTACACATATCTTATCAATGCTAATTTACACAGATCTTATCAATGCTAATTTACACATATCTTATCAATGCTAATTTACACATATCTTATCAATGCTAATTTACACAGATCTTATCAATGCTAATTTACACAGATCTTATCAATGCTAATTTACACATATCTTATCAATGCTAATTTACACAGATCTTATCAATGCTAATTTACACAGATCTTATCAATGCTAATTTACACAGATCTTATCAATGCTAATTTACACATATCTTATCAATGCTAATTTAAACAGATCTTATCAATGCTAATTTACACAGATTTTATCAATGCTAATTTACACAGATCTTATCAATGCTAATTTACACAGATCTTCAAATGCTAATTTACACAGATCTTCAAATGGAAAATATATAAATTAATTTTTGTAAGTTGACTATATAAACATTTAAAGCGATCTTCGTAATTTTCTTTTAAATACCATGCAATTGTTGAAATCCTAAAATAGCGTACCTGAAATTAAAGTATTTCTCCACTCTGTTTAGGAACCTTTGATCCAAGAGCACCTGTATGCCAAGGTTTTGTACACTTTGTCATCCATTTATGGGATTAAGCCAAGGTTTTGCCTGCTTTTCATTCTCCAACCAAGGTTCATGTAGATATTTATTAAAGCCTTTGCCATGTAAGATGACCTACTCATGGGTATTGATGATGTGATGTATGACACTCTTCCATATACTCTGAAAGAATGCCACAATCATAACCTGTAGCGCATAAAGCTGTTCTCTGTTGTCATGGTGACCCCATATTGATAACACAACTTGATTTATGTCAACAAGCAAAAAGCTACATTGTAGATTTGGCTAATAGTTAATGTAGTAGTTTTGATTAGATCAATGTTCCTTCAATATTCCAAATTACTCAGACATTTCAAATATATATATATATATATATATATATATATATATATATATATATATATATATATATATATATATATATATATATATATATCAGAAGATAAGAATTATTCACATTAATTTTGATTTCATACAAAAATATACCATACTAAATGTCAACATATATCTGTTTCAACTACAAGAACTGAAAACTCGCTAAAAATTGTTCATATCTGTCAGAGCTAGCAGTCCTGCACGAAAACCAAAACTGATTCATGATGTTTTGGGATGATTGTGATAAAGCCTGTTGTTTAGCAACCTTGAAAAGAAGGAAGATAAAAAAATTAAAATTGCATGAAGAGAAATCATTAAAACAGAAACAGCTTTCCAATTCCAACGTTTTATAATAGTAAAGAGTAAAAACCAACAAGCCTTCTAAAAATCAACAAATCATGTAATTAGCAAGAATAAAAAGAAAGCTTAAAAAGAACTTACAGTATTGTGAATTATTTCTCAAATAAGTTCTATCACCAGTCCTAATAAATGAAGTTCTAATTAAATACCAGTTGTATAAAAAAAAGTCATCAGCTCTTATCATCTTAATATTTTGTTTTGATCATTAGCTAAGTGGATAGATGGGAAGAGGTTGTTAGCAAGAACTGCATATGTGACATAGTTTTAAATGGGAAACTGCATAAAGAAAGCACATTTGGTATGTAGACACAGTTTCAATATACAATCACTGGTCCTCTTTGTATTGAGTTTGGGAATAAAAACTAGGATTATTCTGTTAGCCTGCTCAGAATATTGGAACTTTGTTTTCCTAACTAAAGTAAGGGCAGTTCAAATTTTACACTTTTCCATGCATCAGGTGGCATAGTGTAAGTACCCCAAACACCTTTGAAAAGGCAAATTTCAGTGTTTTTTCTAATTCAAACTAAGAAAAGTATGAACTGGGAACTGAACCTGCTGGCACAGTTATTGTATTGTCCTTTATTATCATTGCATTTGTTACAAGATTTGTTAAAAGTAGAATGACTAGTGTAAGACACCACACCCCCGACAAAAACAAATCTGCAAGAAATTTGTAATTTTTACCTTCCTGATTCATTCACAAATACTTGAGATGCTGAATGTTTTACAGTTGTTAAGTTCAAAATAAACAAAGGAATAATTTATGTATTTTGTACTTGGTAAAAATAATAAATATCTTCAAATTACAAAATAACATGATTCGTAATAAAACCTTTAGACATATGTATCAGATTATGTATCATTATATTTGATTATGTGTTAATTGTCACAAATAAACTAACAGCTTGGAGAAAAGGATAAAAAACAAAAGAAGGAAAATTCAATCACATGATAGAAAAAAAAAGTGAGTACAATATTAGCAACAAACAATTAAAGCGAAAAATTAAAAAAAACAATTATAATTTATTTTGGAAATGCATTGAAACTGGATAATAAAGGGTACTTTTAAAAAAATGCTGATTTCAAAATAATTTGTTGAGATATTGAATAGATCTTAAAAATGAAAGCCTACATTTGATATGATCTTTTGATTTAAAATTGAAAGAGCTATACATGTTGCCAAATTATGTTGTCTTCAGTAATATTAAAGGTCTATACTTTCGTCTATATCCCATGTAACACTTGAGTAGAAAGTGAAACTCATCACTGTATTACAAATACGCCATGTTCAATTTTCTAATTATGTTGAAAGCATCTTCCTGTTTTAACATGGCATATGAGATCATGCTCTGAATTTAGTTCACAAGCTTACCCAGAAATAAAATCTGGGCTGGGTGGGATTATAAAAACGATTAGACAAACTCAGGGGGGCGGGATGTTCAAATGCGGACAAGGGGGCTGGGGTGACAGGTTGTAAAGGATCTTGTCGACGTCCGCAAGCTAGTATTTTTTATATTCTGTGTTGAACAACTGGTTTAGGCCGGCCTACTGCGTGTATTTTCAGTATGTTTGAACAATGGCAAGTCGTGTGATGTAGAGTTGGAAAGGGCCAATTTCCAGAAGGTCGGTAAAGAGCTGGCAGAAATCTGGACCTCAAAACGGCTATTGATGGATTTGATGTGGTAGCATATTTTATATCATGTGATGCAGGAAAACTGGAAATCAATCAACCGTCAGATGAGTGGTCAAGGCGTCACATTTAACAGTCGCAGTATTGCTTGATGAATTGTGAAGTGCAATAGTGACTCATGTTGTCGACAGCGTAGATCTAACTTCAATGATATATTTGCTGCACAATTGTTACCTCCACCTGTTCCACACTATAGCACATATAAAAGGATTACCTATGCACTAGTTGCAGCAACAGTGGAACATTTGGAACGTTTCATCAACTATTGGCTTTTTTACATCTGCATCCTTTCCAATTGAAATATAACGGTGTTCCAAATAAATTAGGACATTGAACGTATTGATGTGACTGAAATTTCGAAGTGCTAATATGACAATGGACTGGAGTGTGGTGATGTGTTATCGTTCGTTTAATACAGCTCACTAAAGTAATCCAAAATATCCTTGACTGAATTTACTATAGTTCCAAATTAATGATTTAGTCCAAGAAGTATAAATTTGGACTTTGTAATTCCAGTTAAGAACTTTAAAAAAACAACTAATAAACCCAATATAACTGAACACAATAATATGACTAACTTCTATTAGGATGTTAAGGTAGGAATGACTACTTATTTTCAGATAAACAACAATGATATGGAAAAGTGATTAAAACCAGGATGTAAGTCAGCATCTTTCCAAACATAATCAAACTTGTCAGAAAAATTAGCAATTACCTAGTAAAAACCCAATGTCCAAGACTAAGATTAAAATAAATATGATTATATCCAATAATTATAATCGGGAATATTTATTCTGCCATCATGTAGAAATATGAGTTATATATTTTGTTTTTTACATTATAAATATCACTATTCATGTAGACCCTGAATTTGATTTTTGAAAAGTTTAATTACAAAATACAGATATGCATAATTTATAATGACGTATAAAGGATAAAAAAGAATATACATTAAAGATGTCTGATTATGCATGTATGTATGTATGTATGTATGTATGTATGTATGTATGTATGTATGTATGTATGTATGTATGTATGTATGTATGTATGTATGTATAACAATATAAACCATCAGTACTAGGTAACATTATCATATAGCGGGAAACAATGTGTAATTGAGTCATCTCTCTTTCATCACAAGCCTACAATAAGAATGCAGTGTTACAAAAATGTATTGTTTGCTAACATTACGTTCATAACTTATGAAAATTTTAAAAGTTATTTTTATGTGCCAGTGTCAATTCAATACAATTATTAGTTTGGTTCTATTTGATATATGATAGGGTTTTTACTAGTAAATATGACAAAAGTCGTCCGAATTGCACATTCTGATATGGTTTTCACTAGTAACATTTACAAAATCTTATCGGAAATTGAAATAATATAAAATTGTCTAGTCAGTGACTATTCTGAAAATAACGGTTTAGTTATCCGACTGTCATTAAGATTTTGCGAAGAGGTTTTGTTGTAGACTTTCCCGATATAAATCATATAGCCTACCTTTTGGTCCTTAAGTTTGAAATTTATTCTTGTCAGTAATAAATTACGACATCAGATATATCACGAATTAACCGGTTCTTCTACTGTCAAACTTCCAGGCGTCACTTGAGGGGTGAATGTATACAGAATATATCCTTGTTGAGCCTGAATTTATATTTATGTGTTTGTCTGATAACTTCCATGAATTGCGTCACTTAAAAGATTGATTGCGCTCACTGAGATTATATTTACTATTCCCGGTGATATATGTCTTTAAAAAAAACCTCACCGATGAGATCATTGGTGGATTTTGTTTTCGTTCGTCTGCCGTATACCAGAGAAATTTAAAATTCGTTAGATCAGCTTCTGTTATCGAAAATACATTTATTAATTTCTGGAGAATTATTTCCAGCACGTTTTTCTCTAATCAGAATTTCTAATCCTTCAACATCGGCGAAGGTATTATTGGGATATGGAGTAATAAGGTATTATTGGCATATGGAGTAATACGGTATTTTTGGGATATGGAGTAATAAGATATTATTGGGATATGGAGTAATAAGGTATTATGGGGATATGGAGGAATAAGGTATTATTGGGATATGGAGTAATAAGGTATTATTGGGATATGGAGTAATCAGGTATTATTGGGATATGGAGTAATACGGTATTATTGGGATATGGAGTAATAAGGTATTATTGGGATATGGAGTAATAAGGTATTATTTGGATATGGAGTAATCAGGTATTATTGGGATATGGAGTAATAAGGTATTATTAGGATATGGAGTAATCAGGTATTATTGGGATATGGAGTAATCAGGTATTATTGGGATATGGAGTAATAAGGTATTATTGGGATATGGAGTAATAAGGTAGTATTTGGATATAAAGCAATAAGGTATTATTGGGATATGGAGTAATCAGGTATTATTGGGATATGGAGTAATCAGGTATTATTGGGATATGGAGTAATAAGGTATTATTGGGATATGGAGGAGTAAGGTATTATTGGGATATGGAGTAATAAGATATTTTTGGGATATGGAGTAATAAGGTATTATTGGGATACGGAGTAATAAGGTATTATTGGGATATGGAGTAATAAGGTAGTATTGGGATATAAAGCAATAAGATATTATTGGGATATGGAGTAATCAGGTATTATTGGGATATGGAGTAATAAGGTATTATTGGGATATGGAGGAGTAAGGTATTATTGGGATATGGAGTAATAAGATATTATTGGGATATGGAGTAATAAGGTATTATGGGTATGGAGGAATAAGGTATTATTGGGGTATGGAGTAATAAGGTATTATTGGGATATGGAGGAATAAGGTATTATTGGGATATGGAGTAAAAAGGTATTATTGGGATATAAAGTAATCAGGTATTTTTGGGATATGGAGTAAAAACGTATTATTGGGATATGGAGTAATAAGGTATTATTGGGATACGTAGTAATAAGATATTATTGGGATATAAAGTAATCAGGTATTATTTGGATATGGAGTAATAAGATATTATTGGGATATGGAGTAATAAGGTATTATTGGGATACGGAGTAATAAGATATTATTGGGATTTGGAGTAATAAGGTATTATTTGGATATTGAGTAATAAGATATTATTGGGATATGGAGTAATAAAGTATTATGGGGATATGGAGGAATAAGGTATTATTGGGATATGTAGTAATAAGATATTATTGGGATATGGAGTAATACGGTATTATTTGGATATCGAGCAATAAGATATTATGGGGATATGGAGGAATAAGGTATTATTGGGATATGGAGTAATAAGGTATTATTGGGATATTGAGGAATAAGGTATTATTGGGATACGTAGTAATAAGGTATTATTGGGATATGTAGTAATCAGGTATTATTTGGATATAAAGTAATAATATATTATTGGGATATGGAGTAATAAGGTATTATGGGGATATGGAGGAATAAGGTATTATTGGGATATGAAGTAATAAGGTATTATGGGGATATGGAGGAAAAAGGTATTATTGGGATACGGAATAATAAGATATTATTGGGATATGGAGTAATACGGTATTACCTGGATATGGAGTAATAAGATATTCTGGGGATATGGAGGAATAAGGTATTATTGGGATATGGAGTAATAAGGTATTATTGGGATATGGAGGAATAAGGTATTATTGGGATATGGAGTAATAAGGTATTATTGGGATACTGAGGAATAAGGTATTATTGGGATACGTAGTAATAAGGTATTATTGGGATATGTAGTAATCAGGTATTATTTGGATATGGAGTAATAATATATTATTGGGATATGGAGTAATAAGGTATTTTTGGGATATGGAGGAATAAGGTATTATTGGGATATGAAGTAACAAGGTATTATGGGGATATGGAGGAATAAGGTATTATTGGGATATGGAGTAATAAGATATTATTGGGATATAGAGTAATACGGTATTACTTGGATATGGAGTAATAAGATATTATGGGGATATGGAGGAATAAGGTATTATTGGGATATGGAGTAATAAGGTATTATTGGGATATGGAGGAATAAGGTATTATTGGGATATGGAGTAATAAGGTATTATGGGGATATGGAGTAACAAGATATTATTGGGATACGGAGTAATAAGGTATTTTTTGGATATGGAGTAATCAGGTATTATTTGGATATGGAGTAATAAGATATTATTAGGATATGGAGTAATAAGGTATTGTTGGAATATGGAGGAAAAAGATATTATTGGGATATGGAGTAATAAGGTATTATTGGGATATGGAGGAATAAGGTATTATTGCGATATGGAGTAATAAGATATTATTGGGATATGGAGTAATAAGGTATTATTGGACACGGAGTAATAAGGTATTATTGGGATATGGAGTAATAAGATATTATGGGGATATGGAGGAATAAGGTATTATTGGGATATGGAGTAATAAGGTATTATGGGGATATGGAGGAATAAGGTATTATTGGGATATGGAGTAATAAGGTATTATAGGGATATGGGGGAATAAGGTATTACTGGGGTATGGAGTAATAAGATATTCTTGGGAAATGGAGTAATACTGCATTATTTGGATATGGAGTAATAAGATATTATTGGGATATGGAGTAATAAGGTATTATGGGGATGCGGAGTAAAAAGGTATTATTGGGATATGGAGTAATAAGATATTATTGGGATATTGAGGAATAAGGTATTATTGGGATATGGAGTAATAAGGTATTATTGGGATACGGAGTAATAAGGTATTATTGGGATACGGAGTAATAAGTTATTATTGGGATATGGAGTAATAAAGTATTATTGGGATACGGAGTAATAAGGTATTATTTTGATATGGAGTAATACGATATTATTGGGATAAGGAGTAATACGGTATTATTTGGATATTGAGGAATAAGGTATTATTTGGATACGGAGTAATAAGGTATTATTGGGATATGGAGTAATAAGATATTATTGGGATTCGGAGTAATAAGGTATTATTGAGATATGGAGTAATCAGGTATTAATTTGATACGGAGTAATAAGATATTATTGGGATATGTAGTAATAAGGTATTATGGGGATATAGAGTAATAAGGTATTATTTGGATATGGAGTAATAAGGTATTATTGGGATATGGAGTAATAAGGTATTATTGGGATATGGAGTAATCAGGTATTATTGGAATATGGAGTAATAAGATATTATTGGGATATGGAGTAATAAGGTATTATGGGGATATAGATTAATAAGGTATTATTTGGATATGGAGTAATAAGGTATTATTGGGATATGGAGGAATAAGGTATTATTGCGATATGTTTAATAAGGTATTATTTGTATATGGAGTAATAAGGTATTATTGGGATATGGAGTAATAAGGTATTATTGGGATATGGAGTAATCAGGTATTATTGGGATATGGAGTAATCAGGTATTTTTGGGATATGGGGTAATAAGGTATTATTGGGAAATGGAGTAATAAGATGGTATTGGGATATGAAGTAATAAGGTATTATTGGGATATGGAGGAATAAGGTATTATTGGGATATGGAGTAATAAGGTATTATTGCGATATTAAGTAATTAGGTATTATTGGGATATTGAGTAATCAGGTATTATTGGGATATGGAGTAATAAGATATTATGGGGATATGGAGTAATAAGGTATTATTGGGATACGGAGTAATAAGGTATTATTGGGATATGGAGTAATCAGGTATTATTTGGATATGGAGTAATAAGATATTATTGGGATATGGAGTAATAAGGTATGATGGGGATATAGATTAATAAGGTATTATTTCGATATGGAGTAATAAGGTATTATTGGGATATGGAGGAATAAGGTATTATTGCGATATGGAGTAATAAGGTTTTTTTGTATATGGAGTAATAAGGTATTATTGGGATATGGAGTAATAAGGTATTATTGGGATATGGAGTAATCAGGTATTATTGGGATATGGAGTAATAAGGTATTATTGGGATATGGAGTAATAAGATGGTATTGGGATATGAAGTAATGAGGTATTATTGGGATATGGAGGAATAAGGTATTATTGGGATATGGAGTAATAAGGTATTATTGCGATATGAAGTAATAAGGTTTTATTGGGATATTGAGTAATCAGGTATTATTGGGATATGGAGTAATAAGGTATTATGGGGATATGGAGGAATAAGGTATTATTGGGATATGGAGTAATAAGATATTATTGGGATATGGAGTAATACGGTATTATTGGGATATGGAGTAATAAGGTTACAAGACCATTTTCAGTTGCCTCTCTTTCCACACTTATTGTTTTATCAGCGTTTATCCTGCACATAGTGGCGTAGCGAGGATATTTGCCGCCCAGGGCAAAACACCCAAATTTGCGCGCACGGCTGCCCCTGTTATGTTGATACTTTGGGCCCCATTTGGCGCTCCCTAGCCACAGGCGCCCGGGGCGAATGCCCCACCTGCAACCACCCCCACCCCCACCCCGTCGCTACGCCACTGCCTCCAGAGGCATCATGGTGATCTTAGTACTTATTGTTTCATCCGCTTTTATTTTCAACAATTTTAATGGTGATCTTAGTACTTATTTAAGTTGCTACTTTATATTCTATTCCTTTTGGCTACCCTCTTGATTTTTCTCCTTCAATATACTCACCATCTTATCATTAAATATGATAATTTGCCAAAATGTTATCACTTACTTGCATTTTTTCAATAATATATAAAGATACGGAGATTGTAGTCCTACCCACATTTACTTGTCCACAATTTTCATGGGGAATGTTGAAATGTTTGAAAATATTGCCTCAGTCTTACTAAAAATTAATTGAAACATCCTTTAAACTTATCATTGGACTCAGGAAACATAAAGAAAACAATTACCTTGATTAAATCGCATAACCTATATAAGACTATGGTATATCTTCCACATCTTTCCCATTGTCTCTAACCCACTAGCGCTAACTTCTTACGATTGCTTTTGTTTACCACTTTTTCGCATTTGTTCATACCAATCGCTATTATGATTAACATAATTATATATCTAATGTATTGTAATTAATATAAATTTTTCAGTCACAGTAGTTTTAACAAATATTTCTGACCCCATCGTCCAGCGCAGTATATTTAATAACCATTGTTTGTTGTTGTAGCGTACAATATGGATATGAATGAGCAAAAATAGGAATAAGATGGTATTTTATGTGCAAGTAACAAAACTCGTGTTCTTTTTTCCATTTTGTGCCGTTCTTATCTTTTCAAACATTCGTCAAGATGTTGAGGAAATCCACTAAACTAAAAGTTCGATTAAGATTTGCTTATCCTGCTTGTACCAAATGTCCGTCCATGCATAAGTTCAGTTCGTGCGAGGTATGATTGGAAACTTATAGACCATGGCTGTAAGATGGATCTTACGACTAAATAAGAGACGGACCATGTCCGGAAAAATAAAATGTGGTGCTAAATGTTTTCATTGAAGACGTCAGTAACACTTTTTTGTGTTTTCCGGTCACTTGGGGAAGAGACACATGAGTCATGAAGAATGTGGCTTTTCTGTCGGTGATGTGAAACTTATTGTTGGATTGTTGCACATGTTGAATCTTGTCGATGACTTTGGAAGGTGTTAATTGTGACGGACTGCTAAACTCGATCCAAACAGGGGACTTCAAACCGTTGTGATGAGTAGAAAGTCTCAAGCGATCGTCTTCTTTGCATTGGCATCGTTGTTTCAGTGAGGTTAACAAAGAATCCCACAAATCGGCGATGAACCTTACTGCTTTCTCCAAAGGTATGTCTAACTTGAAATCTTTACTTTTCACCGTGTACCTGTAGGCCTTAATTCTAAATTTTCTAGTCTCTCGAATGTGGTAATACTTTTCGGGTGATACTGTTGGACTTTCGTTTTGAATATGCTCTCTCGGTCTGGCCGCAGACGTGGAAAGTATCGGTTCAGGTTCGCTCATGTCTTCGATTTGAGCGAACACTTCATTACGTGTGTGAAGCGATACGTCACATCGCTGCCTCTTACCTTCTTCTTCTCTCCCACTGAAATCGTGCGATCGTTTCATCTAAATTACTGATTCAGAAATGATTTAATCAAGTTTGATTTCTCTTTATATATACCCCTATGTACCTCTAGTTATGATAATGACTTGTTATATTTCACAAGAGCAAGTGAAAGTCCAACAGTTTGGAAGCCCTGGATCACTTATGCAAACGACAATAGTGCGTCTTAAACACCTCGTGCATCTTGAAGACCCTTCGATTCAAATCCTACCACGAAAAGAGAAAGGTTGCAAGAAAAGGAAAAAAAAATAGACAGTTGGTTTCATCAAGAGCTCCAGAGACTGTACTATGCTGTTACAACACGTATGTACTCCATCTTGAAAACAACGCTACTTGACTACGATGTCTCATTCTCTTTGTCAATTCTACTTTGCTGTTGACCGCGATATCTACCAACCCTGATTTAACACACGTCTTTCTTCATTTTGATATGTTAAAAAAGTAATAAATCATTTTTAAAAGAACTACTCCTTTTTTGACAACAGCGACGATGTCTCCTCCTGCTCTTACTACTGTTGATGCACCTACAACGGCGATCTTTCATAAGACCAAAGCATGAGTCAGAGCAAGTTAAGTTGTGAAGTTGAGCGGAGGTGTATAAACAACAACTATCAAGTCCCTATGTTCCAGTTCTGTTTGTGATAATAACTTGCAATACTTCACATTTTCTAATGTGTAAATGTGTACAAGCCGTACAAAAGTTATGTGACTATAGCTTTTGACACTTGCACAGACACTTCACTTCAGAAGTGTCAAGAAAAAAATTACTATCAGAATTTTACCATTTTACAAAACACGCACACACTCGCAACGTGACCAGAATTTGCACTTCTATATTTGTGGATATCCCACAGACCCGTCCCAGCATACAGAACTGGCAAAAAACTGTAGGACTATCACATCATTGTTTTAGAAATATCAACAACAAAAATTATGTGTATCATCCCCGTTCCACCCTTTATTAGTGTTTGGGTATATTCTCTAAAAACACAAACATTTTCGAACAAAATTAAATTTTGAATTAAAAATTCTCTCTTTATAATTTTTTTCAAGGTGTTGCTGCATGTCAGATTACATCCAATGCCTTCTCCAAGTGAAATACATTTCTACACGTCACTGCGTTTGTTAAATTCGGGGGGGGGGGGTGTAGTCATCGTTTATCTTTAAATCTATTTCTTTGATTAATTTCTTTCTTTTATAAGATGTAAGATTGTTTATTGCTGTAACGTTATATATGTTATTTAGTCTATTCCTGCAAAAGAAAATGTATATAGCAAAAGGCTTACGTTTGTTCATATTTTTATTATTTCAAGCTCTACAAAACGTACCAAGTTTGTTTTGCAAGAGGATTGAGACTTCAAGATGCGCCGACGTGAAGGAAAATATGTTACAAAAGTTTGCACTCTGTGTTCATTCTAATCGTGCTTGCCTTATATCTTTGTGTTTTATATATCACATTTCTTCTGATGTAAATACATGCATCTATGGACAGACAGATTGGGTTATCATCCTTGAGGTTCACTGTACTTTAGTTTATTTACTTTATACAAACCCCAAATTCACTAGTTTGACAAAAGTTACCACTCAATACTATATTATTTCACTCTACCTAGACGAATGTGTTTATGTCAAAATGTAAAATTGTGAAAATATTTTTGGGGTCAGGTTTAAAACTCAAACAATAATTGCAGTCAAGTGGTTGATGTGTCATGAAGAAATGGTACAATACGCAACAAAGGGATTGTAAGTTCAAACTCCAGTCTGTCTGCGCTGCAATCGAATCAATGCATGAGCCTAGGCAAAACAATGCGCCAGTCGATAGAAGCAATTTATTGGCTACACTTTTTCTGTACCCCGTTAGCTTCGAAATGCCCTCACTTGTTCTTAGTACAGTGACAAGATAAGACGTGTTTTTTTCTGAGCCTGACCACTACACTACCTACCTTGAATTTTGAACCAAACAATTTGTCACTCATTGATTTCATTGGCAAACCGATATTTTCCACCGCCTTCGCTTCAAATCGGCGTCAGTTGTTATTCTCACAGCGAGAAGATAAGGTGTGTATTTCTGCACCTGTCCACTAGTCCCTTTCCAAACAATAACACTTATGCACAAATAAATGCACCATCGTGGAAATGTCAGTCTTATTACGAAATACACCAAAAACATGTTTGGATGTACTATTCTGTGAGAACTTCATAAAACGTTTTTGATAGAATGATTTTAGTAGGCTATTTCTGCAATTCATTCTTTTGTGATTATTTACGATAGTGGTTTATTTCCTAAAGGAATAAGTATGTCAGTAAAATGTGTGTGAATTTCGTAAGGACAATATACCATACAAAACGTAAAAGAGTCGTGATATTTTTAAAAGTAGGAATAACATTCTCTTCCTCTTTCCGTCCTAGCACTTTTTATTGAAATCTAATGGCATCTGTTCCCGTTTTGAAGATACCTCTCCGAAATTGTGAGCTATAGTCACCATAATTACGTAAACTGTTACGTCTGTCATGTAAATTTATTTCCAAAACTTACACCCTAAAATTATAGAACGATTTTTTCTTCTATCAGTAAATCATTGTATGAAACAAAATCTTGAGTTGACTTGAGCTTGTACAATTCAGGTATCCTAGCTTTGTCCTATTTTTGCACACTGCAATGTGTCACAAAAACATTTCTAACGTTAGATCTACCGTTTTTTAATCTTCTTCCAAAAGGCAAGAAACACAGGGCTTTTTCAAGAATGGCGCGAGTGACATTGCACTGTATAACCCTGCCTATGATAAACTCTAAATTCTGAAAGCGAAACATGCGTTCAGAACAATTGTAACAATGTTCGACCTATTTCTCTCAGTTTAGACTGTCGATAGAACAAGGCACATTTTGGTACTGCTTCCTTTCCATACCCATAGATTTGTGAAAACTTTGCAACATTGTTTGTAGCGTGTGCTGCGAAACACAGGACACCTCGTAAATTATCGATCCACAGCAAAATGTTAAGCAGTGAATCGACAATATGTATTGCACTATCTTCTTTATAACATGAATGAATGAATGAATGAATGAATGAATGAATGAATGAATGAATGAATGGATGAATGAATGAATGAAAACAATGACCATTTCTCATATGTAATGTGTGATGGTCTTTATTAACGTTGTCCTTATCATACCTCAAAATCTAATGTCACCCATTTCAGTACAATTTTTGTGCGTGCTTTTGCATTAAATAAATGTGTAAGAGTTTCCAATAACACTTGTGTGCGCGCTTTTGCTTTAGAAATAAATATGTGTAAGACTTATTGTAATAGTTATATAACAAAAACAGACCCCAAAATGGTGTCGTAAGTTTTGTATTAATTTACCAGTAACGTTAGCTATGTCTGCCCATCTCTCAAACACTCCAGGATAAAGTATCGCCCGATCTACTGTCATCCATTTCAGTGCAATTTGTGTGCGCGATTTTGCATTAAATAAACGTGTGTAAGTTTTAAGTAAGAAAGAAAGAAAAAAACGAATTGTTAAAAAAAAAGATAAACACCATTTTGGGGTGTGTTTTGAAGGATCAGTAAGGAAGTGTGAATTGTTTGGTTCCGTGTGTGAATGGTATATGGTGTGATTTTGGATAGTAGATGATGTGGCTTGTTTGAGCTGCTTCTACGTGTGTACGTGTGTGTGTGGATGGTAGATGGTGTGATATTGGATAGTAAATGATGTGGTTTGTTTAGGCTGCTTCCCCGTGTGTGTGTGTGTGTATGGTAGATGGTGTGATATTGGATAGTAAATGATGTGAATTGTTTTGGCTGCTACCCGTGTGTGGATGATAGATGGTGTGATATTGGATAGTAGATGATGTGGTTTGTTTGGGCTGCTTCCCCGTGTGTATGGATGGTAGATGGTGTGATAATGGATAGTAAATGATGTGGTTTGTTTGGGCTGCTTCTACGTGTGTACGTGTGTGTGTGGATGGTAGATGGTGTGATATTGGATAGTAAATGATGTGAATTGTTTTGGCTGCTTCCCATGTGTGTGTGGATGGTAGATGGTGTGATATTGGATAGTAAATGATGTGGTTTGTTTGGGCTGCTTCCCGTGTGTGGATGATAGATGGTGTGATATTGGATAGTAAATGATGTGAATTGTTTTGGCTGCTACCCGTGTGTGGATGATAGATGGTGTGATATTGGATAGTAGATGATGTGGTTTGTTTGGGTTGCTTCCCCGTGTGTATGGATGGTAGATGGTGTGATATTGGATAGTAAATGATGTGGTTTGTTTGGGCTGCTTCTACGTGTGTACGTGTGTGTGTGGATGGTAGATGGTGTGATATTGGATAGTAAATGATGTGAATTGTTTTGGCTGCTTCCCCGTGTGTGTGTCTGTATGGTAGATGGTGTGATATTGGATAGTAAATGATGTGAATTGTTTTGGCTGCTACCCGTGTGTGGATGATAGATGGTGTGATATTGGATAGTAGATGATGTGGTTTGTTTGGGCTGCTTCCCCGTGTGTATGGATGGTAGATGGTGTGATATTGGATAGTAAATGATGTGGTTTGTTTGGGCTGCTTCTACGTGTGTACGTGTGTGTGTGGATGATAGATGGTGTGATATTGAATAGTAAATGATGTGAATTGTTTTGGCTGCTTCCCATGTGTGTGTGGATGGTAGATGGTGTGATATTGGATAGTAAATGATGTGGTTTGTTTGGGCTGCTTCCCGTGTGTGGATGATAGATGGTGTGATATTGGATAGTAAATGATGTGAATTGTTTTGGCTGCTACCCGTGTGTGGATGATAGATGGTGTGATATTGGATAGTAGATGATGTGGTTTGTTTGGGTTGCTTCCCCGTGTGTATGGATGGTAGATGGTGTGATATTGGATAGTAAATGATGTGGTTTGTTTGGGCTGCTTCTACGTGTGTACGTGTGTGTGTGGATGGTAGATGGTGTGATATTGGATAGTAAATGATGTGAATTGTTTTGGCTGCTTCCCATGTGTGTGTGGATGGTAGATGGTGTGATATTGGATAGTAAATGATGTGGTTTGTTTGGGCTGCTTCCCGTGTGTGGATGATAGATGGTGTGATATTGGATAGTAGATGATGTGGTTTGCTTTGGCTGCTTCCCCGTGTGTGTGGATGGTAGATGGTGTGATATTGGATAGTAAATGATGTGGTTTGTTTGGGCTGCTTCTACGTGTGTACGTGTGTGTGTGGATGGTTGATGGTGTGATATTGGATAGTAAATGATGTGAATTGTTTTGGCTGCTTCCCATGTGTGTGTGGATGGTAGATGGTGTGATATTGGATAGTAAATGATGTGGCTTGTTTGGGCTGCTTCCCGTGTGTGGATGATAGATGGTGTGATATTGGATAGTAGATGATGTGGTTTGTTTGGGCTGCTTCCGGTGTGTGGATGATAGATGGTGTGATATTGGATAGTAGATGATGTGGTTTGCTTGGGCTGCTTCCCCGCGCGCGTGTGTGTGTGTGTGTGTGTGTGTGTGTGTGTGTGTGTGTGTGTGTGTGGGTTTGTGTGTGTGTGTGGATGGTAGATGGTGTGATATTGGATAGCAAAGGATGTGAATTGTTTTGGTTGCTTCCCATGTGTGGATAGTAGATGGTGTGATTTTGGATAGTAGATGATGTAGTTTGTTTGGGCTGCTTACCCGTGTGTATGTGTCTGTGTGGATGGTATATGGTGTGATATTGGATAGTAAATTGATGTGGTTTCTTTTGGGTGCTTCCCCCGTGTGTGTGTGTGTGTGTGTGTGTGTGTGTGTGTGTGTGTGTGTGTGTGTGTGTGTGTGTGTGTGGATGGTAGATGGTGTGATATTGGATACTAAATGACGTGAATTGTTTTGGCTGCTTCCCCGTGTGTAGATGGTAGAAGGTGTGATTTTGGTTAGTAGATGATGTGGTTTGTTTGGGCTGCTTCCCGTGTGTGGATGGTAGATGGTGTGATATTGGATAGTAGATGATGTGGTTTGTTTGGGCTGCTTCCCCGTGTGTGTGGATGGTAGTTGGTGTGATATTGGATAGGAAATGATGTGGTTTGTTTGGGCTGCTAACCATGTGTGGATAGTAAGTTGTAAATTCGGTGTGTTCCCAAAAATTAAAAAGAAGGAACAAATCTGAAAATCTCAGTTTGAATTGAGGTTTCAGTTTGCGTATACCTTGTTTCAAGCTGTTAATACATGGCAGATTACATCCGCATACAATATCAAAGTGAGTGGCCTATATACAAATGTCTTTGTCTTTCTAAAATTAGGTTTTATTGCTGAGCCATTGCTAATCTTCAATTATTTTTTAAACAGATTTCTTTTTAATAGACGATTTCGGGCTGTCTATTGTTGTAACGGTAGTTATGTTGTTTAGTTTGTTGCTGAAATTATCTATACTCTTGTCAAAGCGCTTAAGTGTGTTCAGTATTTTAGTTTCACGCTCACTAAAGGATACTAAGTTTGTCTTCAAAGAGGATTGAAACTCTAAGTTACGCGGACGTGAAGAAAATCATCTCTTTGTTACTACAGTTAGGTGTCGTTGTGTTCATTCTAATCATGCTTGCCGTATATCTTTGTGTTTTGCAGGTCATATTGTTTTTGATGTAAATATTCACATCAATAGACATACAACGTTGGTTTTTATTCTTGAGGTTTACTGAACTTGCTTCGTTAATTCGTACAAAGCCCAGATTCACAAGTTTGAAAAGAAAAGAAAAACAAAACAAACAAAATAACATGCCACTGAATACTGCACCACCCATGACTATACCGATGTGGGTGTGTACGTCAAAATGTTTAAAGTGAGATACAAATAAATTGTCAGTTTCAAAATGCGAACCAGTACTGTGACCGTTCAGTAGCTGATGTGGTAAAAAAAAATGGTACGAGTACTGTGACCATTCAGTAGTTGATGTGGTAAAAAAGAATGTTACAAAATACACAACGGAGGGATTTCAGTTCACATTCTAGTCTGCACTGCAATGGGAACAACTCGAGAGCGTATTTATTATTTTGCCATACTACTTTCGTACAAAACATTGCATCACTCATCATGAACAATTTCATTGGCTAGACTAATTTTCTTACCGCGTTCACTTCGAATCGACTTCAGTAGCTCTTCACCTAGTTTCGAGATAGGTCGTGTTTCACCGCTAGATTATTTATATATACAAAAGAAGTAAAACTAAAGCAAGAACAATTGTACCCTGGGAGATCCCACGGTAATTATGTCAATTTTATAGTCAAATACATCACAGCGTATTTGGAATAACTATTTTGTGAGAACCTTTTAGTCGTATTTGTCATCAGTTCACTCTGGTGATATTTTAAAATTGTGGACCTTTCTTATGGATTTGATTGTCTAAGTGGGATGTGTATTTTCTCGAATTTTTCTAAGGGAAAATATACCACAAAAAACAAGCGTAAGTGTCGTGATTCTTTTTAAAAGTAGGTATAACAGTCTGTCTCTGTCTCTGTCTCTGTCTCTGTCTCTCTCTCTCTCTCTCTCTCTCGTAATATATTTGATTGAAATCCTAATGGTAGATGTTCCCGTTTGAAGTAACCTCACCAACATTTTAATCAGTAGGCACCATAATTTCCGTTTGCCATGTAATTTGTTTTTCAAACATTTCACCCTTACAAATAGTAAATCAGTAAATCGTTGGATGAAATAAATTCTTCAGTTGAGAAACTCGTACAATTCAGATATCGGAACTTAATCCTTATTTTTGGCACTGCAATGTGTCATGGGATTTTTTTTTTTAAGCATGAGATCTACCGTGTTTCAGAACGCGAGATATCTTGCACTGTATAACCCTGCTTATGGCTAAGTTTCCAATACCAGAACCAAAACACACGTTCGGAAGAATTGTAACAGTGTAACAATGATTGACGCGAGTGACATTGCACTTTATGACCCTGCCTATGGTTAACTTTGAATTTCAAATCAAAACACACAACTTAGACTGTAGATAGAAACAAAGCAGGTTTTGGTGCTGCTTTTAGATTTGTTAAAACTTGGCAACATTGTTTGTAACTTTTGCTGAGAAACACAGGACATCCCTTAAATTTGAAATATGTTAAGACGTCAGTCGACAATAAATATCATACTACCTTTTTATTAAATTAATGAATGAATGAAAACAATGAACATATTTCACATAGAATGTATGATGTTCTTAATTATCCTTGTTTTGTTTTCCTTTCCTACTGTGTGGATAGGATATTGTGTGGTTTTATTTTCCTTCCCTTCTGTTTTGATAGGAGATTGTGTGACTTGTTTTCAGGGCCACTCATATACCTCGAAAAGATATTGGCTTTCTTTGCCTCCATTTCCCTTGTCGCTCGACAGTCCCAAAATACAAATAATATTTCCCATATTACATTTCCCTTGTCGCTAGATAGACCCAAATAGTTCCCATGTTCAATTTCCCTTGAGGTTAGATAGGCCCAATGTGTTCAATTTCCAATGGAGGCTAGATAATCCCACTATGTTCAATTTCGCATTGAGGCTAGATAGTCCCACTATGGTCAATTTCCCATTGAGGTTAGATAGTCCCACTGTGTTCAATTTCCCATTGAGGCTAGATAGTCCCCACCATGTTAAATTCCCCCTTGAGGCTAGATAGTCCCAAGCCCTTTGTGACTGGATTTTCCATTGAGGCTAGAGTATCCCCTATTACTACTGATACGGGCACGAATCTGCACGCTAAAGACATTGACATGAACACCAAGATATAGTCAAAAGGCAAAATAGGGCTCAAAGTATATTTTTTCCTGTTCAAGACAGAAAGACAATATAATCACACTAACCCTAGTCTGATTGCTAAAATAGGTTATAACACGCTTTTTGCAATGTGAGATCTCACATCAATAACGTCAAAAAAATGTAGTTAAGGAAATAAGAGTTGTGTCTTCAAGCCTAACAAACAAATAGAACGTGTATATCCATACAATAATAGATGCAGTTGAGTGGTATATGCTCTCAACCATTCTCATGTTTCCGTTTATATGATATCTCTTTTCCTGGGAGAAACCCACTAAGTCTGCTCTCTGTACAGGATACAGCTTGGACCATACCAATACTGGTAAAAGGACATTATCATACATTGTTTGAATATCAGTCTTTTAATTAACTGGTAAAGCATTTCAACATACATTTCCACATAACATATTTATATCTTATTATTTATATGTATCAACCTTTAAGGTAAATTTAAGAAATATTTTGCTATTTTATATGAATGGTCTGGTTTCTTCACTTACTTGCTCACCATCAGATTCGTTGGAAAATATGCACAAGAGATTTATATATATATATATATATATATATATATATATATATATATATATATATATATATATATATATATAATGTTTAACTCATTCGTTAAAAGTAATATCCCCAGCTCTACGTTGTATGCAGAGTCAGGTACTGCACGATTCAAATCCAGTACAGCTCATAGGAAGATTGTTTCTAGTTCACAAGGTATACATATATAATTTCAACATAAAACAAATTAGATCTTGACAACTACTCTGAAGACCAAGTATTTCACTGCTAGTTGTTAGAGTTATCTACCTTTATGTATTGGTATTGCACTGCTAGTTGTGAGAATTATCCACTTTTATGTATTGTTATCAGCAGCGTTTGTCTATTTTTTTTTAACCAAGTTACGTTACTTCAATAGAAAGATTCAGAATTTTATATAAATCTGCCAGAAGGTTTACAACGAAGAATAATTTTGATATAATCCCAATTACAGCTAGCATCAAAACACTACACGCATGCCAGAATTGTATGCCTTGTGCGATTGTCAACAAATGTACAATCAATACAGGTTATGTTATAGTAGTTGGTCAACACTAATTATATCCATGATCAATCCGTCATAGTTTAATTTTACATTAAATGGTATGCACTAGGCGTCAGTATTGGATCATGTATGTAGTCGATATTATTTTAATATTACGCATGTATTCCTTACCCATGAATAGAATTAAAAATATAACAAGAAAACTAAAGACAAGAATAGCACTAACCTACAGATAAGACTTCGTGTAAAATAATACAGTAAAGTTTAAGAGGGGGCCGACTCGAATGGTCTGCAAAAATCAAGTGAGAAACTCCCCTCCCCCAATAAAAAGTATTTCTTTACATTCCAATATCAATATTTATCAGAGTACGGTCCCTTGACATTTCAATGACATCTACATTTAGCGGAGAAAGGGTCGCATAGAAATTGTAGTTTGTTATTACAGTCTTAACCATATTTGCCAAAATAATGGTTTCTAGCCATTCAAACAGACAATTATATTTCCCTTGACATACGAGTGACAATTATGTTTAAAAGAGGTAATTGTCCCTTGACATTCCAATGTCAACAGTATTTAGCAGAGGTAATGTCCCTTGACATTCCCATGATAACCGTATTTAGCAGAGGTGTGTACCAAGGATATTCGAATAATGATTTTAATTTTGTTTTCAAGCAAGGACTTGTGCCATAGTTGTTTTAACGTAAATTGTAAATTTCAAAAGATGATCACTTTTAACTGTTTACTCAATACCTTATCTAAATATTGACATATATAAGCTGAATAACGTTATGTTTAAAAATTCAACGTATATTAACATATCTTTAAATATGTTTGACATAATTATGTAGCAGCGTCATGCTCATTGTTATGGATACATAAGTTTATTAACAGAAACTGTCCCCTATGCATTTAAATTGTAATAAGGACGAAGTATCTGACAATTTGAATTGAACCAAAAATGTTATGCTATAACAACATTGAAAATGCTGGATCATTTTATACGCTTAAAACACAGACAGGTTACCTGCAGAAAATGAATACACAAATTCTTCTAAAACCTACCATAATATAGCAGTAAGTATGATAGCATACTTGCATTGTGACATTGGATATGGTAAAATAGTAAACGATTGATTTTGGTTACCATATAATTTGCATTTCAGTACGAGAAAACACTCGGGGCCCCGAGTGGCCGAGTGGTCTATAGCGCTTTCCATTACGGATAACTGCCATCTCACCTCTGCGTGGGTTCGAGCCTCGGATTCGGCCAATATAGGTATGTGAGAAAGCATGCCAGAAGCTTCTCGTAGATAGGTGGTTATTTCCGGAGGATTTTCTGGGTTCTTCCTCCACCATTAATACTGGCCGCCATGTATATCCTATCGTGTGCTGACAAATGGCGTTAATCCCTACAAAACAATCAACAAATAGAAAATATACTAGTGAGAGTATCTGTTGGATGAATTTCATTCGTTTATAAAAAAAAATATGCTGCATGACCATTTATAACCTGTTAAAATTCCACTTGTCGTAGTTACTATGGTGTTGTCCATTCATATTCTCATTTGAATTTTTCCATGACACATCATTCGTGAGTTCAATTGTATTCAAGAATCCTTTGGTAATCAACAAAAAACTAAATCTGATAAGAAGCATAATGGAAACATGCTATCAAAATTTGGATAACATTTTATTTTCAGTGACAACCGTCAAAACGTAATGGTGTTTTTGCCCCTGATTTCTTTAGTGATGCAGTATTGTCAGGGATAAGCCATTTCGGTACATTGTAGGTCTTGAATATCCAACTTTATATTTGTATTTCATCCGTCTCCTCAGACCAAATAGACATTATATTACAGCTAACGAATGAGGTTAGCATTGACTGCTCAAACGTCAAATGTACTATTTTATATCTGCCTTATGTGCAATGTCTGATGCTTTATTTTAAATTATGCAAATATCAGATTTTTCAGAGGATTAATATCTCTCTCTCTCTCTCTCTCTCTCTCTCTCTCTCTCTCTCTCTCTCTCTCTCGCTAAATCAAGCGACGAGTATTTACAACCGATGCGTCATCTAATTCTACAGAGTGTGTGCTCAATTTGAGATTTAAGTCAAAACAGCTTTGATACAACAGAGAAGCCTGTTTATGAATAAAGGTTACTGAAATGCGATATTAAAGGCATGTAGAAACAAAATTTTAAACGTCAGCAATACTCTTAATATCTGCTTTGAATAATTTACTGTGGCTAATAAACATATTGCTACGAGTCTATGTTCTTAAAATATGTAAAAGAAAAGTCTGAAGACAGCAAGCTTTGTAAAATGTAACAAATTATTTTCCCGTAGATTACAAAGTAAAAAATGAGAGAAAAGAGGTTACACTATTGAGAACTAAATCCGAAGAAAATTCAATCCAAAATGGTCACTACATAATACAATTTAACGTGCTAGATGTTAAAGCACGACTGTGAAATCCGCACAGTCACAATCCAGATAATATAGTTATCATTTGATAACAACAACCATTACATAATATAAATAACCTTCTAGAATGATCTAATGAGTCTTCTTTATTAACAACAAACACAATAGCCCATATAATTCACTCAGGAATCGCCAAATTCATTACCTTGTTCAACATATTTACGCCGTCGTGTTTGCCATAATAATAACACTTAATAATGAAGGTATTATTAGTTGTTCACATAAATGAAATTAAAATAATACAAAGTCAATAAGATCACGCAGCAATGAACTTAAGTTTGTACAAGGTTAAGAACAGCAATTAACGTCACATTACAATAACGAGTAATGAACCAACATATTTAAAACTAACATACAATCAATGCTAAATTACAATTAAGAGGAATGAAGCAAACACATTTAATACCAAAAGACAAAACAATTAAAGTAAATATACATAGCAATATTGATATGCAGCTAGTCTAGACACAAGACAACAATACCAGCTATGTTTGAAATGATGTTTTTTGATAGATAAATGGGCTACATAATATATGAACTTATTATTGGTTGGCGCAAGGTAGAGAGATTGATAGGTAGTATCTATTTATTTTCTGTAGAATAAAACGTTCTCATTATACAAGCTTTCTTCTGAACACATTACTGGAAATTACATTAAACGCTCCAAACTTTGATGTTTTGAAATCAGGGTGTTGTATAGTGTTTCCTACTAATTTTTTACCTTGTTCAATTTAAAGGCAGATGTAGAAAGTTAAGGAGACATTAAGTCAGAGGACGCGGAAATCCGTAAAGATGTTTCCAACAGAAAACACGGGTATACAAATCCCGTACCGTTAAGATGTTGCCAATAGAAAACATGGGTATAGAAAGACTGTACCGTAAAGATGTTGCCAACAGAAAACATGCGTATAAAAAATCCGTACCGTAAAGATGTTGCCAACAGAAAACATGGGTATAAAATACCCGTACCGTAAAGATGTTGCCAACAAAGAACATAGGTATACAAAACCCGTACCGTAAAGATGTTGCCAACAGAAAACGAAGGTATAATAAGCCCGTACCGTAAAGATGTTGCCAACAGAAAACATAGGTATTCAAAACATGTACCGTAGAGATGTTGCCAAAAAGAAAACATGGATATAAAAAAACCATACTGTATAGATGTTGCCAACAGAAAACATACGTATGAAAACCTGTACCGTAAAGATGTTGCCAACACAAAACATTGGTATACAAAACCCGTACCGTAAAGATATTGCCAACAGAAAACATGGATATAGAAACCCCGTACCGTAAATATGTTGCCAAGAGTAAACGTGCGTAGACAAAACCCGTATCGTAAAGAAGCTGCCAACAGAAAACATGACTATGAAAACCCGTACCGTAAAGATGCTGCCAACAGAAAACATGGCCATGAAAACCCGTTCCGTAAAGATACTGTCAACAGACAACATGGGTATAGCAAAACCCGTACCGTAAAGATGTTGCCCAAAAAAACATGAGTATAAAAAAACCGTACCGTACAGATGTTGCCAACAGAAAACATGTGTATAAAAGAAACCGTATTGTAAAGAAGTTGCCAACAGAAAACATGGGTATTAAAACCCCATACCGTAAAAATATTGCCAACAGAAAACATTGGTATGAAAAAAACGTACTGTAAAGATGCTGCAAACAGAAAACATGGGTATAAAACCCGTACCCTATAGATGTTGCCAACAGAAAACATGGGTATAAAAAGTCCGGTCCGATAAGATGGTGCCTACAGAAAACATGGGTAGAGAAAACTCGAAGCGTAAAGATGTAGCCAACAGACAACATGGGTATACAAAACCCGTACCGTAAAGATGTTGCTAACATTAAACATGTCTATAGAAAACACGTGCCGTCAAGATGTTGCCAACAGAAAACATGGTAAACCGGTACCGTAAAGAGGCTGCCAACAGCAAACATGGGTATAAAATACCCGTACCGCAAAGATTTTGCCAACAAAGAACGTGGGTAGAAAAAGCCCACAGCGTAAAGATGTTGGCAACAGAAAAAGTGGGAATAAAAAAACCCGTACCTTGAATATGTTGCCAACAGAAAACGTGTGTAGCAAAAAATACCGATAAAGTAAAGATGATGCCAACAGAAAATGTGGGTATTAAAAACCCGTACAGTAAATATGTTGTCAAAAACAAACGTGGGTATAAAATGCCCGTACCGTAAAGATGTTTCCAACAGAAAACATGGATATAAAAACTCCCGTACCGTAAAGATCTTGAAGACAGAAAACATGGGTATAGAAAAAGCAACTCTAAAGATGTTGAAAACAGAAAACATGGGTATTAAAATCCCCTACCGTGAAGATGTTGCCAACATAAAACATGGGTATAAGATACCCGTACCGTAAAGATGTTGTCAATAGAAAACGTGGATAGAAAAAACCGCAACCGTAAATATGTTGCCAACAGAAAAGTTCGGTATAAAAAACCCGTACCATAAAGATGTTGCCAGCATAAAACACTTTTTATAAAGAACCCGTACCGTATAGATGTTAAAAAGCAGAAAACATGGGTATAAAAGACCCAACCGTAAAGATGTTGATAACAGAAAACATGGGTATAAAAATCCTGTACCGTAAAGATGTTCCCAACAGAGAACATGGGTATAAACAAATCCGTACTGTAAAGATGTTGCCAACATAAAACATAGGTATGAAGGTAACAGCAAACGTCGTTATCCAATCGTCCAAAATATGTCAAAAGTCACCATTTTTAAACGTCACTGAAATGGAACAATCTGACCCTTTTCAAAGGCAAGCTTTGCTCTCAGTTTTGCGAAACGCAACGCCCTGAGAAAATTATGTTAGCCATTTAAAACACATTGTTCAAGTTAGATTTATAGAGTGTCAGAGAACCTAATTTCATCAATTGTTTTGCGACACACAAACGTCACTGCGCAACTCGCGAACATTTTCCAGATAATTTTTCAAATGAAGATAATATATAAATATTATTGAAGTGTAACTTGTCAAAATATTTAAGAGTTTAAACCACCCTTTAGCTTAGAATTCGACCTTAAATCACCGGAAGATAATTTCACAATAACTTTTAAAGTACATAGTGAATTTAAACAATACTCGGAAAGGGGATATCATCGAGTATCATCAAATGCATTTTATCTGACAAATTTCTCAGTTTTTCTAGAAGTTTCTCTTTAGATTCAAAATCACTACCTTTTTCAGCTAAACTGCACCGGCAGGAACCTACGAGTTCTTTGCCCTAGTTTATGTTTTATAATTTCCTTTATATTCTAGCTTCATTGGGATAATACACATAATAGGCGACGAAAGCAGAACAAAGCTTGTTTTGAACTCAGCAAAGTAAAGCCCCTTTACATGTATCACCGGTTTTAGTACAAAACATATTTTGTATACTGACTAGGTATAATTTGTGTCAAATGCAGCATGACTACGCACCAGGGCATCTATCATATATCAACGTCCTACCTATAAATCTATTCATCCATTATTGATCCACATATACGTCAATCAAACAGTTTGTCTACCAACTGTACCAAATATACGTCCGTCTCTCAGTTTGTCTACCAACTGACCTAACTAAATGTGATATCGTTAATATATACACTGACCATCGATGCGAAGCCATCTACACATTGGCCGATTGTAATGAAAGTCAATCATACCATTAAATAATCTTCTAACCATAGCCTTAGCTATAGGTAATGTGGGCTGCTTTTTAAGGACACACACACACACATATATAGATATATGTATATATCGTGCCGCCACCAAACACAACATATCTTGGCTCGCCTCCTGCTGAGACGATTACCGTCAGTCTATATGTATGTCCTTACGTTAGAACGATATTTGAGACCCATATACTTCTCTTCAAACAGTTTTTAATTTACACGCAAGCATAATGACAGATCAAAAGAGCGAATAAATGAACTCGAAATGAAAAGCACCCAATAAAGTGATTTTGGAAATAATACAGGTCTTGGTATATTTAACAAAGGGAAGTCTGACATGACATCGGCAATCCCTGAATATTATACTTTATAATTGAAGTCTGAAATGACATTTGGAATAATTGAAAGTAAAATTTGTGATTCACATAACTGAATGAGATCAATAAATGCAAAATACAATTTTTACAAAATATATATCTCGTAGTCACATGATGTAATACAGTTAAAACCTTGCTAAACACAAATATAAAAATCAAATATTAAACAAAAGCTAACAAAAAAAATATTATAAAATCTGTCAGAGATATTTCGATAGAGTGTATTTGCTCCTGATTCATCACCCACACACCCCTCCCCACCCAACAAAATTCAAACCAAACAAAACCGAGCGCAACATCTGAGGTGTGGAAGTCGTGCTAGTTTTGGGGTCTTAAAGGCACTTTTAACATTATGCCTAGGAAACGGGAACAATGCATTTGAGAAAGTCATGAGTCAGCGGCTGGTCATGCTCTTATTTTGTCTCTACAATACACGGTGTAGAGTAGACAAATATGCGCTACAGAAATACACTGTATGCCATACAAAAATACACTGTATGCAACACAGAAATACACTGTATGCCATACAAAAATATACTGTATGCAACACAGAAATACACTATATGCCATACAAAAATACATTGTATGCAACACAGAAATAGGGGGCCCCGAGTGACCGAGTGGTATTACGCGCTATTCCCTGGTTATTTCCTGGGCTTTTCCTGGGTTCTTCCTCCACCATTAATACTGGCCACCATGTATAGCCTATCTTGTGTTGAAAAATGGTTTTAAACTGTATAACAACAACAACAATGCACGATCGTATGTATTATCGTTTGTCGTTCACCCTTACACTTCTTAATTACCTAACGTCAGTTGAATAGCTATCATCTAATGCAAGGCCGTGAGTCAAGCAAAACGTAACATTTATGGTCCACCGATCATTACTCATTATGTCAATAGTTTTGAAATGCAATAAATAAATAAGCAACTTTGATAATGAATAAATAAGTACATGAAATTCTATATTTGACACTTGCACAGGTACTTCACTTCATAAGTGTCAAGAAAAATAATACTATCAGAATTTTACCATTTTCCAAAACACGCACACACTCGCAACGTGACCAGAATTTGCACTTCTATATTTGTGGATATCCCACAGACCCGTCCCAGCATACAGAGCTGGCTAAAAACTGTAGGAATATCACATCATTGTTTCAGAAATATCAACAACAAAAATTATGTGTATCATCCCCGTTCCACCCTTTATTAGTGTTTGGGTATGTTCTCTAAAAACACAAACATTTTCGAACAAAATTAAATTTTGAATTAAAAATTCTCTCTTCATAATTTTTTTCAAGGTGTTGCTGCATGTCAGATTACATCCAATGCCTTCTCCAAGTGAAATACGTTTCTACACGTCATTGCGTTTGTTAAATTCGGGTGTTTTTTTTTTTGGGGGGGGGGGTGGTAGTCATCGTTTATCTTTAATTATATTTCTTTGATTAATTTCTTTCTTTTATAAGATGTAAGATTGTTTATTGCTGTAACGGTGTATATGTTATTTAGTCTATTCCTGCAAAAGAAAATGTATATAGCAAAAGGCTTACGTTTGTTCATATTTTTATTATTTCAAGCTCTACAAAACGTACCAAGTTTGTTTTGCAAGAGGATTGAAACTTCAAGATGCGCAGACGTGAAGGAAAATATGTTACAAAAGTTTGCACTCTCTGTTCATTCTAATCGTGCTTGCCTTATATCTTTGTGTTTTAGATATCACATTTCTTCTGATGTAAGTACATGCATCTATGGACAGACAGATTTTGTTATCATCCTTGAGGTTCACTGTACTTTAGTTTATTTACTTTATACAAACCCCAAATTCACTAGTTTGACAAAAGTTACCACTCAGTACTATATTATTTCACTCTACCTAGACGAATGTGTTTATGTCAAAATGTCAAATTGTGAAAATATTTTTTTGGGTCAGGTTTAAAACTCAAACAATAATTGCACAGTCAAGTGGTTGATGTGCCATGAAGAAATGGTACAATACGCAACAAAGGGATTGTAAGTTCAAACTCCAGTCTGTCTGCGCTGCTATTGAATCAATGCATGAGCCTAGGCAAAACAATGCGCCAGTCGATAGAAGCAATTTATTGGCTACACTTATTCTGTACCCCCTTAGCTTCGAAATGCCCTCACTCGTTCTTAGTACAGTGACAAGATAAGACGTGTTTTTTCTGAGCCTGACCACTACACTACCTACTTTGAATTTTGAACCAAACAATGTGTCACTCATTGATTTCATTGGCAAACCGATATTTTCCACCGCCTTCACTTCAAATCGGCGTCAGTTGTTATTCTCACAGCGAGAAGATAAGGTGTGTATTTCTGCACCTGTCCACTAGTCCCTTTCCAAACAATAACATTTATGCACAAATAAATGCACCATCGTGGAAATGTCAGTCTTATTACGAAATACACCAAAAACATATTTGGATTTACTATTCTGTGAGAACTTCAAAAAACGTTTTTGATAGAATGATTTTAGTAGGCTATGTCTGCAATTCTTTCTTGTGATAATTTACGATAGTGGTTTATTTCCTAAAGGAATAAGTATGTCAGTAAAATGTGTGTGAATTTCGTAAGGACAATATACCATACAAAACGTAAAAGAGTCGTGTTATTTTTAGAAGTAGGAATAACATTCTCTTCCTCTCTCCGTCCTAGCACTTTTTATTGAAATCTAATGGCATCTGTTCCCGTTTTGAAGATACCTCTCCAAAATTGTGAGCTATAGTCACCATAATTACGTAAACTGTTACGTCTGTCATGTAAATTTATTTCCAAAACTTACACCCTAAAATTATAGAATTTATTTTTTCTTCAATCAGTAAATCATTGTATGAAACAAAATCTTGAGTTGACTTGAGCTTGTACAATTCAGGTATCCTAGCTTTATCCTATTTTTGCACACTGCAATGTGTCACAAGAACAATTCTAACATTAGATCTACCGTTTTTTATTCTTCTTCCAAAAGGCAACAAACACAGGGCTTTTTCAAGAATGGCGAGAGTGACATTGCACTGTATAACCCTGCCTATGATAAACTCTAAATTCTGAAAGCGAAACATGCGTTCAGAACAATTGTAACAATGTTCGACCTATTTCTCTCAGTTTAGACTGTCGATAGAACAAGGCACATTTTGGTACTGCTTCCTTTCCATACCCATAGATTTGTGAAAACTTTCCAACATTGTTTGCAGCGTGTGCTGCGAAACACAGGACACCTCGTAAATTATCGATCCACAGCAAAATGTTAAGCAGTGAATCGACAATACGTATTGCACTATCTTCTTTATAAAATGAATGAATGAATGAATGAATGAATGAATGAATGAATGAATGAATGAATGAATGAATGAATGAATGAATGAATGAATGAATGAATGAATGAAAACAATGACCATTTCTCATATGTAATATGTGATGGTCTTTATTAACGTTGTCCTTATCATACCTCAAAATCTAATGTCACCCATTTCAGTACAATTTTTGTGCGTGCTTTTGCATTAAATAAATGTGTAAGAGTTTCCAATAACACTTGTGTGCGCGCTTTTGCTTTAGAAATAAATATGTGTAAGACTTATTGTAATAGTTATATAACAAAAACAGACCCCAAAATGGTGTCGTACGTTTTGTATTTATTTACCAGTAACGTTAGCTATGTCTGCCCATCTCTCAAACACTCCAGGCTAAAGTATCGCCCGATCTACTGTCATCCATTTCAGTGCAATTTGTGTGCGCGATTTTTCTTTAAATAAACGTGTGTAAGTTTTAGTAAGAAAGAAAGAAAAAACGAATGGTTCAAAAAGATAAACACCATTTTGGGGTCTGTTTTGAAGGATCAGTAAGGAAGGGTGAATTGTTTGGTTCCGTGTGTGAATGGTATATGCTGTGATCTTGGATAGTAGATGATGTGGTTTGTTTGAGCTGCTTCTACGTGTGTACGTGTGTGTGTGGATGGTAGATGGTGTGATATTGGATAGTAAATGATGTGGTTTGTTTAGGCTGCTTCTCCGTGTGTGTGAGTGTGTGTGTATGGTAGATGGTGCGATATTGGATAGTAAATGATATGAATTGTTTTGGCTGCTACCCGTGTGTGGATGGTAGATGGTGTGATTTTGAATAGTAGATGATGTGGTTTGTTTGGGCTGCTTCCCCGTGTGTGGATGATAGATGGTGTGATATTGGATAGTAAATGATGTGGTTTGTTTGGGCTGCTTCCTGTGTGTAGATGATAGATGGTGTGATATTGGATAGTAGATGATGTGGTTTGCTTGGGCTGCTTCCCCGTGTGTGTGTGTGTGTGTGTGTGTGTGTGTGTGTGTGTGTGTGTGTGTGTGAGTGTGTGGATGGTAGATGGTGTGATATTGGATAGTAAATGACGTGAATTGTTTTGGCTGCTTCCCGTGTGTAGATGGTAGAAGGTGTGATATTGGATAGTTGATGATGTGGTTTGTTTGGGTTGCTTCCCCGTGTGTGTGTGTGTGTGTGTTTGTGTGTGTGTGTGTGTGTGTGTGTGTGTGTGTGTGTGTGTGTGTGTGTGTGGATGGTAAATGATGTGATATTGACTAGTAAATGATATGGTTTCTTTGGGCTGCTTCCCCGTGTGTGTGTGGATGGTAGATGGTTTGATTTTGGATAGTATATGATGTGGTTTGTTTTGGCTGCTTCCCCATGTGTGTGTGTGTGTGTCTGTGTGTTTGTGTGTGTGTGTGTGTGTGTGGTAGATGGTGTGATTTTGGATAGTAAATGATGTGAATTGTTTTGGCTGCTACCCGTGTGTGGATGGTAGATGGTGTGATTTTGGATAGTAGATGATGTGGTTTGTTTGGGCTGCTTCCCGTGTGTGGATGGTAGATGGTGTGATATTGGATAGTAGATGATGTGGTTTGTTTGGGCTGCTTCCCCGTGTGTGTGGATGGTAGTTTGGTGTGATATTGGATAGGAAATGATGTGGTTTGTTTGGGCTGCTAACCATGTGTGGATAGTAAATTGTATGCTTTGTTTTGATATGTGTATTTTCCCTCTTCCACCCTTGAATAGTGTTTAGGTGTGTTCCCAAAAAATAAAAAGAAGGAACAAATCTGAAAATCTCAGGTTGAATTGAGGTTTCAGTTTGCGTATACCTTGTTTCAAGCTGTTAATACATGGCAGATTACATCCGAACACAATATCAAAGTGAGTGGCCTATATACAAATGTCTTTGCCTTTCTTAAATTAGGTTTTATTGCTTAGCCATTGCTAATCTTCAATTATTTTTTAAACAGATTTCTTTTTAATAGACGATTTCGGGCTTTCTATTGTTGTAACGGTAGTTATGTTGTTTAGTTTATTGCTGAAATTATCTATACTCTTGTCAAAGCGCTTAAGTGTGTTCAGTATTTTAATTTCAAGCTCACAAAAGGATACCAAGTTTGTCTTCAAAGAGGATTGAAACTCGAAGTTACGCGGACGTGAAGAAAAACATCTCTTTGTTACTACAGTTAGGTGTCGTTGTGTTCATTCTAATCATGCTTGCCGTATATCTTTGTGTTTTGCAGGTCATATTGTTTTGATGTAAATATTCACATCAATAGACAGACAACTTGGGTTTTTATTCTTGAGGTTTACTGAACTTGCTTCGTTAATTCGTACAAAGCCCAGAATCACAAGTTTGAAAAGAAAAGAAAAAAAAAACCAAACAAAAAAACATGCCACTGAATACTGCACCACTCCTGACTATACCGATGTGAGTGTGTACGTAAAAATGTTTAAAGTGAGATACAAATAAATTGTCAGTTTCAAAATGCGAACCAGTACTGTGACTGTTCAGTAGCTGACGTGGTAAAAAGAAATGGTACAAGTACTGTGACCATTCAGTAGTTAATGTGGTAAGAAAGAATGATACAAAATACACAACGGAGGGATTTCAGTTCACATTCTAGTCTGCACTGCAATGGGAACAACTTGAGAGCGTATTTATTATTTTGCCATACTACTTTCGTACAAAACATTGCATCACTCATCATAAACAATTTCATTGGCTAGACTAATTTTCTTACCGCGTTCACTTCGAATCGACTTCAGTAGCTCTTCACCTAGTTTCGAGATAGGTCGTGTTTCACCGCTAGATTTTTTATATATACAAAAGAATTAAAACTAAAGCAAGAACAATTGTACCCTGGGCATTCCCACGGAAATTATGTCAATTGTATAGTCAAATACATCACAGCGTATTTGGAATAACTATTTTGTGAGAACCTTTTAGTCGTATTTGTCATCAGTTCACTCTGGTGATATTTTAAAATTGTGGACCTTTCCTATGGATTGATTTTCTAAGTGGGATGTGTATTTCCTCGAATTTTTCTAAGGGAAAATATACAAAAAACAAGCGTAAGTGTCGTGATTCTTTTTAAAAGTAGGTATAACAGTCTCTCTGTCTGTCTCTCTCTCTTTCTCTCTCTCTCTCTCTCTCTCTCTCTCTCTCTCTCTCTCTCTCTCTCTCTCTCTCTCCGTCGTAATATGTTTGATTGCAATCCAAATGGTAGATGTTCCCGTTTGAAGTAACCTCACCAACATTTTAATCAGTAGGCACCATAATTTCCGTTTGTCATGTAATTTGTTTTTCGAACATTACACCCTTACAAATAGTAAATCAGTAAATCGTTGGATGAAATAAATTCTTCAGTTGAGAAACTCGTACTATTCAGATATCGGATCTTAATCCTCTTTTTTGGCACTGCAATGTGTCATGAGATTTCTTTTTTTAAGCATGAGATCTACCGTGTTTCAGAACGCGAGATATCTTGCACTGTATAACCCTGCTTATGGCAAAGTTTCCAATACCAGAACCAAAACACACGTTCGGAAGAATTGTAACAGTGTAACAATGATTGACGCGAGTGACATTGCACTTTATGACCCTGCCTATGGTTAACTTTGAATTTCAAATCAAAACACACAACTTAGACTGTCGATAGAAACAAAGCAGGTTTTGGTGCTGCTTTTAGATTTGTTAAAACTTGGCAACATTGTTTGTAGCTTTTGCTGAGAAACACAGGACATCCCTTCAATTTGAGATATGTTAAGACGTCAGTCGACAATAAATATCATACTACCTTTTTATTAAATTAATGAATGAATGAAAACAATGAACATATTTCATATAGAATGTATGATGTTCTTAATTATCCTTGTTTTGTTTTCCTTTCCTACTGTGTGGATAGGATATTGTGTGGTTTTATTTTCCTTCCCTTCTGTTTTGATAGGAGATTGTGTGACTTGTTTTCAGGGCCACTCATATACCTCGAAAAGATATTGGCTTTCTTTGCCTCCATTTCCCTTGTCGCTCGACAGTCCCAAAATACAAATAATATTTCCCATATTTCATTTCCCTTGTCGCTAGATAGACCCAAATAGTTCCCATGTTCAATTTCGCATTGAGGCTAGATAGTCCCACTATGGTCAATTTCCCATTGAGGTTAGATAGTCCCACTGTGTTCAATTTCCCATTTAGGCTAGATAGTCCCCACCATGTTAAATTCCCCCTTGAGGCTAGATAGTCCCAAGCCCTTTGTGACTGGATTTTCCATTGAGGCTAGAGTATCCCCTATTACTACTGATACGGGCACGAATCTGCACGCAAAAGACATTGACATGAACACCAAGATATAGTCAAAAGGCAAAATAGGGCTCAAAGTATATTTTTTCCTGTTCAAGACAGAAAGACAATATAATCACACTAACCCTAGTCTGATTACTAAAATAGGTTATAACACGCTTTTTGCAATGTGAGATCTCACATCAATAACGTCAAAAAAATGTAGTTAAGGAAATAAGAGTTGTGTCTTCAAGCCTAACAATCAAATAGAACGTGTATATCCATACAATAATAGATGCAGTTGAGTGGTATATGCTCTCAACCATTCTCATGTTTCCGTTTATATGATATCTCTTTTCCTGGGAGAAACCCACTAAGTCTGCTCTCTGTACAGGATACAGCTTGGACCATACCAATACTGGTAAAAGGACATTATCATACATTGTTTGAATATCAGTCTTTTAATTGACTGGTAAAGCATTTAAACATACATTTCCACATAACATATTTATATCTTATTATTTATATGTATCAACCTTTAAGGTAAATTTAAGAAATATTTTGCTATTTTATATGAATGGTCTGGTTTCTTCACTTACTTGCTCACCATCAGATTCGTTGGAAAATATGCACAAGAGATTTATATATATATATATATATATATATATATATATATATATATATATATATATATATATATATATATATATATATATATATATATATATATATATAATGTTTAACTCATTCGTTAAAAGTAATATCCCCAGCTCTACGTTGTATGCAGAGTCAGTTACTGCACGATTCAAATCCAGTACAGATCATAGGAAGATTGTTTCTAGTTCACAAGGTATACATATATAATTTCAACATAAAACAAATTAGATCTTGACAACTACTCTGAAGACCAAGTATTTCACTGCTAGTTGTTAGAGTTATCTACCTTTATGTATTGGTATTGCACTGCTAGTTGTGAGAGTTATCCACTTTTCCAGCTAACAATTCCACGTTGCTACAACGTTGCAGCAATGTTGTGGTAAGGTTGTGGCAACGTTATCAAATAATGTTGTGGCAACGTGATCTGGTGAACAAGTGGGAACGTTGTAAAAACGTTGTTGTTTAACGTTATTAAATAACCTTCCTACAACATTCCCACAACATTCAAAACCTATATTGAAATTTATTGAAAGCTGCTTTGGTGTCTGAAACACATATACCCGACTGCTGGCAAGAATATCAAAACTGCCAACATTACAAAAATGTCAATATTACCATCCATCTAGGAGTTGTGATAGCAGGAATATCAAAACTGCTATTGTCACAGTATTTGGTGTCAGTTGTGCACCATTTTCATTGAAGTGTGTGGTTTTTAGGAAGGTAGATAGATGTAGTTCTACAATGATACCAAATAATCTGGACGTTTCAGTTGCACTATTAAATTCGGAGGGAAAAACCGCATTTTTTGGGACCCTGTTTTTTCACTGAAAATTTGCTTGTGGTCGAGATCTAATTTTGTGTCCAGATTTTATACATTTTGGCAGATCAGGCAGACCAATCTCAACTTCACACAGACAGGTGTACCTTTGCAAAAACCAGGATAAGGTGGGCATCTGGAATAAAGAGTGGTCGCCATACGAAAATCATGGGTCCGTTTAGCACCCAAACAAAAGTCCAACTTTTACTCTTCTGCTCATGCACGAGCAAAATAACCAATGGAAAATGATGTTTCTAATACAAAATACTCCAGGGGTTAAAGTGTTAAAAGACTTTACAGCAGGGCCTTCCATTACATTTAAATGCGACATGTGAGTTCACAAAGTATGCAGGGGTTTGTGGAGATCTACTCCAATAATCATTTTTATCTTTTTTAGGTAGCAGGGTGTAAAGTAAATGTAGATGGGTAAATTACACTGCATTTGCCTGATAAGGAATCCCCCGAATTTGCAGACTGAAGGTTCAAACATTTGTTTTGAAAAGACAAAAAGGAAAAAGGAAGCAATACAACATATATTTTAATATCACTTTTTGTTTATTTGCTAGATTTAATTAACATTATGAATCAGAATTAGTCTCATCATCCACTCCAGATAGTATCTCTTTCTTCCTCTGTTCAGGCACCTGCAAATTAAAAAGTAATTTAAATGCTTAACAGTCCTACATTATGTCAGTACCACATACATATGAAGAAGTCACATTAACTATGAAACCTTCTTCACTGCACTTGTGCTTCCCTTCATATTGTTAAGCCAAGTTACAAGATAACTTTGTACATGTGTGTCATTTCAGGCAAGTGTATGGTGAAATCAATTTGTGCAAAGAGGAATTTATTTTGTCCAAATACTGTATGTGAATAGAAATTCCAAGCGGAAGCACTTGTCATATCAGAAAAAATCGATGAATAATGTAGTTAGCTGTACTCAATCTCTGATAGTCCTGAAAACTATGACAAGCTGTTTTTGTATGCAATTTAGAAATGCGCCCAAAATGCTTTAAAAAACTGAATCCAATACCGATGAAATAAGAGTCAAATGGCTAACCTTGTTTTTTATCCCTCCACGTTGGTTTGGTGCATACTTGAGAGTGTCTGATATGGCCTCTTCAACTTCCATTTCTTTTGTTTTGCCATTATTTTTCAGGCATGCTTCTGCAAGAGTAACACATTATTTTATAATAAGTTTCACAAAAAAGAATGCATTGCAGTTTTCTAAATGCCAGCAGTAATCAATGGAGTATTTATAAAATATGTACTTTGAAATGTTGTCTCAGGTTGTTTTATACACATGTAATTCCAGTATGCGTGAAGAAGCATGTAGTACATTATCCATTCATGGAAAAATATCTGGCAAGTTATTTAAAAAAAACAATAGACAATTTAAATCAAGTCATACTTACTTATTAAACTCGGCATATCACAAGGTTTTGAAATGCCTTTTTTCCTTTACGGCCCTTTAGGCTATACTGTGACCAGATTCTTTTAGTTCCGAGCCGTTTCATCATTCTGCGGACACTATCCCTCAAATTACTCCCACCCAAAGAGCTCAAGTAGTATATCTGAAAATAATAATAATAATAATAATAATAATAATAATAATAATAATAATAATGTGACAAAATTTGCTTTAATATATTTTTTTTCCATGATTTTGCATGCAAATTTGTTTGCTCTAACTTGAAACAATTTACCCACACCAACTATGCAACACAATGTACTAACAGCAATTATAAAACAAATTAACCACCTTGAATCATTTAACTTCCTAAATGACATTCACTCTAAGGTTGAATTAAAATAGCCAAAAAAATATGTAATGGTGTATATGTAGTAAAACACCTGTAAATGTTCATCTCAATACATGTTTTGAACAACATCCATAAAACTAAATAGCTGACCACTACATCTTATCCACCACACAACCACACAAATAATTCAGCAGGTACCCCAGCACTTGTACAATGCATATTGTGGTTCACAACAGTAAATAAAGATTACAGACATGATAACAGATTGATTTTAGAAAATGAGGCCCCAAATTACCATATCAAATATGTAAATCATGCTTCAATTTCTACGGTCTTCTGTAATTAATGTCTTTCACATGAAATCAGTAATCATCTCCAAAGTTCAACTTTAGTCTTTAAGAAGCTTAGTCTGGTACATTTGAGTCCTATACTCAAATGTATGATACTTTTGATTTCATGCATATTATATTCATGCTCTGTACTGTAGCAAGGCAAATATTTAATTCTTATAAAAACATGCACATCATGCTTAAAATGTATGATCCTTTCTCAAAATAGTAAAGTCATATATGCATTGTTCTATTGCTAGTGTGACATGACTGGTAATCTTATTTCAAGTTTTAAAAAAAGTCAAAATTAATTTCCCAAAACAAAGTAAAGCACCTGATATGGGATAATAATTCCTGAAAATCTGACACATGCAAATTATGTAATAGTACTTGTTGATTTGGTAATGTATGCATCATGTATGATCAACTGATTTTATGCTCAATCTCAAAACTCTTCTTTATTTCCACACCTCATATTTCTACACAAAATTAAAAAGAGGTTGATTTGAGTCTACTTAAAATATGTTGTTAAGCTTATACTCTCTCCAAAATTAATAATTATCATTGTGCAGCATCAACTTTTTTCAGTAATAATAAAGTCCATGTTTATAACTTATAAAAAAATCATGTACATAATTTAACACTGAAAACATGCATGTATATTAGATTATTTCAACCAATGTATATTAGATTATTTCAACCATGTCTGTAATTATACAAACAAATTAATTATTTTCATATGAATTTTCTTTTTTTTTACATCTATGTAAATCAGTATATGTATACATATGTCGAAACATACATTCATCTTAATTAATATTACTTAGTAGTTTTTTAATTTTTTTAGTCAAGAACGATAAATCTTACGCACTTAAGCTAAGCGCGGATAATTCAAAATGCTAGCTTAACGTAAGGCATTTTATCGAAGTAAACTACCCTATCCTTGATATTTTTCGTTCCAAAAATGTACCAGTGTAACAATATAATTTACTTAATACGAGTAGGAAGAAAATCACAGAAATATGCCAAGCAGTTAAGTAATTTTTACAAGTTGAACATGCTGGCCATTTCCTTTGTTTGAAAATGCGGTTCAGGCATTACCTCACGCCAATTAGCTCGTAGCTGTTGACAACTGCTTAATTGCATCAAAAAACATCGACAAATTAAAAAAAAAAGTTATTTTATGCAACTAAATATGCGAATTTACGTAAATTATTTAGTTAATGTTCATACCTTTTTGGTTCAAAGTAGCTGGAACAGAAGATACGTCTCTGCTTGCGATTTGGTACAGGAAGAGCTAGACTTTGGTTCGTAGATACGTAAAATATTGTTAAGGCAATTGCAGTATCTCATGTTTGTAATTAAAAATAACCGACGAATAAAATGTTTTCCTACAAAAATTACTACCTCCTTTTAGTTATTGGTTATGAAAATAATAATGAATAAACTACGAAACTATGATCAGTGTTCTCCTTGATAGTGTAAAGTTAATGTAATGTTAACCACAACATTGGGGCCACGTTGTAAACACGTTCTATTTTTTCTTTGAAGTAATTCTATTAATTCTTGCCCATAGTATTAGGATCAATGCATATACATACCATTTTTAATTTGCTATATCTTTTAGATCAAAAACTAATTAATTTCATTTGCATGTTTAACGTTTTAGCAACGTTGCCAAAACGTTATTTTCCCACGTAACCTAAACGCAACCATGTAGCAATGTTGTGAAAACGTTGTGTGTTAGCTGGGTTTATGTATTGTGATCAGCAGCGTTTGTCTATTTTTTTTTTTACCAAGTTACGTTACTTCAATAGAAAGATACAGAATTTTATATAAATCTGCCAGAAGGTTTACAACGAAGAATAATTTTGATATAATCCCAATTACAGCTAGCATCAAAACACTACACGCATGCCAGAATTGTATGCCTTGTGCGATTGTCAACAAATGTACAATCAATACAGGTTATGTTATAGTAGTTGGTCAACACTAATTATATTCATCATCAATCCGTCATAGTTTAATTTTACATTAAATGGTATGCACTAGGCGTCAGTATTGGATCATGTATGTAGTCGATATTATTTTAATATTACGCATGTATTCCTTACCCATGAATAGAATTAAAAATATAACAAGAAAACTAAAGACAAGAATAGCACTAACCTACAGATAAGACTTCGTGTAAAATAATACAGTAAGGTTTAAGAGGGGGCCGACTCGAATGGTCTGCAAAAATCAAGTGAGAAACTCCCCTCCCCCAATAAAAAGTATTTCTTTACATTCCAATATCAATATTTATCAGAGTACGGTCCCTTGACATTTCAATGACATCTACATTTAGCGGAGAAAAGGTCGCATAGGAATTGTAGTTTGTTATTACAGTCTTAACCATATTTGCCAAAGTAATGGTTTCTAGCCATTCAAACAGACAATTATATTTCCCTTGACATACAATTATGTTTAAAAGAGGTAATTGTCCCTTGACATTCCAATGTCAACAGTATTTAGCAGAGGTAATGTCCCTTGACATTCCAATGATAACCGTATTTAGCAGAGGTGTGTACCAAGGATATTCGAATAATGATTTGAATTTTGTTTTCAAGCAAGGACTTGTGCCATAGTTGTTTTAACGTAAATTGTAAATTTCAAAAGATGATCACTTTTAACTGTTTACTCAATACCTTATCTAAATATTGACAGATATAAGCTGAATAACGTTATGTTTAAAAATTCAACGTATATTTAACATATCTTTAAATATGTTTGACATAATTATGTAGCAGCGTCATGCTCATTGTTATGGATACATAAGTTTATTAACAGAAACTGTCCCCTATGCATTTAAATTGTAATAAGGACGAAGTATCTGACAATTTGAATTGAACCAAAAATGTTATGCTATAACAACATTGAAAATGCTGGATCATTTTATACGCTTAAAACACAGACAGGTTACCTGCAGAAAATGAATACACAAATTCTTCTAAAACCTACCATAATATAGCAGTAAGTATGATAGCATACTTGCATTGTGACATTGGATATGGTAAAATAGTAAACGATTGATTTTGGTTACCATATAATTTGCATTTCAGTACGAGAAAACACTCGGGGCCCCGAGTGGCCGAGTGGTCTATAGCGCTTTCCATTACGGATAACTGCCATCTCACCTCTGCGTGGGTTCGAGCCTCGGATTCGGCCAATATAGGTATGTGAGAAAGCATGCCAGAAGCTTCTCGTAGATAGGTGGTTATTTCCGGAGGATTTTCTGGGTTCTTCCTCCACCATTAATACTGGCCGCCATGTATATCCTATCGTGTGCTGACAAATGGCGTTAATCCCTACAAAACAATCAACAAATAGAAAATATACTAGTGAGAGTATCTGTTGGATGAATTTCATTCGTTTATAAAAAAAAATATGCTGCATGACCATTTATAACCTGTTAAAATTCCACTTGTCGTAGTTACTATGGTGTTGTCCATTCATATTCTCATTTGAATTTTTCCATGACACATCATTCGTGAGTTCAGTTGTATTCAAGAATCCTTTGGTAATCAACAAAAAACTAAATCTGATAAGAAGCATAATGGAAACATGCTATCAAAATTTGGATAACATTTTATTTTCAGTGACAACCGTCAAAACGTAATGGTGTTTTTGCCCCTGATTTCTTTAGTGATGCAGTATTGTCAGGGATAAGCCATTTCGGTACATTGTAGGTCTTGAATATCCAACTTTATATTTGTATTTCATCCGTCTCCTCAGACCAAATAGACATTATATTACAGCTAACGAATGAGGTTAGCATTGACTGCTCAAACGTCAAATGTACTATTTTATATCTGCCTTATGTGGAATGTCTGATGCTTTATTTTAAATTATGCAAATATCAGATTTTTCAGAGGATTAATATCTCTCTCTCTCTCTCTCTCTCTCTCTCTCTCTCTCTTTCGCTAAATCAAGCGACGAGTATTTACAACCGATGCGTCATCTAATTCTACAGAGTGTGTGCTCAATTTGAGATTTAAGTCAAAACAGCTTTGATACAACAGAGAAGCCTGTTTATGAATAAAGGTTACTGAAATGCGATATTAAAGGCATGTAGAAACAAAATTTTAAACGTCAGCAATACTCTTAATATCTGCTTTGAATAATTTACTGTGGCTAATAAACATATTGCTACGAGTCTATGTTCTTAAAATATGTAAAAGAAAAGTGTGAAGACAGCAAGCTTTGTAAAATGTAACAAATTATTTTCCCGTAGATTACAAAGTAAAAAATGAGAGAAAAGAGGTTACACTATTGAGAACTAAATCCGAAGAAAATTCAATCCAAAATGGTCACTACATAATACAATTTAACGTGCTAGATGTTAAAGCACGACTGTGAAATCCGCACGGTCACAATCCAGATAATATAGTTATCATTTGATAACAACAACCATTACATAATATAAATAACCTTCTAGAATGATCTAATGAGTCTTCTTTGTTAACAACAAACACAATAGCCCATATAATTCACTCAGGAATCGCCAAAATCATTACCTTGTTCAACATATTTACGCCGTCGTGTTTGCCATAATAATAACACTTAATAATGAAGGTATTATTAGTTGTTCACATAAATGAAATTAAAATAATACAAAGTCAATAAGATCACGCAGCAATGAACTTAAGTTTGAACAAGGTTAAGAACAGCAATTAACGTCACATTACAATAACGAGTAATGAAGCAATACATTTAAAACTAACATACAATCAATGTTAAATTACAATAACGAGTTATGAATCAATAAATCTAAAACTAACATACAATCAATGTTAAATTACAATAACGAGTTATGAAGCAATAAATTTAAAACTAACATACAATCAATGTTAAATTACAATAACGAGTAATGAATCAATAAATTTAAAACTAACATACAATCAATGTTAAATTACAATAACGAGTAATAAATCAATAAATTTAAAACTAACATACAATCAATGTTACATTACAATAACGAGTAATGAAGCAATCAATTTTAAACTAACATACAATCAATGCTAAATTACAATAACGTGTTATGAACCAACATATTTAAAACTAACATACAATCAATGCTAAATTACAATTAAGAGGAATGAAGCAAACACATTTAATACCAAAAGACAAAACAATTAAAGTAAATATACATAGCAATATTGATATGCAGCTAGTCTAGACACAAGACAACAATACCAGCTATGTTTGAAATGATGTTTTTTGATAGATAAATGGGCTACATGATATATGAACTTATTATTGGTTGGCGCAAGGTAGAGAGATTGATAGGTAGTATCTATTTATTTTCTGTAGAATAAAACGTTCTCATTATACAAGCTTTCTTCTGAACACATTACTGGAAATTACATTAAACGCTCCAAACTTTGATGTTTTGAAATCAGGGTGTTGTATAGTGTTTCCTACTAATTTTTTACCTTGTTCAATTTAAAGGCAGATGTAGAAAGTTAAGGAGACATTAAGTCAGAGGACGCGGAAATCCGTAAAGATGTTTCCAACAGAAAACACGGGTATACAAATCCCGTACAGTTAAGATGTTGCCAATAGAAAACATGGGTATTCAAAACCCGTACCGTAAAGATGTTGCCAACAAAAAACATGGGCATAGAAAGACCGTACCGTAAAGATGTTGCCAACAGAAAACATGCGTATAAAAAATCCGTACCGTAAAGATATTGCCAACAGAAAACATGGGTATAAAATACCCGTACCGTAAAGATGTTGCCAACAAAGAACATAGGTATACAAAACCCGTACCGTAAAGATGTTGCCAACAGAAAACGAAGGTATAATAAGCCCGTACCGTAAAGATGTTGCCAACAGAAAACATAGGTATTCAAAACATGTACCGTAGAGATGTTGCCAAAAAGAAAACATGGATATAAAAAAACCATACTGTAAAGATGTTGCCAACAGAAAACATACGTATGAAAACCTGTACCGTAAAGATGTTGCCAACACAAAACATTGGTATACAAAACCCGTACCGTAAAGATATTGCCAACAGAAAACATGGATATAGAAACCCCGTACCGTAAATATGTTGCCAAGAGTAAACGTGCGTAGACAAAACCCGTATCGTAAAGAAGCCGCCAACAGAAAACATGACTATGAAAACCCGTACCGTAAAGATGCTGCCAACAGAAAACATGGCCATGAAAACCCGTTCCGTAAAGATACTGTCAACAGACAACATGGGTATAGCAAAACCCGTACTGTAAAGATGTTGCCCAAAAAAACATGAGTATAAAAAAACCGTACCGTACAGATGTTGCCAACAGAAAACATGTGTATAAAAGAAACCGTATTGTAAAGAAGTTGCCAACAGAAAACATGGGTATTAAAACCCCATACCGTAAAAATATTGCCAACAGAAAACATTGGTATGAAAAAAACGTACTGTAAAGATGTTGCCAACAGAAAACATGGGTATAAAACCCGTACCCTATAGATGTTGCCAACAGAAAACATGGGTATAAAAAGTCCGGTCCGATAAGATGGTGCCTACAGAAAACATGGGTAGAGAAAACTCGAAGCGTAAAGATGTAGCCAACAGACAACATGGGTATACAAAACCCGTACCGTAAAGATGTTGCTAACATTAAACATGTCTATAGAAAACACGTGCCGTCAAGATGTTGCCAACAGAAAACATGGTAAACCGGTACCGTAAAGAGGCTGCCAACAGCAAACATGGGTATAAAATACCCGTACCGCAAAGATTTTGCCAACAGAGAACGTGGGTAGAAAAAACCAACAGCGTAAAGATGTTGGCAACAGAAAACGTGGGTATAAAAACCCGTACCATAAAGATGTTGCCAACAGAAAAAGTGGGAATAAAAAAACCCGTACCTTGAATATGTTGCCAACAGAAAACGTGTGTAGCAAAAAAAACCGATAAAGTAAAGATGATGCCAACAGAAAATGTGGGTATTAAAAACCCGTACCGTAAATATGTTGTCAAAAGCAAACGTGGGTATAAAATGCCCTTACGGTAAAGATGTTTCCAACAGAAAACATGGATATAAAAACTCCCGTACCGTAAAGATCTTTAAGACAGAAAACATGGGTATAGAAAAAGCAACTCTAAAGATGTTGAAAACAGAAAACATGGGTATTAAAATCCCCTACCGTGAAGATGTTGCCAACATAAAACATGGGTATAAAATACCCGTACCGTAAAGATGTTGTCAATAGAAAACGTGGATAGAAAAAACCGCAACCGTAAATATGTTGCCAACAGAAAAGTTCGGTATAAAAAACCCGTACCATAAAGATGTTGCCAGCATAAAACACTTTTTATAAAGAACCCGTACCGTATAGATGTTAAAAAGCAGAAAACATGGGTATAAAAGACCCAACCGTAAAGATGTTGAAAACAGAAAACATGGGTATAAAAATCCTGTACCGTAAAGATGTTCCCAACAGAGAACATGGGTATAAACAAATCCGTACTGTAAAGATGTTGCCAACATAAAACATAGGTATGAAGGTAACAGCAAACGTCGTTATCCAATCGTCCAAAATATGTCAAAAGTCACCATTTTTAAACGTCACTGAAATGGAACAATCTGACCCTTTTCAAAGGCAAGCTTTGCTCTCAGTTTTGCGAAACGCAACGCCCTGAGAAAATTATGTTAGCCATTTAAAACACATTGTTCAAGTTAGATTTATAGAGTGTCAGAGAACCTAATTTCATCAATTGTTTTGCGACACACAAACGTCACTGCGCAACTCGCGAACATTTTCCAGATAATTTTTCAAATGAAGATAATATATAAATATTATTGAAGTGTAACTTGTCAAAATATTTAAGAGTTTAAACCACCCTTTAGCTTAGAATTCGACCTTAAATCACCGGAAGATAATTTCACAATAACTTTTAAAGTACATAGTGAATTTAAACAATACTCGGAAAGGGGATATCATCGAGTATCATCAAATGCATTTTATCTGACAAATTTCTCAGTTTTTCTAGAAGTTTCTCTTTAGATTCAAAATCACTACCTTTTTCAGCTAAACTGCACCGGCAGGAACCTACGAGTTCTTTGCCCTAGTTTATGTTTTATAATTTCCTTTATATTCTAGCTTCATTGGGATAATACACATAATAGGCGACGAAAGCAGAACAAAGCTTGTTTTGAACTCAGCAAAGTAAAGCCCCTTTACATGTATCACCGGTTTTAGTACAAAACATATTTTGTATACTGACTAGGTATAATTTGTGTCAAATGCAGCATGACTACGCACCAGGGCATCTATCATATATCAACGTCCTACCTATAAATCTATTCATCCATTATTGATCCACATATACGTCAATCAAACAGTTTGTCTACCAACTGTACCAAATATACGTCCGTCTCTCAGTTTGTCTACCAACTGACCTAACTAAATGTGATATCGTTAATATATACACTGACCATCGATGCGAAGCCATCTACACATTGGCCGATTGTAATGAAAGTCAATCATACCATTAAATAATCTTCTAACCATAGCCTTAGCTATAGGTAATGTGGGCTGCTTTTTAAGGACACACACACACACACATATAGATATATGTATATATCGTGCCGCCACCAAACACAACATATCTTGGCTCGCCTCCTGCTGAGACGATTACCGTCAGTCTATATGTATGTCCTTACGTTAGAACGATATTTGAGACCCATATACTTCTCTTCAAACAGTTTTTAATTTACACGCAAGCATAATGACAGATCAAAAGAGCGAATAAATGAACTCGAAATGAAAAGCACCCAATAAAGTGATTTTGGAAATAATACAGGTCTTGGTATATTTAACAAAGGGAAGTCTGACATGACATCGGCAATCCCTGAATATTATACTTTATAATTGAAGTCTGAAATGACATTTGGAATAATTGAAAGTAAAATTTGTGATTCACATAACTGAATGAGATCAATAAATGCAAAATACAATTTTTACAAAATATATATCTCGTAGTCACATGATGTAATACAGTTAAAACCTTGCTAAACACAAATATAAAAATCAAATATTAAACAAAAGCTAACAAAAAAAATATTATAAAATCTGTCAGAGATATTTCGATAGAGTGTATTTGCTCCTGATTCATCACCCACACACCCCTCCCCACCCAACAAAATTCAAACCAAACAAAACCGAGCGCAACATCTGAGGTGTGGAAGTCGTGCTAGTTTTGGGGTCTTAAAGGCACTTTTAACATTATGCCTAGGAAACGGGAACAATGCATTTGAGAAAGTCATGAGTCAGCGGCTGGTCATGCTCTTATTTTGTCTCTACAATACACGGTGTAGAGTAGACAAATATGCGCTACAGAAATACACTGTATGCCATACAAAAATATACTGTATGCAACACAGAAATACACTATATGCTATACAAAAATACATTGTATGCAACACAGAAATAGGGGGCCCCGAGTGACCGAGTGGTATTACGCGCTATTCCCTGGTTATTTCCTGGGCTTTTCCTGGGTTCTTCCTCCACCATTAATACTGGCCACCATGTATAGCCTATCTTGTGTTGAAAAATGGTTTTAAACTGTATAACAACAACAACAATGCACGATCGTATGTATTATCGTTTGTCGTTCACCCTTACACTTCTTAATTACCTAACGTCAGTTGAATAGCTATCATCTAATGCAAGGCCGTGAGTCAAGCAAAACGTAACATTTATGGTCCACCGATCATTACTCATTATGTCAATAGTTTTGAAATGCAATAAATAAATAAGCAACTTTGATAATGAATAAATAAGTACATGAAATTCTATATTTGACACTTGCACAGGTACTTCACTTCATAAGTGTCAAGAAAAATAATACTATCAGAATTTTACCATTTTCCAAAACACGCACACACTCGCAACGTGACCAGAATTTGCACTTCTATATTTGTGGATATCCCACAGACCCGTCCCAGCATACAGAGCTGGCTAAAAACTGTAGGAATATCACATCATTGTTTCAGAAATATCAACAACAAAAATTATGTGTATCATCCCCGTTCCACCCTTTATTAGTGTTTGGGTATGTTCTCTAAAAACACAAACATTTTCGAACAAAATTAAATTTTGAATTAAAAATTCTCTCTTCATAATTTTTTTCAAGGTGTTGCTGCATGTCAGATTACATCCAATGCCTTCTCCAAGTGAAATACGTTTCTACACGTCATTGCGTTTGTTAAATTCGGGTGTTTTTTTTTTTTGGGGGGGGGGGTGGTAGTCATCGTTTATCTTTAATTATATTTCTTTGATTAATTTCTTTCTTTTATAAGATGTAAGATTGTTTATTGCTGTAACGGTGTATATGTTATTTAGTCTATTCCTGCAAAAGAAAATGTATATAGCAAAAGGCTTACGTTTGTTCATATTTTTATTATTTCAAGCTCTACAAAACGTACCAAGTTTGTTTTGCAAGAGGATTGAAACTTCAAGATGCGCAGACGTGAAGGAAAATATGTTACAAAAGTTTGCACTCTCTGTTCATTCTAATCGTGCTTGCCTTATATCTTTGTGTTTTAGATATCACATTTCTTCTGATGTAAGTACATGCATCTATGGACAGACAGATTTTGTTATCATCCTTGAGGTTCACTGTACTTTAGTTTATTTACTTTATACAAACCCCAAATTCACTAGTTTGACAAAAGTTACCACTCAGTACTATATTATTTCACTCTACCTAGACGAATGTGTTTATGTCAAAATGTCAAATTGTGAAAATATTTTTTTGGGTCAGGTTTAAAACTCAAACAATAATTGCACAGTCAAGTGGTTGATGTGCCATGAAGAAATGGTACAATACGCAACAAAGGGATTGTAAGTTCAAACTCCAGTCTGTCTGCGCTGCTATTGAATCAATGCATGAGCCTAGGCAAAACAATGCGCCAGTCGATAGAAGCAATTTATTGGCTACACTTATTCTGTACCCCCTTAGCTTCGAAATGCCCTCACTCGTTCTTAGTACAGTGACAAGATAAGACGTGTTTTTTCTGAGCCTGACCACTACACTACCTACTTTGAATTTTGAACCAAACAATGTGTCACTCATTGATTTCATTGGCAAACCGATATTTTCCACCGCCTTCACTTCAAATCGGCGTCAGTTGTTATTCTCACAGCGAGAAGATAAGGTGTGTATTTCTGCACCTGTCCACTAGTCCCTTTCCAAACAATAACATTTATGCACAAATAAATGCACCATCGTGGAAATGTCAGTCTTATTACGAAATACACCAAAAACATATTTGGATTTACTATTCTGTGAGAACTTCAAAAAACGTTTTTGATAGAATGATTTTAGTAGGCTATGTCTGCAATTCTTTCTTGTGATAATTTACGATAGTGGTTTATTTCCTAAAGGAATAAGTATGTCAGTAAAATGTGTGTGAATTTCGTAAGGACAATATACCATACAAAACGTAAAAGAGTCGTGTTATTTTTAGAAGTAGGAATAACATTCTCTTCCTCTCTCCGTCCTAGCACTTTTTATTGAAATCTAATGGCATCTGTTCCCGTTTTGAAGATACCTCTCCAAAATTGTGAGCTATAGTCACCATAATTACGTAAACTGTTACGTCTGTCATGTAAATTTATTTCCAAAACTTACACCCTAAAATTATAGAATTTATTTTTTCTTCAATCAGTAAATCATTGTATGAAACAAAATCTTGAGTTGACTTGAGCTTGTACAATTCAGGTATCCTAGCTTTATCCTATTTTTGCACACTGCAATGTGTCACAAGAACAATTCTAACATTAGATCTACCGTTTTTTATTCTTCTTCCAAAAGGCAACAAACACAGGGCTTTTTCAAGAATGGCGAGAGTGACATTGCACTGTATAACCCTGCCTATGATAAACTCTAAATTCTGAAAGCGAAACATGCGTTCAGAACAATTGTAACAATGTTCGACCTATTTCTCTCAGTTTAGACTGTCGATAGAACAAGGCACATTTTGGTACTGCTTCCTTTCCATACCCATAGATTTGTGAAAACTTTCCAACATTGTTTGCAGCGTGTGCTGCGAAACACAGGACACCTCGTAAATTATCGATCCACAGCAAAATGTTAAGCAGTGAATCGACAATACGTATTGCACTATCTTCTTTATAAAATGAATGAATGAATGAATGAATGAATGAATGAATGAATGAATGAATGAATGAATGAATGAATGAATGAAAACAATGACCATTTCTCATATGTAATATGTGATGGTCTTTATTAACGTTGTCCTTATCATACCTCAAAATCTAATGTCACCCATTTCAGTACAATTTTTGTGCGTGCTTTTGCATTAAATAAATGTGTAAGAGTTTCCAATAACACTTGTGTGCGCGCTTTTGCTTTAGAAATAAATATGTGTAAGACTTATTGTAATAGTTATATAACAAAAACAGACCCCAAAATGGTGTCGTACGTTTTGTATTTATTTACCAGTAACGTTAGCTATGTCTGCCCATCTCTCAAACACTCCAGGCTAAAGTATCGCCCGATCTACTGTCATCCATTTCAGTGCAATTTGTGTGCGCGATTTTTCTTTAAATAAACGTGTGTAAGTTTTAGTAAGAAAGAAAGAAAAAACGAATGGTTCAAAAAGATAAACACCATTTTGGGGTCTGTTTTGAAGGATCAGTAAGGAAGGGTGAATTGTTTGGTTCCGTGTGTGAATGGTATATGCTGTGATCTTGGATAGTAGATGATGTGGTTTGTTTGAGCTGCTTCTACGTGTGTACGTGTGTGTGTGGATGGTAGATGGTGTGATATTGGATAGTAAATGATGTGGTTTGTTTAGGCTGCTTCTCCGTGTGTGTGAGTGTGTGTGTATGGTAGATGGTGCGATATTGGATAGTAAATGATATGAATTGTTTTGGCTGCTACCCGTGTGTGGATGGTAGATGGTGTGATTTTGAATAGTAGATGATGTGGTTTGTTTGGGCTGCTTCCCCGTGTGTGGATGATAGATGGTGTGATATTGGATAGTAAATGATGTGGTTTGTTTGGGCTGCTTCCTGTGTGTAGATGGTGTGATATTGGATAGTAGATGATGTGGTTTGCTTGGGCTGCTTCCCCGTGTGTGTGTGTGTGTGTGTGTGTGTGTGTGTGTGTGTGTGTGTGTGTGTGAGTGTGTGGATGGTAGATGGTGTGATATTGGATAGTAAATGACGTGAATTGTTTTGGCTGCTTCCCGTGTGTAGATGGTAGAAGGTGTGATATTGGATAGTTGATGATGTGGTTTGTTTGGGTTGCTTCCCCGTGTGTGTGTGTGTGTGTGTTGTGTGTGTGTGTGTGTGTGTGTGTGTGTGTGTGTGTGTGTGTGTGTGTGGATGGTAAATGATGTGATATTGACTAGTAAATGATATGGTTTCTTTGGGCTGCTTCCCCGTGTGTGTGTGGATGGTAGATGGTTTGATTTTGGATAGTATATGATGTGGTTTGTTTTGGCTGCTTCCCCATGTGTGTGTGTGTGTGTCTGTGTGTTTGTGTGTGTGTGTGTGTGTGTGGTAGATGGTGTGATTTTGGATAGTAAATGATGTGAATTGTTTTGGCTGCTACCCGTGTGTGGATGGTAGATGGTGTGATTTTGGATAGTAGATGATGTGGTTTGTTTGGGCTGCTTCCCGTGTGTGGATGGTAGATGGTGTGATATTGGATAGTAGATGATGTGGTTTGTTTGGGCTGCTTCCCCGTGTGTGTGGATGGTAGTTTGGTGTGATATTGGATAGGAAATGATGTGGTTTGTTTGGGCTGCTAACCATGTGTGGATAGTAAATTGTATGCTTTGTTTTGATATGTGTATTTTCCCTCTTCCACCCTTGAATAGTGTTTAGGTGTGTTCCCAAAAAATAAAAAGAAGGAACAAATCTGAAAATCTCAGGTTGAATTGAGGTTTCAGTTTGCGTATACCTTGTTTCAAGCTGTTAATACATGGCAGATTACATCCGAACACAATATCAAAGTGAGTGGCCTATATACAAATGTCTTTGCCTTTCTTAAATTAGGTTTTATTGCTTAGCCATTGCTAATCTTCAATTATTTTTTAAACAGATTTCTTTTTAATAGACGATTTCGGGCTTTCTATTGTTGTAACGGTAGTTATGTTGTTTAGTTTATTGCTGAAATTATCTATACTCTTGTCAAAGCGCTTAAGTGTGTTCAGTATTTTAATTTCAAGCTCACAAAAGGATACCAAGTTTGTCTTCAAAGAGGATTGAAACTCGAAGTTACGCGGACGTGAAGAAAAACATCTCTTTGTTACTACAGTTAGGTGTCGTTGTGTTCATTCTAATCATGCTTGCCGTATATCTTTGTGTTTTGCAGGTCATATTGTTTTGATGTAAATATTCACATCAATAGACAGACAACTTGGGTTTTTATTCTTGAGGTTTACTGAACTTGCTTCGTTAATTCGTACAAAGCCCAGAATCACAAGTTTGAAAAGAAAAGAAAAAAAAAAACCAAACAAAAAAACATGCCACTGAATACTGCACCACTCCTGACTATACCGATGTGAGTGTGTACGTAAAAATGTTTAAAGTGAGATACAAATAAATTGTCAGTTTCAAAATGCGAACCAGTACTGTGACTGTTCAGTAGCTGACGTGGTAAAAAGAAATGGTACAAGTACTGTGACCATTCAGTAGTTAATGTGGTAAGAAAGAATGATACAAAATACACAACGGAGGGATTTCAGTTCACATTCTAGTCTGCACTGCAATGGGAACAACTTGAGAGCGTATTTATTATTTTGCCATACTACTTTCGTACAAAACATTGCATCACTCATCATAAACAATTTCATTGGCTAGACTAATTTTCTTACCGCGTTCACTTCGAATCGACTTCAGTAGCTCTTCACCTAGTTTCGAGATAGGTCGTGTTTCACCGCTAGATTTTTTATATATACAAAAGAATTAAAACTAAAGCAAGAACAATTGTACCCTGGGCATTCCCACGGAAATTATGTCAATTGTATAGTCAAATACATCACAGCGTATTTGGAATAACTATTTTGTGAGAACCTTTTAGTCGTATTTGTCATCAGTTCACTCTGGTGATATTTTAAAATTGTGGACCTTTCCTATGGATTGATTTTCTAAGTGGGATGTGTATTTCCTCGAATTTTTCTAAGGGAAAATATACAAAAAACAAGCGTAAGTGTCGTGATTCTTTTTAAAAGTAGGTATAACAGTCTCTCTGTCTGTCTCTCTCTCTTTCTCTCTCTCTCTCTCTCTCTCTCTCTCTCTCTCTCTCTCTCTCTCTCTCTCTCTCCGTCGTAATATGTTTGATTGCAATCCAAATGGTAGATGTTCCCGTTTGAAGTAACCTCACCAACATTTTAATCAGTAGGCACCATAATTTCCGTTTGTCATGTAATTTGTTTTTCAAACATTACACCCTTACAAATAGTAAATCAGTAAATCGTTGGATGAAATAAATTCTTCAGTTGAGAAACTCGTACTATTCAGATATCGGATCTTAATCCTCTTTTTTGGCACTGCAATGTGTCATGAGATTTCTTTTTTTAAGCATGAGATCTACCGTGTTTCAGAACGCGAGATATCTTGCACTGTATAACCCTGCTTATGGCAAAGTTTCCAATACCAGAACCAAAACACACGTTCGGAAGAATTGTAACAGTGTAACAATGATTGACGCGAGTGACATTGCACTTTATGACCCTGCCTATGGTTAACTTTGAATTTCAAATCAAAACACACAACTTAGACTGTCGATAGAAACAAAGCAGGTTTTGGTGCTGCTTTTAGATTTGTTAAAACTTGGCAACATTGTTTGTAGCTTTTGCTGAGAAACACAGGACATCCCTTCAATTTGAGATATGTTAAGACGTCAGTCGACAATAAATATCATACTACCTTTTTATTAAATTAATGAATGAATGAAAACAATGAACATATTTCATATAGAATGTATGATGTTCTTAATTATCCTTGTTTTGTTTTCCTTTCCTACTGTGTGGATAGGATATTGTGTGGTTTTATTTTCCTTCCCTTCTGTTTTGATAGGAGATTGTGTGACTTGTTTTCAGGGCCACTCATATACCTCGAAAAGATATTGGCTTTCTTTGCCTCCATTTCCCTTGTCACTCGACAGTCCCAAAATACAAATAATATTTCCCATATTTCATTTCCCTTGTCGCTAGATAGACCCAAATAGTTCCCATGTTCAATTTCGCATTGAGGCTAGATAGTCCCACTATGGTCAATTTCCCATTGAGGTTAGATAGTCCCACTGTGTTCAATTTCCCATTTAGGCTAGATAGTCCCCACCATGTTAAATTCCCCCTTGAGGCTAGATAGTCCCAAGCCCTTTGTGACTGGATTTTCCATTGAGGCTAGAGTATCCCCTATTACTACTGATACGGGCACGAATCTGCACGCAAAAGACATTGACATGAACACCAAGATATAGTCAAAAGGCAAAATAGGGCTCAAAGTATATTTTTTCCTGTTCAAGACAGAAAGACAATATAATCACACTAACCCTAGTCTGATTACTAAAATAGGTTATAACACGCTTTTTGCAATGTGAGATCTCACATCAATAACGTCAAAAAAATGTAGTTAAGGAAATAAGAGTTGTGTCTTCAAGCCTAACAATCAAATAGAACGTGTATATCCATACAATAATAGATGCAGTTGAGTGGTATATGCTCTCAACCATTCTCATGTTTCCGTTTATATGATATCTCTTTTCCTGGGAGAAACCCACTAAGTCTGCTCTCTGTACAGGATACAGCTTGGACCATACCAATACTGGTAAAAGGACATTATCATACATTGTTTGAATATCAGTCTTTTAATTGACTGGTAAAGCATTTAAACATACATTTCCACATAACATATTTATATCTTATTATTTATATGTATCAACCTTTAAGGTAAATTTAAGAAATATTTTGCTATTTTATATGAATGGTCTGGTTTCTTCACTTACTTGCTCACCATCAGATTCGTTGGAAAATATGCACAAGAGATTTATATATATATATATATATATATATATATATATATATATATATATATATATATATATATATATATATATATATATATATATATATATATATATATATATATATATATATATATATATATATATATATATATATATATATAATGTTTAACTCATTCGTTAAAAGTAATATCCCCAGCTCTACGTTGTATGCAGAGTCAGTTACTGCACGATTCAAATCCAGTACAGATCATAGGAAGATTGTTTCTAGTTCACAAGGTATACATATATAATTTCAACATAAAACAAATTAGATCTTGACAACTACTCTGAAGACCAAGTATTTCACTGCTAGTTGTTAGAGTTATCTACCTTTATGTATTGGTATTGCACTGCTAGTTGTGAGAGTTATCCACTTTTCCAGCTAACAATTCCACGTTGCTACAACGTTGCAGCAATGTTGTGGTAAGGTTGTGGCAACGTTATCAAATAATGTTGTGGCAACGTGATCTGGTGAACAAGTGGGAACGTTGTAAAAACGTTGTTGTTTAACGTTATTAAATAACCTTCCTACAACATTCCCACAACATTCAAAACCTATATTGAAATTTATTGAAAGCTGCTTTGGTGTCTGAAACACATATACCCGACTGCTGGCAAGAATATCAAAACTGCCAACATTACAAAAATGTCAATATTACCATCCATCTAGGAGTTGTGATAGCAGGAATATCAAAACTGCTATTGTCACAGTATTTGGTGTCAGTTGTGCACCATTTTCATTGAAGTGTGTGGTTTTTAGGAAGGTAGATAGATGTAGTTCTACAATGATACCAAATAATCTGGACGTTTCAGTTGCACTATTAAATTCGGAGGGAAAAACCGCATTTTTTGGGACCCTGTTTTTTCACTGAAAATTTGCTTGTGGTCGAGATCTAATTTTGTGTCCAGATTTTATACATTTTGGCAGATCAGGCAGACCAATCTCAACTTCACACAGACAGGTGTACCTTTGCAAAAACCAGGATAAGGTGGGCATCTGGAATAAAGAGTGGTCGCCATACGAAAATCATGGGTCCGTTTAGCACCCAAACAAAAGTCCAACTTTTACTCTTCTGCTCATGCACGAGCAAAATAACCAATGGAAAATGATGTTTCTAATACAAAATACTCCAGGGGTTAAAGTGTTAAAAGACTTTACAGCAGGGCCTTCCATTACATTTAAATGCGACATGTGAGTTCACAAAGTATGCAGGGGTTTGTGGAGATCTACTCCAATAATCATTTTTATCTTTTTTAGGTAGCAGGGTGTAAAGTAAATGTAGATGGGTAAATTACACTGCATTTGCCTGATAAGGAATCCCCCGAATTTGCAGACTGAAGGTTCAAACATTTGTTTTGAAAAGACAAAAAGGAAAAAGGAAGCAATACAACATATATTTTAATATCACTTTTTGTTTATTTGCTAGATTTAATTAACATTATGAATCAGAATTAGTCTCATCATCCACTCCAGATAGTATCTCTTTCTTCCTCTGTTCAGGCACCTGCAAATTAAAAAGTAATTTAAATGCTTAACAGTCCTACATTATGTCAGTACCACATACATATGAAGAAGTCACATTAACTATGAAACCTTCTTCACTGCACTTGTGCTTCCCTTCATATTGTTAAGCCAAGTTACAAGATAACTTTGTACATGTGTGTCATTTCAGGCAAGTGTATGGTGAAATCAATTTGTGCAAAGAGGAATTTATTTTGTCCAAATACTGTATGTGAATAGAAATTCCAAGCGGAAGCACTTGTCATATCAGAAAAAATCGATGAATAATGTAGTTAGCTGTACTCAATCTCTGATAGTCCTGAAAACTATGACAAGCTGTTTTTGTATGCAATTTAGAAATGCGCCCAAAATGCTTTAAAAAACTGAATCCAATACCGATGAAATAAGAGTCAAATGGCTAACCTTGTTTTTTATCCCTCCACGTTGGTTTGGTGCATACTTGAGAGTGTCTGATATGGCCTCTTCAACTTCCATTTCTTTTGTTTTGCCATTATTTTTCAGGCATGCTTCTGCAAGAGTAACACATTATTTTATAATAAGTTTCACAAAAAAGAATGCATTGCAGTTTTCTAAATGCCAGCAGTAATCAATGGAGTATTTATAAAATATGTACTTTGAAATGTTGTCTCAGGTTGTTTTATACACATGTAATTCCAGTATGCGTGAAGAAGCATGTAGTACATTATCCATTCATGGAAAAATATCTGGCAAGTTATTTAAAAAAAACAATAGACAATTTAAATCAAGTCATACTTACTTATTAAACTCGGCATATCACAAGGTTTTGAAATGCCTTTTTTCCTTTACGGCCCTTTAGGCTATACTGTGACCAGATTCTTTTAGTTCCGAGCCGTTTCATCATTCTGCGGACACTATCCCTCAAATTACTCCCACCCAAAGAGCTCAAGTAGTATATCTGAAAATAATAATAATAATAATAATAATAATAATAATAATAATAATAATAATAATGTGACAAAATTTGCTTTAATATATTTTTTTTCCATGATTTTGCATGCAAATTTGTTTGCTCTAACTTGAAACAATTTACCCACACCAACTATGCAACACAATGTACTAACAGCAATTATAAAACAAATTAACCACCTTGAATCATTTAACTTCCTAAATGACATTCACTCTAAGGTTGAATTAAAATAGCCAAAAAAATATGTAATGGTGTATATGTAGTAAAACACCTGTAAATGTTCATCTCAATACATGTTTTGAACAACATCCATAAAACTAAATAGCTGACCACTACATCTTATCCACCACACAACCACACAAATAATTCAGCAGGTACCCCAGCACTTGTACAATGCATATTGTGGTTCACAACAGTAAATAAAGATTACAGACATGATAACAGATTGATTTTAGAAAATGAGGCCCCAAATTACCATATCAAATATGTAAATCATGCTTCAATTTCTACGGTCTTCTGTAATTAATGTCTTTCACATGAAATCAGTAATCATCTCCAAAGTTCAACTTTAGTCTTTAAGAAGCTTAGTCTGGTACATTTGAGTCCTATACTCAAATGTATGATACTTTTGATTTCATGCATATTATATTCATGCTCTGTACTGTAGCAAGGCAAATATTTAATTCTTATAAAAACATGCACATCATGCTTAAAATGTATGATCCTTTCTCAAAATAGTAAAGTCATATATGCATTGTTCTATTGCTAGTGTGACATGACTGGTAATCTTATTTCAAGTTTTAAAAAAAGTCAAAATTAATTTCCCAAAACAAAGTAAAGCACCTGATATGGGATAATAATTCCTGAAAATCTGACACATGCAAATTATGTAATAGTACTTGTTGATTTGGTAATGTATGCATCATGTATGATCAACTGATTTTATGCTCAATCTCAAAACTCTTCTTTATTTCCACACCTCATATTTCTACACAAAATTAAAAAGAGGTTGATTTGAGTCTACTTAAAATATGTTGTTAAGCTTATACTCTCTCCAAAATTAATAATTATCATTGTGCAGCATCAACTTTTTTCAGTAATAATAAAGTCCATGTTTATAACTTATAAAAAAATCATGTACATAATTTAACACTGAAAACATGCATGTATATTAGATTATTTCAACCAATGTATATTAGATTATTTCAACCATGTCTGTAATTATACAAACAAATTAATTATTTTCATATGAATTTTCTTTTTTTTTACATCTATGTAAATCAGTATATGTATACATATGTCGAAACATACATTCATCTTAATTAATATTACTTAGTAGTTTTTTAATTTTTTTAGTCAAGAACGATAAATCTTACGCACTTAAGCTAAGCGCGGATAATTCAAAATGCTAGCTTAACGTAAGGCATTTTATCGAAGTAAACTACCCTATCCTTGATATTTTTCGTTCCAAAAATGTACCAGTGTAACAATATAATTTACTTAATACGAGTAGGAAGAAAATCACAGAAATATGCCAAGCAGTTAAGTAATTTTTACAAGTTGAACATGCTGGCCATTTCCTTTGTTTGAAAATGCGGTTCAGGCATTACCTCACGCCAATTAGCTCGTAGCTGTTGACAACTGCTTAATTGCATCAAAAAACATCGACAAATTAAAAAAAAAAGTTATTTTATGCAACTAAATATGCGAATTTACGTAAATTATTTAGTTAATGTTCATACCTTTTTGGTTCAAAGTAGCTGGAACAGAAGATACGTCTCTGCTTGCGATTTGGTACAGGAAGAGCTAGACTTTGGTTCGTAGATACGTAAAATATTGTTAAGGCAATTGCAGTATCTCATGTTTGTAATTAAAAATAACCGACGAATAAAATGTTTTCCTACAAAAATTACTACCTCCTTTTAGTTATTGGTTATGAAAATAATAATGAATAAACTACGAAACTATGATCAGTGTTCTCCTTGATAGTGTAAAGTTAATGTAATGTTAACCACAACATTGGGGCCACGTTGTAAACACGTTCTATTTTTTCTTTGAAGTAATTCTATTAATTCTTGCCCATAGTATTAGGATCAATGCATATACATACCATTTTTAATTTGCTATATCTTTTAGATCAAAAACTAATTAATTTCATTTGCATGTTTAACGTTTTAGCAACGTTGCCAAAACGTTATTTTCCCACGTAACCTAAACGCAACCATGTAGCAATGTTGTGAAAACGTTGTGTGTTAGCTGGGTTTATGTATTGTGATCAGCAGCGTTTGTCTATTTTTTTTTTTACCAAGTTACGTTACTTCAATAGAAAGATACAGAATTTTATATAAATCTGCCAGAAGGTTTACAACGAAGAATAATTTTGATATAATCCCAATTACAGCTAGCATCAAAACACTACACGCATGCCAGAATTGTATGCCTTGTGCGATTGTCAACAAATGTACAATCAATACAGGTTATGTTATAGTAGTTGGTCAACACTAATTATATTCATCATCAATCCGTCATAGTTTAATTTTACATTAAATGGTATGCACTAGGCGTCAGTATTGGATCATGTATGTAGTCGATATTATTTTAATATTACGCATGTATTCCTTACCCATGAATAGAATTAAAAATATAACAAGAAAACTAAAGACAAGAATAGCACTAACCTACAGATAAGACTTCGTGTAAAATAATACAGTAAGGTTTAAGAGGGGGCCGACTCGAATGGTCTGCAAAAATCAAGTGAGAAACTCCCCTCCCCCAATAAAAAGTATTTCTTTACATTCCAATATCAATATTTATCAGAGTACGGTCCCTTGACATTTCAATGACATCTACATTTAGCGGAGAAAAGGTCGCATAGGAATTGTAGTTTGTTATTACAGTCTTAACCATATTTGCCAAAGTAATGGTTTCTAGCCATTCAAACAGACAATTATATTTCCCTTGACATACAATTATGTTTAAAAGAGGTAATTGTCCCTTGACATTCCAATGTCAACAGTATTTAGCAGAGGTAATGTCCCTTGACATTCCAATGATAACCGTATTTAGCAGAGGTGTGTACCAAGGATATTCGAATAATGATTTGAATTTTGTTTTCAAGCAAGGACTTGTGCCATAGTTGTTTTAACGTAAATTGTAAATTTCAAAAGATGATCACTTTTAACTGTTTACTCAATACCTTATCTAAATATTGACAGATATAAGCTGAATAACGTTATGTTTAAAAATTCAACGTATATTTAACATATCTTTAAATATGTTTGACATAATTATGTAGCAGCGTCATGCTCATTGTTATGGATACATAAGTTTATTAACAGAAACTGTCCCCTATGCATTTAAATTGTAATAAGGACGAAGTATCTGACAATTTGAATTGAACCAAAAATGTTATGCTATAACAACATTGAAAATGCTGGATCATTTTATACGCTTAAAACACAGACAGGTTACCTGCAGAAAATGAATACACAAATTCTTCTAAAACCTACCATAATATAGCAGTAAGTATGATAGCATACTTGCATTGTGACATTGGATATGGTAAAATAGTAAACGATTGATTTTGGTTACCATATAATTTGCATTTCAGTACGAGAAAACACTCGGGGCCCCGAGTGGCCGAGTGGTCTATAGCGCTTTCCATTACGGATAACTGCCATCTCACCTCTGCGTGGGTTCGAGCCTCGGATTCGGCCAATATAGGTATGTGAGAAAGCATGCCAGAAGCTTCTCGTAGATAGGTGGTTATTTCCGGAGGATTTTCTGGGTTCTTCCTCCACCATTAATACTGGCCGCCATGTATATCCTATCGTGTGCTGACAAATGGCGTTAATCCCTACAAAACAATCAACAAATAGAAAATATACTAGTGAGAGTATCTGTTGGATGAATTTCATTCGTTTATAAAAAAAAATATGCTGCATGACCATTTATAACCTGTTAAAATTCCACTTGTCGTAGTTACTATGGTGTTGTCCATTCATATTCTCATTTGAATTTTTCCATGACACATCATTCGTGAGTTCAATTGTATTCAAGAATCCTTTGGTAATCAACAAAAAACTAAATCTGATAAGAAGCATAATGGAAACATGCTATCAAAATTTGGATAACATTTTATTTTCAGTGACAACCGTCAAAACGTAATGGTGTTTTTGCCCCTGATTTCTTTAGTGATGCAGTATTGTCAGGGATAAGCCATTTCGGTACATTGTAGGTCTTGAATATCCAACTTTATATTTGTATTTCATCCGTCTCCTCAGACCAAATAGACATTATATTACAGCTAACGAATGAGGTTAGCATTGACTGCTCAAACGTCAAATGTACTATTTTATATCTGCCTTATGTGGAATGTCTGATGCTTTATTTTAAATTATGCAAATATCAGATTTTTCAGAGGATTAATATCTCTCTCTCTCTCTCTCTCTCTCTCTCTCTCTCTCTCTCTCTCTTTCGCTAAATCAAGCGACGAGTATTTACAACCGATGCGTCATCTAATTCTACAGAGTGTGTGCTCAATTTGAGATTTAAGTCAAAACAGCTTTGATACAACAGAGAAGCCTGTTTATGAATAAAGGTTACTGAAATGCGATATTAAAGGCATGTAGAAACAAAATTTTAAACGTCAGCAATACTCTTAATATCTGCTTTGAATAATTTACTGTGGCTAATAAACATATTGCTACGAGTCTATGTTCTTAAAATATGTAAAAGAAAAGTGTGAAGACAGCAAGCTTTGTAAAATGTAACAAATTATTTTCCCGTAGATTACAAAGTAAAAAATGAGAGAAAAGAGGTTACACTATTGAGAACTAAATCCGAAGAAAATTCAATCCAAAATGGTCACTACATAATACAATTTAACGTGCTAGATGTTAAAGCACGACTGTGAAATCCGCACGGTCACAATCCAGATAATATAGTTATCATTTGATAACAACAACCATTACATAATATAAATAACCTTCTAGAATGATCTAATGAGTCTTCTTTGTTAACAACAAACACAATAGCCCATATAATTCACTCAGGAATCGCCAAAATCATTACCTTGTTCAACATATTTACGCCGTCGTGTTTGCCATAATAATAACACTTAATAATGAAGGTATTATTAGTTGTTCACATAAATGAAATTAAAATAATACAAAGTCAATAAGATCACGCAGCAATGAACTTAAGTTTGAACAAGGTTAAGAACAGCAATTAACGTCACATTACAATAACGAGTAATGAAGCAATACATTTAAAACTAACATACAATCAATGTTAAATTACAATAACGAGTTATGAATCAATAAATCTAAAACTAACATACAATCAATGTTAAATTACAATAACGAGTTATGAAGCAATAAATTTAAAACTAACATACAATCAATGTTAAATTACAATAACGAGTAATGAATCAATAAATTTAAAACTAACATACAATCAATGTTAAATTACAATAACGAGTAATAAATCAATAAATTTAAAACTAACATACAATCAATGTTACATTACAATAACGAGTAATGAAGCAATCAATTTTAAACTAACATACAATCAATGCTAAATTACAATAACGTGTTATGAACCAACATATTTAAAACTAACATACAATCAATGCTAAATTACAATTAAGAGGAATGAAGCAAACACATTTAATACCAAAAGACAAAACAATTAAAGTAAATATACATAGCAATATTGATATGCAGCTAGTCTAGACACAAGACAACAATACCAGCTATGTTTGAAATGATGTTTTTTGATAGATAAATGGGCTACATGATATATGAACTTATTATTGGTTGGCGCAAGGTAGAGAGATTGATAGGTAGTATCTATTTATTTTCTGTAGAATAAAACGTTCTCATTATACAAGCTTTCTTCTGAACACATTACTGGAAATTACATTAAACGCTCCAAACTTTGATGTTTTGAAATCAGGGTGTTGTATAGTGTTTCCTACTAATTTTTTACCTTGTTCAATTTAAAGGCAGATGTAGAAAGTTAAGGAGACATTAAGTCAGAGGACGCGGAAATCCGTAAAGATGTTTCCAACAGAAAACACGGGTATACAAATCCCGTACAGTTAAGATGTTGCCAATAGAAAACATGGGTATTCAAAACCCGTACCGTAAAGATGTTGCCAACAAAAAACATGGGCATAGAAAGACCGTACCGTAAAGATGTTGCCAACAGAAAACATGCGTATAAAAAATCCGTACCGTAAAGATATTGCCAACAGAAAACATGGGTATAAAATACCCGTACCGTAAAGATGTTGCCAACAAAGAACATAGGTATACAAAACCCGTACCGTAAAGATGTTGCCAACAGAAAACGAAGGTATAATAAGCCCGTACCGTAAAGATGTTGCCAACAGAAAACATAGGTATTCAAAACATGTACCGTAGAGATGTTGCCAAAAAGAAAACATGGATATAAAAAAACCATACTGTAAAGATGTTGCCAACAGAAAACATACGTATGAAAACCTGTACCGTAAAGATGTTGCCAACACAAAACATTGGTATACAAAACCCGTACCGTAAAGATATTGCCAACAGAAAACATGGATATAGAAACCCCGTACCGTAAATATGTTGCCAAGAGTAAACGTGCGTAGACAAAACCCGTATCGTAAAGAAGCCGCCAACAGAAAACATGACTATGAAAACCCGTACCGTAAAGATGCTGCCAACAGAAAACATGGCCATGAAAACCCGTTCCGTAAAGATACTGTCAACAGACAACATGGGTATAGCAAAACCCGTACTGTAAAGATGTTGCCCAAAAAAACATGAGTATAAAAAAACCGTACCGTACAGATGTTGCCAACAGAAAACATGTGTATAAAAGAAACCGTATTGTAAAGAAGTTGCCAACAGAAAACATGGGTATTAAAACCCCATACCGTAAAAATATTGCCAACAGAAAACATTGGTATGAAAAAAACGTACTGTAAAGATGTTGCCAACAGAAAACATGGGTATAAAACCCGTACCCTATAGATGTTGCCAACAGAAAACATGGGTATAAAAAGTCCGGTCCGATAAGATGGTGCCTACAGAAAACATGGGTAGAGAAAACTCGAAGCGTAAAGATGTAGCCAACAGACAACATGGGTATACAAAACCCGTACCGTAAAGATGTTGCTAACATTAAACATGTCTATAGAAAACACGTGCCGTCAAGATGTTGCCAACAGAAAACATGGTAAACCGGTACCGTAAAGAGGCTGCCAACAGCAAACATGGGTATAAAATACCCGTACCGCAAAGATTTTGCCAACAGAGAACGTGGGTAGAAAAAACCAACAGCGTAAAGATGTTGGCAACAGAAAACGTGGGTATAAAAACCCGTACCATAAAGATGTTGCCAACAGAAAAAGTGGGAATAAAAAAACCCGTACCTTGAATATGTTGCCAACAGAAAACGTGTGTAGCAAAAAAAACCGATAAAGTAAAGATGATGCCAACAGAAAATGTGGGTATTAAAAACCCGTACCGTAAATATGTTGTCAAAAGCAAACGTGGGTATAAAATGCCCTTACGGTAAAGATGTTTCCAACAGAAAACATGGATATAAAAACTCCCGTACCGTAAAGATCTTTAAGACAGAAAACATGGGTATAGAAAAAGCAACTCTAAAGATGTTGAAAACAGAAAACATGGGTATTAAAATCCCCTACCGTGAAGATGTTGCCAACATAAAACATGGGTATAAAATACCCGTACCGTAAAGATGTTGTCAATAGAAAACGTGGATAGAAAAAACCGCAACCGTAAATATGTTGCCAACAGAAAAGTTCGGTATAAAAAACCCGTACCATAAAGATGTTGCCAGCATAAAACACTTTTTATAAAGAACCCGTACCGTATAGATGTTAAAAAGCAGAAAACATGGGTATAAAAGACCCAACCGTAAAGATGTTGAAAACAGAAAACATGGGTATAAAAATCCTGTACCGTAAAGATGTTCCCAACAGAGAACATGGGTATAAACAAATCCGTACTGTAAAGATGTTGCCAACATAAAACATAGGTATGAAGGTAACAGCAAACGTCGTTATCCAATCGTCCAAAATATGTCAAAAGTCACCATTTTTAAACGTCACTGAAATGGAACAATCTGACCCTTTTCAAAGGCAAGCTTTGCTCTCAGTTTTGCGAAACGCAACGCCCTGAGAAAATTATGTTAGCCATTTAAAACACATTGTTCAAGTTAGATTTATAGAGTGTCAGAGAACCTAATTTCATCAATTGTTTTGCGACACACAAACGTCACTGCGCAACTCGCGAACATTTTCCAGATAATTTTTCAAATGAAGATAATATATAAATATTATTGAAGTGTAACTTGTCAAAATATTTAAGAGTTTAAACCACCCTTTAGCTTAGAATTCGACCTTAAATCACCGGAAGATAATTTCACAATAACTTTTAAAGTACATAGTGAATTTAAACAATACTCGGAAAGGGGATATCATCGAGTATCATCAAATGCATTTTATCTGACAAATTTCTCAGTTTTTCTAGAAGTTTCTCTTTAGATTCAAAATCACTACCTTTTTCAGCTAAACTGCACCGGCAGGAACCTACGAGTTCTTTGCCCTAGTTTATGTTTTATAATTTCCTTTATATTCTAGCTTCATTGGGATAATACACATAATAGGCGACGAAAGCAGAACAAAGCTTGTTTTGAACTCAGCAAAGTAAAGCCCCTTTACATGTATCACCGGTTTTAGTACAAAACATATTTTGTATACTGACTAGGTATAATTTGTGTCAAATGCAGCATGACTACGCACCAGGGCATCTATCATATATCAACGTCCTACCTATAAATCTATTCATCCATTATTGATCCACATATACGTCAATCAAACAGTTTGTCTACCAACTGTACCAAATATACGTCCGTCTCTCAGTTTGTCTACCAACTGACCTAACTAAATGTGATATCGTTAATATATACACTGACCATCGATGCGAAGCCATCTACACATTGGCCGATTGTAATGAAAGTCAATCATACCATTAAATAATCTTCTAACCATAGCCTTAGCTATAGGTAATGTGGGCTGCTTTTTAAGGACACACACACACACATATATAGATATATGTATATATCGTGCCGCCACCAAACACAACATATCTTGGCTCGCCTCCTGCTGAGACGATTACCGTCAGTCTATATGTATGTCCTTACGTTAGAACGATATTTGAGACCCATATACTTCTCTTCAAACAGTTTTTAATTTACACGCAAGCATAATGACAGATCAAAAGAGCGAATAAATGAACTCGAAATGAAAAGCACCCAATAAAGTGATTTTGGAAATAATACAGGTCTTGGTATATTTAACAAAGGGAAGTCTGACATGACATCGGCAATCCCTGAATATTATACTTTATAATTGAAGTCTGAAATGACATTTGGAATAATTGAAAGTAAAATTTGTGATTCACATAACTGAATGAGATCAATAAATGCAAAATACAATTTTTACAAAATATATATCTCGTAGTCACATGATGTAATACAGTTAAAACCTTGCTAAACACAAATATAAAAATCAAATATTAAACAAAAGCTAACAAAAAAAATATTATAAAATCTGTCAGAGATATTTCGATAGAGTGTATTTGCTCCTGATTCATCACCCACACACCCCTCCCCACCCAACAAAATTCAAACCAAACAAAACCGAGCGCAACATCTGAGGTGTGGAAGTCGTGCTAGTTTTGGGGTCTTAAAGGCACTTTTAACATTATGCCTAGGAAACGGGAACAATGCATTTGAGAAAGTCATGAGTCAGCGGCTGGTCATGCTCTTATTTTGTCTCTACAATACACGGTGTAGAGTAGACAAATATGCGCTACAGAAATACACTGTATGCCATACAAAAATATACTGTATGCAACACAGAAATACACTATATGCTATACAAAAATACACTGTATGCAACACAGAAATACACTATATGCCATACAAAAATACACTGTATGCAACACAGAAATACACTATATGCTATACAAAAATACATTGTATGCAACACAGAAATAGGGGGCCCCGAGTGACCGAGTGGTATTACGCGCTATTCCCTGGTTATTTCCTGGGCTTTTCCTGGGTTCTTCCTCCACCATTAATACTGGCCACCATGTATAGCCTATCTTGTGTTGAAAAATGGTTTTAAACTGTATAACAACAACAACAATGCACGATCGTATGTATTATCGTTTGTCGTTCACCCTTACACTTCTTAATTACCTAACGTCAGTTGAATAGCTATCATCTAATGCAAAGCCGTGAGTCAAGCAAAACGTAACATTTATGGTCCACCGATCATTACTCATTATGTCAATAGTTTTGAAATGCAAGAAATAAATAAGCAACTTTGATAATGAATAAATACGCACATGAAATTCTATATTTGCTGACATGTGACTTTTTAGTTTTAGTTAAAGCGATAAGCAGCTTGTATTGGATCATTGCTGATACAATGGAAAAGATCTTCACTAAGTGAGAATGGCGGCATCTTAGACAATCAGAATGGTAAGATTAAATAATGGAAACATTGATGTACATCATATTTTAGAAGTGTTTAATATTGCATGGTTTCGTATTCATATTTTCGTAATATTGTCATAGGGACAAGTACTCTTTGAATCTCATCATGTTAAAAATAGGAGCTATTCAACATAAATCTTTTCGTGTCGTCCATTTACTACAAGTTCTATAGTCCAAATTCTTGATAATAAAGAGCGTTCTTCCTGGACGACAAACGCGTTCAACCTCGTCAGAAAGACGTATATATATATATATATATATATATATATATATATATATATATATATATATATATATATATATATATATATATATATATATATATATATATATATATATATATTTCATCCCAATTATTTGCAGTCAATCAAGTCTTCCATCCATCCATTGCTCCATCCAGTGATCGCCTGGAACAGATGTATGTGGTAATGTGTAATAGACAATATTCAAATCAAACATTTGTCTCTCAACCAGCTGATTTACCTTATAAGATATGTACGGTGTTTATACATCCAATAAGTTTATGGCCTAAGTAAACTCACTTGAAACATTTAACATGCCGAAAAATAAAGAGCGCAAGTCATTTGAAAAGAATATTCTTTAAATAGTAACTAATCAAAACAATCTGGATCTTGCAAATACGATAAACCTTGGTATATTTCAATTACAGCCAGTTTAAAACCACATTGTGATAATTATTGTTTTAATAGATACAATATTGACAAGATCAAGATTAAAAGCGACTGACGGTGTCGACAAGTTCCTCACACAATATATTTTAACACCAAGTGCACTATTGAATATTTTCCGAATATTTTACTCGGTCTCTACTAAATGCAAATTGCTATTAGTGTACACTAAGACTTGGTATTCTTTTTGATATAAGAAAAATAGATGCTAGGAGAAGGGAAAATACTAATGAAAATCATGGAATTATAGCAACAGACACTCTCCTTCACAACCCAACTCTCTCTCTCCAAGTTATGTGTTTGAGTACATGACATAAGTGGATTGATATATGAAGAGAGGGACAGAGAGCTCGTCTCAAGAATGGCGAGAAAGTAAAGCATGGTTTGAAAATAGGCGAAGTATCCCTCTGTGGGGAAATGTAGAAAATTATAATGTTTTAATTTTGTAACAAGTATTGCTTACGTATAATACAACTTATTTTCGGTTTAAAGCTGGTTTTTATTTCCGAATGGTAACACAAATTCCTCGCATCTCCGTGGTTCAGAATTCTCGAATCGACTCGATCATGGGTGATGGTAAAGAGGTCGCCCATTAAATATTGTGTTCTCTTGGAGATTCGGTTCCCTCAAAAGTGGTCTCAGTTCGCCACATTCTGATCAGTGTTGAGGAAATATTATGTTTGAAAAAACATCGTTAAAATACAGGTTAAAATATACAGGTAAATAGATACTCCATTTTGTTTTTGCGCCTTGCCAGACTATTGCTAATATAAAAAATGTCCAATTGTTTGTGAATAACCCTTATTTCTAAGAACAATAAAAAAACTCATTAATCTTTATCCAGCTTAAACATAATGATGTTAATGTTAAACGTGCTATTTTAAATTAGTAAGTTTGGCCAAATAATTATGCGCATAAATAACTGTTTCTTCATGCTTGTTTAAAAGGATAAATAGTATGAAAAACGGACTCTGAAGATGCAACTAGATAATACATCTAACAGGATGAAACTTTCCGATCAGTTTAAGATAAGGAAAGTTTGAACGCCGCATTCATAACAGATTGCTTCCTCAGCGCTCATTTAGGAAGTGAGACCACCTTTTCTCCTTGCATTTTTGATCAGGCGAACGAAACGGGAACCACATATGTTGAATCAAGTGAGTCACCTTGTCATATGGCTGTCATCCTTGGGTCAAAAGAAAGTTAATTATGTTGATAATAAATAGGCACTCTATTTACAAAACAGCAATCTTCTTTAACATTTACCAAAATGATGTACATCTTTCATTTTCAGCACGATTTCGCTCCAAGTCCTACTATAAACACAAGCTTAGTTTTATGAAAGAAAGGCTAGCTGTTGTTATAAATACATACATTTATGTCTTTTTATATTTTCGTTCTACCTTTCTTTGTAATTGTTCAGAAGATTAATTGTTTGGGATAATTACTTTTGTTTGACAGGTAAAACATTTTCTTTAGATTACATAGATGTTATCTGGTTCATTTATTCACCTAGAATATGTTGCTGCGTGAGAACATTAAAGGTGATTTTGTCAAGAGCTGTCTGTGTCGAGAGGTGTATGCCCATTCTCTAAATACTAATAGTGTCGTATACCTACCAAGGTCTTCATAATTTACCAAAACTGTTTATAAAATTCTTTTCAGTATATTCGAATTTTAAGGTGCCTTGAGCGATTCTTTGCTGAAACGGGTATAATTGGGTATCGTTCTAATGTAAATTGTGCCAGTCACGATAATCTGTTGATGATCAATAGCTCAGCGGGAGACAGGTTAGAACCCAGTACTTACTGTTAATTTGATATTCTGTTTGAGTTTGATATTTGTTTTGTTGATTGGTTTATGTATGAATTGATGTAAATGTGCGACACATGGGTAGATCAGAATGTGGTTCGGCGATATTTTATTCGATACGATAAAACGCAGTATGAACAATATCCTACATTGAAGAATTCGGGTGATTAAAGTCAATGCTCTTCACTTTATTGAGCCTAGAAAACGGGGTTTAGTGTTGAGATTTGAATTAGTTTAAATTATTCGGTGGAGTTCACAAAAATAGGAAAATTTAGACGTTGCATTTATAACAGATTTCTTCCTTAGCGCTCATTTAATTTTTAAAATCATGTTTTATTTAATGAAATATATTTCGAAAAGTAAAACATAAATTTCAATGCATCTTTAACGCTTATTTTTTGCCATGAATATATATGTGTGGAATTATAATGACTATAAAAAGAACACACACATACCACATACATACGAGAGTAAATTTATTAAATATCTAGTAATCATGTGAATATTGAATCTTTGTTGGCCTGTAAAATCGCAATATTTATTCAGGAAAAGAATCCCGAATTAATTATTCAATCGCGATGCATATGAAACTGAGTTATTAGCACCATTGTTTGCAGTTTAGTGCGTGATGGGTCTATTCCCACTCACCCAGGTCTAACATTCATATCATTAGCCCCTTTTTAGGGGTATGATATGACGACCAAATTAATTAGCGCACTCTGTGCTCATAAATGCCAGGAAGATGTGGCACCATTCCATCTTCCTGGATAAATTAAATCACTGCCATATAAATAAATGGCAGTGCAAAATAGTGAACATATGACCCAAGTGGCCGGTTTCACTTTAAATCCAACTATTCATTCATTGCAGATGTGTGCTCAGTCTTGATATAATATGATCTGGTGCGTGCATACATTACAATGGGTACCGTTTACCTATAGATCTTGGTTCGAATCTATGTAGAGTACGAATTTTAAAAAAAATATATATCTAGTATATGTTTAACAATGTCACATGGTGGGGGATAAAACAAGTGAAAATACTCTGCGTTTGTACCATTGAATGAAAGTTGAATTAAAGTGATACCGGCCATAAAGGTCATTTGATCACTGTTTTGAACCATCAAATTTTTATGATGGTTGGTTTCCCGTTGGAAAGGAATGGTGCCACATCCCCACGGGCATTTAACGCACAAAGTGCGCTTGTTAATTTGGCCGTCATGTCATACCACTAAAAAGTGGCTAATGACATGAATGTAAGGCCCTGGGTGAGTGGGAATTGGCCACACTCAACCCTATCAACCAATCAAAAGTAACGTACTTGGGATGCAATGGCACCAGATGGTGACGAGAGAAAAATAGTTTTCTCATATCGTCATTTTTGTTGGAGTCCGGTCGATGAAAAGGAGAATGGATGTCGTTTACGCCCCGGAACGCCCTAGCCGTACTTATTTCAAATTCAGTCCAGTTATAAAAATGGACAACCTAATACCAATATTGTGTAAGCCACCTGTGCAATTGTATCAAATAAAGAGTCGAATAATTTTTCTTTAACACCCTACTATACCAATTTTCTAGTACAATAGTGTACATATCATAAGTCCCTAACAAATTTGTTTAACTAATATGTCTATGCGACATATAAAAGTGTAATCACTGTTTGGTATATAGATTGTAAATTTTGAGCGGTATTCAAAATTGATCAAGTCAGGTTTGTACTAGAGATTATTCGAAGAGAGTTCTCGTAACCAAATAAGAAACCCTATTATTCAGGCAAGTGAAAGGCAAATGTAAAAATTATCACATCTTGTTTCGCAGGCAGTCTTCTAGGGATGCAGTCCGTTAGCAATGCCAGAATTTTCTTATGGCTCCGCAAATTTTCGTCTGCTATCTATTCTCCCAAGGATCCGAAGTTTTTCAGGTGTTAGCAAATTAAGACACTGGTCCCCTCCACTTCGGTCCCCACCGCTAGTGAAGTCATTTTGACCTCGTGTGGTGACGTCCATCTTGGTCTTCCTCGTGGCGGCTTCCATTTTCCTTTGTTCGAAGCGTCGTGAAGAATGTTTGCCTGCTCCGTGTTCGCTGCCTGAATGAATCAATCGTTTGTATCATTTGTATTGTTTTTCATTGTGTTCCAGACCGGTCAATAGAATTTGCATCGAAACTAAATTGATAATTGAGTTTCATTCCGGCATATCCTTACTATTTTGTCTGATTGTCACGGAATTGTGTATGACTGGTATCAATAGGTATATGTGATCGAAAACGTACTCGGGTTTCACTGCCGCATACAGCGTCCCATTGGTGTTTTATTAATTATCGGCTCTAGTTATTTCAAAATACTGAGCGCAACTCAACTCATGCTGTATGTGCAAATTGCCTGCAGATTAAAAATCTAAGTACCTAGCTGCGCATATCGGTTACAGTTAGTGTATATTATATATAAAATTTTCTGTAAGCATCACATTACATCCAGCCTTGTCGGAAAGCTCTCGACTTTACGGAATTAAACCTTCAGCTAAAGAACTGCCCGTGTGTGCTGCCGTGTGTATGGTGCCCGTGTGTATGGTGCCTTGTGAATGCTGCCTTTGTGTATGCTGCTTTGTGTATGGTTGGATACTGTGTTATATATATGGCGACTCCTTGACCATTGACTAGAGCGGGTGGAACTGGAGATACATACGTTTTTGTTTTCTATGCGTTTCTTTTAAGTTAAATTTATCGTTGCTGTGGCGGCGTCTAATGATAACTAGATGCAGAAAGACCGCGGTGTCCTTGCTGTGGCAAGCATGAGATATGCTAGTCTACCAAACATCTCCGCACCACAAATCCACAAACGATCTTAGTGCGCTTAATTATTTCTTGCTTCATTAGACCAAACATGTGCAGTTTGTGTTTTTCTCTCAAAGTCGATAAAATGGTAAACGCTCCCTATTTTTGTTTTCATTGTTTCTGAAATGATTGTATATTGTCTGCAATGCTTACGGCAATAATTATTGACTAAGAAAGAGCAACAAATGTTTGATTGCCATTGGCAACCAGAGTGGCGCGTTAGGAACGAGGCTATAAATAAGATGGCTATGGCAATTCTCGTTCTTCATATGACCACTCGTCCACATAACTATTTATGAGAAAGCTGTTTACGTTGCTTATGTTGGCAGTAACATTTCCAAATATGTAAGCCAACTGGATGCATAATTTGTTGAATGGCGGAAAATAATTTTAGTCGTGCATTCATTCGGATGGGATACTGTAGTATTTCATGTTTGCATGTGTTAAAACTTAGAGATTTAATTAAGTATATTGTATTACAGCAATTGTTTCGGGACAGCGAGAAAATGTGATTCGATTTTATGCATGACATCAAATCAATTTGTATGCAGCTAAAAATATGACACAGTATTCAAAGATAAGATGAGCATGCAGAAAAATTCTTTCCTGGATCGATCTCACCCTCCCTCCTCTCTCTCTCTCTCTCTCTCTCTCTCTCTCTCTCTCTCTCTCTCTCTCTCTCTCTCTCTCTCTCTCTCTCTCTCTCTCTCTCTCTCTCTCTCTCTCGTTATACACGGAAAAGCGAGCAGACACCATGACGAGTACCGTGAGACCATACACACCATGGCGCCATACAACAAGTTGTAGGGAAAATATTAAAACTTTAATTATTATACATGGGTTTCATCTCAAAGAATGTACTGGCATGCGATTGGTTAAAACAACGGTGTTCACCAGTCGGTCTTCACATATATCTGACTTGTGATCAAACGGTAACGGATTCGATACCCAGCAGAAATGGACCGGGATCACTACGTCTTCGATATCATTGGGAAAAGCCCACAGTTGTCATATAGCCAGATGTAGTGCTGCAATTGTCGCTAAAAGCAGCAAATGCAATTTAAACTCCCTCGACGACTTTGACGATGAAGTTTTATCACATTTGTAGTGGATAAAACTGGAAATGGAATTAAAAATCTAGGAAGTGAGACCACCTTATCTACTTATATTTTTGATCAGGAGAACGAAACGGGACCACAAATGTTGAAGCAAGTGAGTCACCTTGACATATGGCTGTCATCTTTGGGTCAAAAGAAAGTTAATCATGCGGCTAATAAATAGGTATTATATTCACAAACAGAAATATTCTCTAACATTCAACAAAAGGATGTACATCTTTCACATTAAACATAATTTCGCTCTCAGTCCTACGATAAAACACAAGTTTACTTTTATAAAAGAAAGGCTAACTGTTGTTATAAATACATACATTTGTGTCTTGTTTATCTGTTTTTCTATTCTTTTTTGTAATTTTTCAGAAGATTCTAGTATGGGATAATTCTTCTTGTTTGACAGGTAAAATATTTTCTTTAGATTACATAGATGTTATCTGGTTCATTTATTCACCTAGAATATGTTACTGCGTGAGAACATCAAAGGTGATTTTGACTAGCGCTGTTTGTATCGAGAGTTGTATACCCATTATCTAAATTATAATAATAAAACTTTTCTTAAAACGTACCATGGACTTCATAATTTACCAAAGCTATTTATATAATTCTTTTCAGTATATTCGTCTTTTCAAGTGCCTTGATCGAGTCTTTGGTGAAACGGGTATAATTGCGTATATAATATCGTTATAATGTAAAATGTGCTAGTCACGATGATCTCTTGATGTTAAATAGCTCAGCGGGAGACAGGTTAGAGCCTAGTATTTACTGTTAATTTGACATTCTGTTTTAGTTCGCTATTTATTGTGTCAATGGCGTATGTATGAATTGATGTACATGTGCGTCAGAAGATAAATGGTAGGTCAGAAGTTTTTTCGGCGATATTTTATTCGATACGATAAAACGCAATATGAACAATGTTCTACATTGACGAATTCGGCTGATTAAAGTCAATTCTCTTCACTTTATTGAGCCTAGAAAATGGGGTTTAGTTTTGATATTTGAATTAATTTTGTTTCTTAGGTGGAGTTAGAAAATCAAATAGAAAAGTAAAAAGTTTCAGAGATCATAGATACATCTGTGAATATATTATAGCCGAGTCAGTTTTGATTTTAAATGTTAGGGCAAGCTTCTAGGTCAGCGAAGGCCATATCTTAGTCCTTTTTTATTGCACGTTACCTCATTTGTGTATCATATGCGACAATCGTTTCCCTATATGATAAACATTCAACCAATTACGAAGACTAGCGAAGTTTTGATTATGCATGAACAAACTTGATATATAAGGGGTGGCATTAACACTTAAACAATTTGACTGATAGGAAAATTCATACTCAATCCAGGCCATTATCTTTGCTATAGTAAGACACAGTTCACGACCTCATCATCATACGTCACAAGGATGCTTACTACTTTAGCGAAATCAAGTGGGTTGCTTTTTCAGAATGCAGAAAGGAATTAGTACCCAATTACTTATCCCGAGTCAAATATTTTCAAATACATTTATATAATTATTCATTATTCACATGAAGTTGTTATTTGATTCATTATTCACAATTCAGTGCGTAATTGGCTACAACTTAATTAATGCAGATGAAAGCTTTTAAATTCGAGTGCTACATAAAGCTGAATATAGTCAGGGCACGAACTATATATACAAATGGTTTAGGATATTAATAGGAATATGTGTTTGTTAATTTTATATAGGATTAATTAGTTGTGTTAGGCATTCGTGTCGTGTCTTGTGATGTACGACTTTATGTATTAGGCTTCGAGCTCGGAAAGCGTATTAATGACTCGGGTAAAAGTTAAACCGCAAAAAGACAATACAAGTGTGAAATTAGAGATTTCTCTTGTGAGGTTGTTATGTCATTAGGGAAGAATTATGTGAAGTATTTACGAGGAGACAGAAGTGAGTGACTGCAACCACAGTGACAGATCTCTTCTCATCATCGTGTTTAAAGTCTTCGAACGTGTCATCCTGAACTGACTGCAGAAGCTTGCTGGCAGAATTCCGGGTGCGGGTTCCGCTCAAAGACGTCCAACATATACATTCCTCCTCGTCAGGCAACTGCAGGAACAACACAAACCCCTCTTACTGACCTTTATAGACCTCACCATGGCGTTATATCTGGTCAGCAGGGAAGGACGAAGATTGTATGCTCTTCAAAGCTGCGTAGCATGATCCAGTCCTTCTACGATGACATGAAAGGCAATGGGCAGTACGATTACTCAGTACTTGAAGTAGTCAATCAGTTCACGTACCTCGGCTCTACCATCACCAACAACCTATCGCTCTATGCTGAGCTCAATAAGAGGATTGGAAATGAATCAACAACTTTCTCCTGGTTGTCGCAAAGAGTGTGGAACAACAGTATATAGACCCTGAACATTGAGATATTCGTGTACCGTGAATGAGTGCAAAGCACTCTACTGTATGCCAAGGAGACCTGGACACTGTAAACCTCACGAGATAAAAGAATGAATGCCTTTCATATATAATGTTTCCGCAATACGATTATAGCATAGACACATCTTTGACATTGTATTTCTGGGGGATAAAGATCGATTAACGAAGAAGATCCTGGCGAATTCCATCAAGAAATAACAGCGAAATAAGGGACGCTCTATTGGTACCTAGTAGTAACGCCCCCTCCCCTACGAACAAACCCAACAGGAACAATACAACGCAAATAGTAATATATTGTACCAAAAGTTTGTACTAATTCAAGAACTGTTAAGTTGATTTTGACTTCAACGTTTCATGTATAGTATCTAAATAGGTAAACGTTCTAACAGTACAATAAAGTATTTTTAAACATTCGTCAAGACGATTGCGAGAAATATATTGCTAGAGGTCGAAAAAGACACATGCCTTTAGAACATTATATCTTTACACAGTTTTGACATATAGCCTTCTTTGATATTTTATCTCTAGGAGACAGAGTCGTCTCTCAAAGGAAGTGCTGATGAACTGCGTCGATAGCAAACAGCAACATAAAGTCATATGGATACAGCGGATGAAAACCACACAAAGATTAATAGACTCATTTAAGAGATTATACTAATGGAAACTCGGTTTAGAGAAGTTTTATTTCAACACCTGTTGGACATTACATGGTTAGACATCTTTGCTAAAAGTGAAAAGAAAGATAAAATAAATACGTCGAGTCGATTTCCAGAAAGTCGTGGCAAAATAATGGCGGTCAAGTACAACACATTTCGAGTAAAAGTTGCATTTTACGTAGATATTTGAGCCATTGAGTCCCTTCATTATAGTGTCTAACATAGACCCTTCTTTGAAATGTAAGAAGATTATGTTTGGTATACAGTTGGGACATTACGTTCTTTCGTTGAAGAGTCTTGAAATAGACCCTTCCTTAACATGTTAACTCTGTTGGATAGAGGCAACCCACAAAGGAAGTCCTGAAGAATGTCCTCGCCAAGAATCAGCGAAATTAGGGGATTCCTAAAATTACTTGGTATGAAAACACATGCACAATGTGGACTGATTGGTTCCCTAATTCTACTATTTGAACATTTCTAAGAGGAGTTTGGTTTCAATGCTTGTTCAGCTAGCCCATTATCTTTTGCAAAAGGAGGGAAAGTTTAAAGAAACTTCTCAGAACCGATTTCGAGATTCTTTCGGTTACATAAAGAAGATAAGTATCACACATGCCGTAAGGATATTATATATCACGTGTAAAGTTGGGATATTACGTACCCTCCTAAAGAGTTTTGACATTTACCCATCTTTTACATTTTATATCGAGAAGATAGAGACGACCCTTGATGTAAGTTTAGTTTCATATAAAGCTCGATTTAGTTTCGTTAATGTTATGTTTAATTTGAAATGTTAGCGGGCACTGAAATACTGTGTAGTGTCTTAGTTTGGGTCACGGGATTCTACCTGGCCTTGGCGGTGTGTTATGAAGCGGTATTGTGTAAAGAGTTCCCCTTTGCAAATGAAACAGTATGACCACCGCCGGAGTAAGCACACATGGTTGTAGTTCGCCGAACAGGAAAAGGTTAGGCTGGGGAATGTAAAACGTGTAGGAACAATGAATTTAGTCCACAAGGATACAGACGCTACATGGATCTTCCAATAAACGCGTAAATCTTGCGACAAAACACATATTATATCATAATATCTCCTGGCTCACCATTTCACACTGTAAGTTACAAAGTCTGCGAATCTGCGATCAAGTTAGCGACACAGTATGAAATTATGTGACCAAATCTGCGACTCAGTCGCAGACTCTGCGACACAGTCAGCAAAACAGTCAATGACTGCGACACAGGCGGCTTCGCTGAGTCCCAGTCGCCGACAAGACGACCTCGGGACACCCAGTCTATGACTGCGACACACAGATGACTCAGGCGGCGACTCAGCGACGAATCCAACAACAGAGTCGGTGACTCTGCGACGCAGTCAGCAACAATGTCTACGATTCTGTTACTGATTCGGAGACCCAATTGGCAACTCGGCGACCAAGTCGGCGACAACAACGACCATTTTAGCCACACAGCCGCTGACTCAGCGGTCCAGTCGAACATTAAGCGATCCAGTCGGCGCTTTGCAAAGAATTCCTCTACCTTGTCGGCGACCTGGCGATCCAAACGACAATCTAGCTACTCAATCGACGACCTGAAGCAAGACGAAATCTGTCGTCGACCTGCAATGCAGCGTTGACAAGTTCTCCAGCTCATGCACAAGTTTTAGTCTCAGCATCAGTACCAAGAAGACTGAAGTACTGCATCAGCGAAGCCCTGCAAAGCAAAATGTTGCGCCCAATGTCACCGTGAACGCCTAAATCACAACGTAGTGAACAGCTTCACCTACCCTTGCAGTACACTGTCATATAGCGTTTTGGCAGATTGTGTGCCAACGCCTAGAATAGAAGAAGCATCAGCATCTAGACCAAACTAATGGTCTACAGGGTAGTTGTGCTCCCCACACTACCTTACGCATGCAAAACGTGGACGGTCTACCATTGCCACGCCAGGAAGCTAAACCACTTTCACGTCACATGTATCAGGAAAATCCTCCACATCAAGTGGCAGGACAAGGTTCCAGAAACTATATATTATTTTTTCCACTATAACTTTATTGATTGTCTCTACTTTTAGGATGCACGTATTTACATTGTGTCTTTACATCTGCCAATATGTATTCCTAAGTGTGTAAAGTATCTTATTACAGTACTGTAATTTCCTGTCCTCCGTGCCTGTATGAGTTGTCTTATGGGTAATGTTTTCACTAACTGATGTTGTGAATCCTCGTTGTGTCTAGGTCTAAATTTTCTCTTAGCAAAGGACAAAGGTTTTTATATAACATTCTGTTATAACGCACACATACTATTAAGTACAATATGGTGCAATAAATGTTGTGGATTGGATGTTAGCCCGACGCGAGATGCAATAGATTACTGTCCCATTGTGGCAACAGAGAGTGTCGTGGTATGTGCGGCAACAAAGGGTATATTGGTATACGTGAATCAGTTATAGTATGCATTATATAATAAAAGGAACTGATCTACCAATCCAGCCTATCATGTCTAGAGAACAACTTAGTATATATTGGTGAAGGCTTTTGAGAACGTCACCATCACGTTGCAAATTAGATATGAGGGGAATTGAAAAATCCTAAACATTGTTAAAGGTTTAATTTTAATACAAGTCGCAAGACTCTAATGGATAAATGTACTTAAATATTAACATCTCTCTCTCTCTCTCTCTCTCTCTCTCTCTCTCTCTCTCTCTCTCTCTCTCTCTCTCTCTGGTCTTTATAATCTTTGTATATGTATATGTAAATATTATATATGCGTATTTATATCATGAACATATACAATGATGCATATAACATGCAAGTCATTGTTGCATGTCTATTAAAAATATCTAATAGTCCGGAGTTCACCAAATACAATATCTTTAACCTGTAAAAAATTCTCACCGCTTTCCAGTTTTCTTGAGGATTGTGACATATGAATGGAATGGTTATAACATTATAAATACCTCAAGTAGAAGGATAGAAAAGGCTACGAGGAAATGATGATCAAACTCAGGCGCATTAGTAACAAATATAAGTATAAAGATCATTAGACAAATAAGTCTTAACCAGCTAGGTATGTGACCTTAAAACCTTGACAATTGTAGTAGTTATAATTAATAATGATGGTACTAATATCAGTAGCGTCGATAGTAGTAGAACAATTAGTAACTAAACTAATAGAGCGGGTACTACTAATAATAGTGATCTAAACGACAGTTGTACTAGACGTAGTAAGTAGCAGTAGTAACTGTAATGCTAATGGCAGTAATATCCATTAGCAGTAAAAAACGAAGGATCTAAATGTAATATTAGTAAAATAAGTAATAGCTGCTAGTAACAATTATTAATTGTACAGTATAGAACATTAAGAAACTAGTAGTAGTAATAGTGTTTGTGTGTGTGCGTGTGTATGTGTGTATGTGTGTATGTCCCTATGTGAAATTGGGACTTTTTAACTAGCTTTAATAATCCTGCGGTCATATCCTTACTATGCAATTTATAGTGACACTGGACATCATGCCGTAGACATGTAGCAAATGTTCCACCCAGTCACATTATCCTGACATCAGGCCAAGCAGTTATAACCCTAACCTCCTAATGCTCAGCGCCTAGCGAGTCAGCTGTTATTACCATTTTTATAAGTCTTTAGTATTATTCGGCCGAAGTTCAAACCCACTACCTCCCGTATTTCAGGCGGAATCTCTAACAACTGGGTCGCCGGAGCGTTACAGTAATAGTTGAAGTAATGCTATTAATAACAACGGAAGCAGCAGTTGTAGAAGACGAAAACATTAATAGTTATGGTAATAGATAACGTTGTGGTAGGGTTTAACGCCATTTATCAGCACAAGTTAGGCTATGCATGGTGACGAATATAACTGGTGGAGGAATAACCATATAAAACTACAGAAAGATCCACCAGAAGCTAGTGGCAGGCTTTCACATTTACCCGCGTTCGCTGTGCCCAAGACTCCAAACCACTCAGATAGATGTGTGATGGCAGTAAAGGTGCATTCGACCACTTAGCCACTCGGGGCTCCAATAGTTGAAGTAATTCGAATAGTATTAATATTAATATTGGTATTAGTAGTAGTAGTAGTAGTAGTAGTAGTAGTAGTAGTAGTAGTAGTAGCAGTAGTAGTAGTAGTAGTAGTAGTAGTATTTATTAGTTGGAATAGTAATAATATTAGTAGTGACCTTATAAGTTAAAATGCTAGTAACAGTGAAGGTAGTCGAGGTATGTAGTTATATTTACGAGCCTACTTTATTCAGAGTGGGATCGGCGGATGAACAATGTGATCGATATGTATATAGCATTGCACAGTAATTTTCCATTTATGCTTTTATATTCATGTTTTCAAGCCTGTCTATTCATGTATAGACTATATCATTCGAACTAGATACAGCTCTCCCAGGTATACACTGTAAAGTACCACTAACAGTCTTCCACTGAAAAGAATAAATACTGAAGTCACTTTTATGACGCACCTCGTTGCTATGTATTTAAAACGCTCATTGCAGGGATTAGTCGTTTTGTTTATAGCAACATGATTTGGTCTGCGAAAAGGGACGCGCACTTATTTAACACCGAAGAGAGCGGCGAACTTACTTCGAAACGCTGGTTTCTTTAGAAACTAATGCAAATTATGTAAGTATAATTTCTCTTGTTTATGATTTTGTAACAAAGCACGTTTTGTCATGGAATATTGTCTAGAATAAATACCATTCATAATACCATTGTGAATTGCAATGGAGTCAATGTTTGAATTCAAAATGTCTTTACTTTGTATTAAGTAGGTACACACAAAACCGCGTGTGAAATGTTAATATTGAGTATTTAAGGGGCATCTGTATTTGCTATTATCTTAATTGCTTATTAAAATGGCAAGATTATTTTGAATCATCTGGATTGCAAATTGAAAGTCATTTTTATTTTGTACAATCTAGATCGCTTTTTTAAGGGGTGGGGGGGCATCTTTGGTTTTGGATAATGTCAGTTAAGAGGTGGATTTGGTAAGATCGATAGGCTCTGATTCTAATGTTACTGGTTCGAATCCTCTCCTGGCCATGCAAGGACTGCGTCGGTTTGTTTATGAATTGGCCATTATGTGTTGACATTCTGTTAAACAATAATTTAGTCATTTTGTATTGCCTACAGTTCCGATAAAATGTAATGTTATTACATTTTATTGAAAGACAACTTTAAGGTTTAGAAAAGATACGACGATGCCTCAAAATCTGATTTGCAGAATCTGAATGTTAACTACGTGACTTACCGAATTATCACTCCGATTTCAGACCTGCGAAAACAGTCCACGTGACAATTTTGAACAGTTATTATTATCTTTAAAGTAATTAATTGATTCGAGAATTTTTTTAAAAGTCAAATCTCATCATATTTACTTCTGAATGAAACTTTCGGATAATATGCATAAACCGAGTATAAGTTACACAAAATAACAAGAAAGGTCAGGTGTCAGTAAGAATCACACTCAGTACTATTAACACCAAATTCGGAGATAAACACCGCTATTCTAATAGGTCTAGACCAGTTGATTTTGTCATCGTACAACTTGAATCATGCACGTTGGCACACACTCTCTTGCTTTAGACCCACAAACATCTCAAAGTTCAGGTATGCTCGCCAAATGTTTCTCAAATATCACCAACGTCAGTTTCTATACTTTCAAATACTTCCAAATGTCAGCGTGCATGGTACAGCATTTCTGGCACCGACACTGTTTAGTCTATTGTTTACCGCCATGCTGACTAATGCTTCCATATACGGAGAGGTTGGAGTTGGCTCCAGGTACCGTACAGATGGAAAACTTAAATCCCAGGAGGCTTCAAGCGAAAACCAAGGTCATGACAGACACCATCAAGAATTCTTTATTTGCTGATGACTGCGCCTTTAAATGCTGGCTCAGAAGCCGACCTGTAATGCAGCGGTGACAAGTTTTCCAGCTCCTGCACAAGCTTTGGTGCCATCATCAGTACCAAGAAGACTGAAGTCCTGCATCGGCCGGCCCCTGCAAAGCATAATGTTCAGCCCAACATCACCGTCAACGCCAAATGCTCTATGCAGTGAAATGCTTCACCTACCTTGTCAGTAAACTGGCACAGAGCGTCACTATTTACGACGAGGTGAACCTTCGCATTACAAGAGCCATCGCAATTTTTGACATATTGTATGCCAACGTCTGGAATAGAAGATGCATCAGCATCCAGACCAAACTAATGATCTACAGTGCAGTTGTGCTCCAAACACTACTATACGCATGCCAAACGTGGACGGTGTACCAACGCCACGCCAGGAAGCTAAATCACTTTCCCATCACAGGTATCAGGAACAACCTCCACATTAAGTGGCAGGACAAGGTTCCAGACATTATATATTTTATCTACTATAACTTTATGGATTGTCCCTACTTTAAGGATGCACCTCTTTAAATTGTGTATTTACAGCTGCCAATATTTATTCCTACGTTTGTCAAGTATCTTATTACAGTAGAGTAATTGCCTGTCCTCCATGTCCGTATGAGTAGTCTTATGGTTAGTGTTTTAAATTACAGATGTTGTCAATCTTAGTTGTGTCTAACACTAAATTTTCTCTTGGCAAAGGACAGATTTCTTTATATAATATTCTGGTAAAAACGCATACATGCTACTAGATACAATATGGCGCAATGACCGTTGTGGATTGGCTATTAGCCCGACGCGAGATGCAATTGATTACTGTCCCATTATGACAACAGAGGGAGTCGTGGCATGCGAGGCAACAAAAGGTGTCGTGGTATACGTGAATCAGTTATAGTATGCATTATATAATCAAGGGACTGAACAACCGATCGAGTCTGTCGTGTTTAGAGAACAACTTAGTATATATTGATGAAGGCTTTTGAAAACGTCACCATCACGTTGCAAATTAGCTATTAGGTGAATTGAAAAAACCTAAACATTTTTAAAGATTTGATACAAGTCCCAAAACTCCAAGTTATAAATCACTTAGACATTAACATCTCTCTCTCTCTCTCTCTCTCTCTCTCTCTCTCTCTCTCTCTCTCTCTCTCTCTCTCTCTCGTCTTTGTACTCTTCGTATATGTGTATGTAAAGATTATATATGTTTATTTATATCATGAAAATATGCAAGGATGCATATCTTGAGATGAGACGCATCAGCTCCATTTACAAATATCTTTCAGTTGATGCCACTAAAATACTTGTGTTCATTAGTAGTTTCAAGACTGGACTATTGCAACTCAATTATATCTGGTTCGACTCAATATCTACTCCAGAAACTACAACAAAAAAAATAATAACACAGCTGCACGGAGCATCTTTAGAATACCACGATCAGAGCACACCTCCCAGCTGCTCTGGACCCTACACTCGCTATCCATTCAATCCAGAATCAAACACAAAATTTGTTGTCTGTGCAGCGTTTTCCAGTCCAGCATACCTCTCCGGCCTCAACCATGTGTACACACCAGCAAGATTCTTAGGCTCCTCTTCTGACAATCGTATGTTCATTATTCCCACTATGAAAACGAGGTCATATGGACAAGGTTCGTTTGCATACCAGAGCCCAGCAACGTGGAATTAATTGTCCATTGAAGTTAGACACAAAGACAAAGTAATCCTTTTCAAGTGTTCATAAAATGCAGCTTCTTCCACTGCAAGAACAAACTTCAGGACCTAAAAATAATTCCTTCCTTAAATATTTTCAGCATTTCCTTCGTTTTCCAATTTCATAGTTTTTTTTTTTTTTTTTTTTTTTGTATTCATATCATTATAGATGTTGTAAAGCGCTTCGAGCTTCTAAAGATTACGCGCTATACAAAGTCCTCTTCATTATTATATACAATCAATATTCGTGATGGAAACCTCTCATGCGCATAAGAGCCCAACAACGGTGTAAAATAACTGAGGTATTGGACTGAATATCTTTCTGGACCATGTTTTAATGTCCCTAGCCAATAAAAAGATACTGTGAAATTCACCCATCCCCCACACTAAATCTGACATGAACAAAAGAGAAGATACATGACACAATATCTATCTTTCTAGTAGAATGAGAAAATAGAACCTCCGATGAAATCTTTTACCGGTATAAAACTATACTGTATTCAATGCACAAATTGAAACACGGTTTATGTGTTACTCTATTGATGACGTATGCCAATCGTGTTAGACGACAATTAAGAACCAGAACGTTCTTAACTCTTTTCAATCATCGAGTTTGTCTATTGTCATATTTCACTAACTATGTGTTGTCCGACGTCACCATGATTCTATTCAGGTAGACGCTTTGGGTCGACCCATGTACGATGTTTGATTAGTTGTTAATCTCAACGTGAACAACAATTTTATTTTTTCAATAAATGACCCAGCTCCAAAAGTGGTCTTGGGAACTCGATTTTACAGATCGCCCAGCAGCAGAGAGGGTGAACAGACCACGTTTTCAAGCAAAAATAAGGCTTCCCACAAATCTCATTTTAACCGAAAAAAAAAAGTCTCCATTTTTGTAAAACGGAGATTTTACGATTTTGCTCACAACGATGTGATCATCCACCCTCTCTGCTGCTAAGGGAGATAAATTCTTTATAGATTAATCTGCCACAACTTATAACATTTACCTACTAAGTTCCCTTGTATTATGACGTCAAAGGAATTTGTCGCCTGCTATATTACCTGTAACTAGGCGCGCCCACGTGACTGTAATGGAGATATAATACATGAGTTTCGAGAATAAAACTTTTTATTGTCGCTTGTGGGCTAAAACTGAATTATTTAAATAGTTGTATTTTTATTTATATCTCATGTGTGGGGGTGGGTGGACTAGCAGTAAAGCAGACAGCTAACTCGTTCTTTTCAGTACAGACGTTCTTTATAATCTACGCATTACCTATGTTCGCTCAGCCGGAACGCGAGTGTTTCCTATTCATTGAAGTAGGTGGGCGTGGTTAAAATTCCTTGTATACAGCTCTTTATGATCTAATTGATAATGTATTTTATCTAGAGAATTATAACAGAGTATATAAAACGCTGTTTTATTTAACAACTAAAATGTTGCAGCATAAAATTGTCTGTTTTAAAAATCTCTTATTGTTAAGTATATCAGAAGATATATATATATTAAAAAATCTCTATTCTGTATGACAGCTCCGTGGTGTAATGGTATATCGTGTTTGTCTTGTAAACATAGATCTATCAACTACGTGTTCGGTCCCCATAGCAGATACATTATTTGATGGCGAAACGGAAGATGTTTTTTCTATTAATTGGGGGGGGGAGGGGCGATCCCCCTCAGCCAAACCAACATTGTAACTCATGCTATCGCATTCTCGGTAGCGTGGGTTGGTGTTTTTTTCCAACTCATGCAACCATGAATTCGATTTCATGGGTTGCCATGTTGGTTTGGTTTACCACGCCCACATCATTACCATCATCGTTCCATTGAATTATAATCCATCCTTAATTAAGTTAATTAAGTACATGTTATGCCTAAAATTTGCCGCAACACTCGAGCGGAGATATATATGGCATTGTGCCGTCCATGTTGTGACGTCCCCCCCAAGCATATCTTCTGGGCGGTCTAAGATGGCGTTTGCCACCTTAGGCCTCCCTTCCGGAGATGTATGTTTCGGGTCCCCTTGGGCTTACTTGGATGCGAAGGCACCCAAGGAGTTCCAAGATGTGTTGTCGTATATGTAATGTTTTTTTTTTTTTTAATAATTAGAGATACAGTATACTATATTTATAAATAAATATAAATAATGGATATCAATGATGTAAATGCTATAATTGCTGAAATTTCAATTTTAAAAAATAAAGGGGTATTATTATCTGAAAGTCTCGACGCTGACAAGATTACCTCGGAATATGAAGATATTGAGTATCAGTCTAGTAAGGGTCGTTATGTTTTACCCAAGATGTACAGGCTCGTGAAAGGAATTCAAAAATCCATCAATGCTTGTTTGTACGGTAACGACATTAATGTATTCATAACGCTATTTAGCACCGTTGAAGCAATACGTCAAAAGCTCGGCCAAGAGTATCAAAAACGAGCTGAAATTAGTTCTAAGGTTCGTGATCTTAGAAAAATGTTAAACGAGGAAAAACCCGTATCTTAACCACGTGAGCGTTACTATAAAATAGGCTTTCAGTAATTTTTATTAAAAATAAATTTTTTTTTAGCGTTTTTTGTAACACTTACATAGGATTTTCTCCTGAAAGGATACTCAGCAGTCTGGACTTGCCCATGCAGTTATGTGCATAATGGATGATCTGGTCGTAGTAGCAAGTAATCACCGCGACGCCTCCATTTTCACGTAGTTGTTCTTGTTGCCGCGTCGTTAACACAAATCGTTCATCGCCGTTCTCAGATATTACAATTCTGAAACCCCCAGCGATGTTATTTCTGAAACATTCGCGGATAGCGTCGTACAGTTTAACCCTGTCGAAGATGAATACGTTAGCTTGATGGTACATTATTTAATAACTAAGTTATTTAATAACTAAGCTTTTAATTGTGATAGTTTTACATTTGAAAATTTAGTTCACAAACAATATATGGTTGGTGAATCGCTTACAACTAAATTAGCCCGAGAGCGGCTAGCAGCAATTAAAAAGTTTATACCGGTTCGAGACAGACTTCGCGAGAAACTTCAACAACGACAACAAGCGCAGACTGACTTTTCTGTGTCAAGTGAACAACTGTTTACTCCGATAACAAGTGCGACCAAAGATGTGAAAACAGCAACTGAACGAGCAATATACGGAGATATTCCTAAGGAAGGCAAGCGACGAGAAGTGCCTGTTCTTGGTGTGCTTGAAAAGATAGCAGCAGAGACCGGACAAACACGCGCAGGGATACAACAGTTATCCAGTGATATAAAAACTCAGCGCGAATATGAACGATTAGCTGATATTGATGATTCTGCGCCTGAAACTCAACCTGTTGATGTCGTCACCCCAAGAGGTGTTTCCTTTATAGACAAACTCACCGAAGGAGCTATAGCAGAAATCAAACGACCTCAATTAATAAAACCCGAACATTATAAGATTTTTGGTAATTTTGCCGCCCAAAGCTTTCATTCCAGAAAAAACTTTTTAAAAGACGAGTATAAGAACAGTAGAATAAGCCGAGATGAATGGGCTGATTGGTTGTATAAAACGAATAGGGGGGTTGGCCGTTTAAATAAAAGAGAATTGGGATATAAAGAATTTAGAAAGGGAATTGAAGAGTATGATGAAACTGGTACAACTGAGAAAACAAGCGGAAAAGGATATTCGATTGGAAATCTAAAGGATGTCTTTGACTCTACAGTGACATGCCCTGGTAACATTCTAAGTGATATATCAAGGTTAGAGGTTCTCATCGGAGGGAAACGAGCCGGAAATAACTCACCGGAAGTAATTAATGAAGCAGCTGATATCTGTAGACGATTATTTGCCGGCGGTATCATGGACATTGATGTATATCGAGAACTTATTGCTGAATTAGTTGAAAATCACAACGATGACAACGTCATTGATGATGAAAATCCAATGGATGTAAGCGATTAATCACTAATTGAAAAACTACTAGTTTTATAACAAGATGATTATACACTACAACCATGATAAACCAGTAAGCGTCTACGTGGTGAACTCACGATTGCCTGTTTATAGAGCATATTACGGAGATGGTTTCGGCAATACCATTGCGGGGTTATTTACAAGAATGGCTCCCAAGGTAGCGCCGTTAGCTAAACAATTATCAATGAAAGCCATTGATGCTATTCGTGATAAGGGAATCAATTTCGTTGGAAATCTTGCAGGAAAGGCATTTTCTGCCGCGAAAGATAAAATAGCATTATTGGTACGAAAGAAACCAGGAATGACTTCGTCAGTGGTGCTGCCATCAACTACAGTGATGCCTGCAAAAATCAGCAAAGCAATAAATAGTGCAGTGGAAGAAAAACTAGCGCAATTGACTTCGTCACCACCGGTAACAGATAGCGCTATCATGAACGCGATAGCAGGAAGTGGTTTGAAACAAAAAAGAAATTCGAAGAATTTTCAACGACGATAATTATTGCTTTGCAATTCACCAATTGAAAACGCTAGTAATGTTATAATGTTTAAACGAACAGCTGATCCCGCGTTAGATATGGAAGCCCCAGTGCGCAAGGATGATTCCGTCCGCGATTATCAATACTATTCCTATCATGCAATACAACCCGACCTACGATCGCGAATTGAACTTCAAGTTCAAGATACCAGTAAATACTTTTTGCCATGTGAAGCATTTATTGAAGTAGAAGGAAAACTTGTAACAAATGTTGCAGCCGATACCCCATATGCAAATGATTCAAATATCCGAGTTGGTTTCGTCAACAATGGTATAATGGCGTTATTTGAAAGTGCAAGATATCTCATTGATGGAAAAGAAATTGAATCAATAGACCGCGAGGTTGATGTTGCAACAACAATAATCGGACTAGCAAGATACTCCGATGATTATACAAGATCGGCTGGTCCATCTATGATGTTTGCAAAGGATACCTCTGATAACGCTGACCACCTTCAATACATTAAAGTGTTAACACCGCAAGACACTTCAGTTGATAATCAACGAGAAGCAACTAATCCAGAACGTCGAGCTAGACCCGGAGCTGCGTTTGATATTCTTGGAGGCGTTAATGGTAATTTCAATTTAGGATTTGCAACACGAAAATTAGCATTGCAAGAACAGCAGCGATATTTTTCATGTGCGATTCCACTCCATCATATATTTGGATTCTGCAGAAATGTAAGAAAAGTCATCTATGGAGCCAAACACACAATCGCATTAGTGCGAAAAGGCAATGACAATGATGCAATTTGGCGTACTGGTGCCGATGAAGGTAAAGTTGTTTTGAGTAAAATAGTATTATGGATGCCAGTAATGACTCCATCAATTACCACGGAAGAGCGGCTGCTCTCATTTATGGAAACAGGTGGTAAATCATTGCTAAGTTGGCTAACAACAACGACTGATGCTAAAGAGGATAATGTTAATGGTACATTTACATGGCACCTGGCATCAAAACAAGGCGTTTCAGCTCCACGTCATATATTTATAGCGCTGCAGAATCGGAATCGATTAGGTTCCCAAGAACGCAGTCATATGATATTTGATCGGTTAGGGGTAAGTGAGGTTTCACTGAGAATAAACGGACAACAAGAACCATCTGAGGATATACAGCTTAATTACGGAAACAACCAAATAGCACGTGTGTATCATCGGATGCTGTCATATATGGGTCGTGATCAAAATGTTGATACCGGTTTGCAAATATCGCAACTCGATTTTAAGAACTTGTATCCAATTTATTACTTTTCACTGGAACATCTTGATTTAACAAGACAATCCGTTGTTGACATACATTTTAGGGCTCGTATAGATCCTGGCGGTGTTGATTATAGAGCGGTTGCTGTTATTCTCAGCGACAAATCAATGTTGTTAGAAGGGGCTGGCGGACGAATGAGACTCGTTGATGCACCAGTAGAAAATCTATGATTGAAATCGTAAACGATTTTCACAATTAGATCAATTGAAAGCATAAATGTGTTTTACAATAAAATGCCATATAGTATTGTTAGTGTCAAGCTGACTGATGGTCAGGTCAAGAAATTAAAATCAAAATCCGCTAAAGAATGTGGAACAACAATAACGTTAAAACCAGCGCAGATGTCTGGCGGTACACATAAAATATCATTAACGGATCGTCAAATAAAACATTTCAATGATGCAATGAAAAAACGGCGAGGAGTTCAAATAGAATTTTCAAAAGCCGCAGTCGCGAACATGATAAAATCAGGTGGTATATTTCCATTGTTAGCCGCAATACCAGCATTGATTGCAGCGGCTGCCCCAGCGGTGGCGAAAGCGGCAGCGTTGGGAGCCGTTGGTACCGAGGCAGGGATGGCGTTGAAAAAGGCAACTGGGAAAGGATATAAAAAAAAGGGAAAGGGGTTGTACCTACCAGGAACCCCGTATTCATGGTACAGCGGGAAATCCGTGAACGGATCGGGTCTAAGAAGAATACCAGGAACGGTTTATTAATTGAAAAATCTTCGATTTCCGAACCTATGGTTCCCATGTCCAATTTTGATTTAATTGATGCTACTAAAAAACTAGCGATAAAAAACTTCAGAGGGGTTTTTATGAGAGATCAGTTACCAAGAAAACCAAATAACGTTGAAACCGGTATTATCAATCTTGATAACAGCAGCGGATCGGGAACTCACTGGGTTGCATACGCGATTGATCCACGTGGGATTGTCTATTTCGATTCATATGGGTTAGCTCCACCAAGCGAGTTTATGCGGTATATAAATTCTTCGATGAAACTCAAAAAGTTTCCGATTTTTTATTCCACGCTGCCAACACAACAATTAAATGATCCACCGATATGCGGCCGTGAAGTATTAAATGTCCTCGCAGAGATTTCATTAAAATCCTTTGGATCTCCGTGGAAACCACCTCATGTTGTTGTAAACGAATACACGAGTGGGAAATTACAAGGATCAATAAATTGAAAACACAAGTTACGCTAACAATAATGATTGATATTTGGGGACAATCTCTGTCAATGTCGGAACCCACCGAGGAAACATCTGCGGGTTCTATCGAGGATGTAAAAAAAATAATTGAAGATGAAATCGCTGAGACGTTAAATTTAGTAAATGTTGACCCGAACGAAATAGTTGTATTTCAAGACAAACAGGGTAAATTGAAAAGCAGTAATATATCCGTGAATGACATTTTGATACGGCAGAGCGATGCCGCTGAAAACTCTATTGCGCTTTATTCCAGCGGTGGACGACTTAAACCAGGCGCACTTGTGTCTACGATCACCGACGCGATTGCCGCCCACGACAACACGATTGCCGCCCACGACAACACGATTGCCACCCACGACAACACGATTGCCACCCACGGCCGTGAGCTGGATGATCATATACGAGGTTATAATAATTTTCGCAAAAATGTCGTACATAAATTCTTTGGAACCCCGCTTGTGGTTGGCATGACTCTCGCTGAAATTAAAGACTTGTTGAATTCATTCTTCGCTAACAAGGAAGCTGGAAGGATGATGACTGCTTCAGAAATCAAGGCAAATTATCTCGAGATTTTTAAACTAATAGAAGATCAAAAACCCACTAACGACATTGTTAGTAGATTCTTTGGAAACCCGCTTGTGGCAGGAATGACTCTCGCTGAAATCAGTGAGTTTATCGGCAAGCATACTCACAATGCCTACATCGCTAATAGTTTCTTTGGTGTCCCGGCTACATCTACGATGACTCTCAAAGATATTAATATGTTTATGGTGAGACAAACAACACTTAATACCATCGTTGATAAATTTTTAGGGAGAACACCTGTATCTGAAACCACACTGACAGGTCCGACTCTCGCTGAAATTAAAAGCGCTATTGACGAACAAAAACGCATCATCGCAATGGCTAAAAATTTCTTTGAGGGTTCTGAAAGTTACAATATCACGACGACATATTCTCAACTCGACGGGAATTATAAATCCCAAACAGGTTTGGGATTTAACCTCCTTTTGGCTTCATTTTTTATTCGCCGCGATAAAAAGGTGATGAAGTATACCGAAATCAATAAAACCTATCTCGACGTCATTGACGATATTATTAAACTAAAAGAAAAATCTGAAAAGGTACAAACCCCTGCCAACGACGTCGTCGATAAGTTTTTTGGAACCCCACCTGTGGCAGTTATGACTCTCGTTGAAATTATCGCGGCTATCAATAAGGTAAAAATTCCACATAGTGTAAGCGTCAATAACATCGTGTACACGGTTGATAGTGGGACTTTTGATTGGATCCGGGGAAATGATAATTATCTTTATGTTGGCCACAGACATACTAGTGTACCAGGTTGCTACCGATTTACAATAATACATCGCCGTAAATTTGATTTGGAATTCAGTAATTGGGGTATCACCGGTGTTAACACGCTGACATATATATTAGATAAAGTACCAAAACCTCCACCCTCTATACCAATCCCATTTCCGATTACTATAAAAAATTCCGACGAGTCTGTGATTAGGGAGTCACTACCCTGGATAATAGAATTTGTATCCGGTGTCCCCTCATCAGATCCTAAAACCAGGTCAATAATAGGATAATTGAAAGGAAAATCCTTCGGATTTCACAATTGAAAACGCTAGCGTTTTTAAAATAAAATGATTTCATCAACGCAATGTCGCTATGATCAGGTCAGAGAATTTCAGACTAGACTCAAAACCCTCACTGAGGAGTATCAAATAAAAATAAAAAAATACCGACGAAGAATCACCGCAATTGATGTTATTATGTACTCGGTGTCAAGCGTTCTCACTGGCGCCGGAATAATACTTGCATCGGTTATAATGATTGCCCCGGTCGTAGTTCCAATTTGCATTTCTGCGGTGTCTACAATCGGGGGTATATCAACCGGGATAGCAAAAAGAATTTCATCATGCAGCCAACGCAAACTGCAGAATTACTTACTTCAATTTCATATTGCATCAACCGCATATTCGCAATTATCATTAATGATATCATCGTCACTCGATAATACAATTATATCAGATAGTGAATTCTCAGCGATGGTCAGTATTTTTGATTCAGCGATATCAAAATTAGAGCAACAACATGAATATAATAACAATGACAACACCGATGGAATCAGAAAACACGAACCCAAAAAAAACCAAAATGATCTCAATAATCTCAACCATACCAGATTGTGAGTTCTCAGTGATGGTCAGTATTTATGATTCCGCGGTGTCAAAATTAGAAATACAACATGAGTATAATAACAATGACGACACCGATGGAATTACTTCAACGAGTAGTGGAGAACACGAACCCAGTACAAACAAGCATGATATCAATAACATCAACGAGCCCTGAATTTAGTGTGAACTTCCCTTCTCCGATTCCAGTGCGTGAGATCGCGCTGGCAAAATTACGAGTATATCATAGCTGGCCTAATATCAGATCGGTTGCATTTGGTAGTCAGCAACCCAATAACGCACTGGTGTTCTCGTATAAGAATAAACCCGATGGTACTCCAGAGTGGGAAACTGTTTCGTTACCAACTGGGTCGTACCAAATTAAGCAAATCAATGCTGAAATTCAGCGTAGAATAAAATCAATCACTGGAAAAGAATCAAAAATAGCTATTAATCTTCATCAACCGACGCTCTCGTCGTCGATCGAAATAAGCACAGAGGGATACATTGTAGATATATATAACAGCTCGTTAAGAACAGTGTTAGGATGGCCTGAAAAACCACCGGAAAATTCCACCGCCGACTTAACCACGGACGTACAATCATATCATGAAATCAATCCCAGTTATCGAGATAATTTATCTGATATAAGAAAAGGAAGAATCGCCGATAGATTTATATTTACCAACAAAGAAACATTGCAATGGGATTTTATCATTAAAAGAACAACCGACTCATCTGTTACTATTTCATTTACGCTAACTGACGTCCGTGGTTATTTTAATGAAATTAAACAATTATATGAAACACAACTAGAACAACTACGGAAAACAAAATCGCAAAAACACGTTGAAATAATAAATCAACTTATATCTGATATGGAATATATCTATGAACTAATTATTCAAACAATAATTAATGACAACAGCGACAATAAACAACGATTCCTAACCGATTACAATATCACAGAGGACAATCTGCGTAATTTCAAATTTCCCAAGTACAACGCTGATGAACTAGCAAGAATTGTTAGAACCGATATCAAGGCGCTACAAAAACAAGATCCATCTGTCCTCCTCAAATATAATAATGACCCAGATGGCGGTGGTAGGCATATCGCTCCGTTCAACGTGAATATTTCAACGGTGATTGCGCTCAATTTAGTATGTGATGCAATTGAAGGAAGCTATCAAATTAATCTCGAACGATCAAATCAAGCTCAGCAAGGATATATTCTTTATTCGTTTGCACCAACAGCTCCTCCAGGATTCCTAATTATTGAGAACCCAATTAATCCTGTCTACATGCGATGCCATAATAATTCGTTAACGAGAATTAATTTCAAACTCACCGACCAGTCAAATAATCTGATTGATTTACAAGAAGAGGTGTTAGCGATTAGTCTGTTTGTGAAATCCTAAAAATCTTCGATTTTCAACAAAGGATTTTCATCCCCCCCCAGACAAGGTCTGGGACAAGGTCTGGGACAAGGTCTGGGACACGATATCGTATCGGACTCGATCAAATTTTCGGTTGAACTCGTAAAAGAATTATTAACCCACAAATGAAACATTTGCAGCAGCAGCAGAGAGGGTGATGACCACATCGTGCAACCTTGAATCGTTTAGGTGTATACGAATTTTATTTTATGACCATTTTTTTTAGACAGAGCAGTTTTAATTATATTTTCTGAAACAAATCGTATTGAAGCCCTACAAATGTCAAAGTATCTACTGGCTTCATTTATCGATTGAAAGCTTCTCTCTTCATTATTTTCTAAATCAAACGATTTAACTCTCCTAGGGGGTTTTGCATGTTTGCCAGTTCCACCTAATTTTGCATTCCGACTTTGTGAGACGGCTTGAAGATTCACAAGACAATTATCAGTCTTCACGCCATTTATGTGATCAATCACAAATCCGTCTTCGATTAATCCATTATGACATTCAAAAATAATTCTGTGACAGAGATATGTTTTATTTCTAGCACTAAACAACAAATACCCCATATTATTTAGATATCCAACCGGGTTTTTTAGTCTGCGGTGCCTGACAACACCATCACTGGAGGCTTCGTAATTAACGAGCACTGGATGAGGTCTGAAATCTTGGCTCATTTATATAATAATATTACTTGTCTAATTTATTATTTGCTTTAATTATAAGTCTATCAATGTAGTCTTGAGGGGTTTTGATGATTTTGTCCTTGATTTTATCAAGGACGTTAGGGTCAATGATTCGTTTGTCATAGTAGCGTTTTAGTTCCCTGTATCGTTTACCCCCACAAGCAAGACACAACTGCGATTTTCCTCTAACGCCCACCCCACATTGGAGGCATGGAAGAGGGCCAAAACTTCCTCGCCTAACGCTTTGCATATGATACCCACAGAATTCGCTTCTGCATGATTTGTTACACGGGGTTGTTGATCCAATCATTAGCCACTTGCAGTGATTCATTATACTATATTTTTCTATTTAAATACTTGTTTTAATTATAACATGGAGGAATTCAACAGATTATCCAAAATTAAGCCTTGGAGAAATACTAAATTCATTGATTATAACATGGCAGAGTTCAAGAGATTATCCAAAATTAAGCCTTGGAGAAATACTAAATTCATTGATTATAACATGGCAGAGTTCAAGAGATTATCGAAAATTAAGCCCTGGAAAAATACTAAATTCAATCTTGATAGGGAGTTCCAAAGATTATCGAAAATTAAGCCCTGGAAAAATACTAAATTCAATCTTGATAGAGTCTCTGATACACCAAAACGTCTAATCGGTGATAGAACTATACTCGGTAAAATCAGGGAGTGTTTTAATGAATTCTACCGAGACGGTGCAGCATACTGTTGGTCGACATTTCGAATTATTGATGAAGATGTCAATGTACCCATCATCGATGCTACTATGAACGATAAAAGAGCAGCTGAGATAATTTCACACCTTGGCGTAAAATCCAAAGGTGGAAATCCAAAGGTGGAAATCCAAAGGATTTCAAGCAAAGCAATTCCCAAACAAAGCAATTCCCATCAGAAGTATTTTTTCAGAATAAAATTCATTATCGAAGTCGAAGGCAAATGGATTATTAGGGATAAATTTGAACCAATCCTCAAGGATAAAAAAACTGTCATTGTAAGTAGAGATTCCAAACCAGGAATTCTAACTGGAATTGACAAACCATACTACGAGAGATCTTATCCTGTAACAGCAATCGTTTATGGGATATATCCGTTAAATGATAAACCCGATATTGCAAAACTAGCTCCTATGAAATATTCACCGTTAACTTCGTCAAGGCTCAATTGTGTAGCAACACGGGTAATGGAACACTTCACAAATGCATCCCGAGGAAATAAACTAACTGATCTGCGACGTAGGAAAATAACCGAATGGGAACTGACAGTGAAACAGCACGGTGCAAAGATTTCTGATATAGCTAAATTAGAAGCATCATTAAAATTCCCAATATCAGTAACAACAATAACCGGAGAAGTATTATACGAACCGAAATATCAATCGCGAGGGGCTCCAATACAAATTATTGATCATAACGAACACGCGTGGACACCTGCAGTAACAATATTTCCACGAGATAGAACCGTGAGATATATCCCCCCGGAATTTTCCGGGGAATTTTCCGGGGATGTTTTCTATGAAGAGAAATTATTTGATGCTATTCATGCGTTGTGTAAAGATGATCCTGTGTCAGTGTGGTTACTTAGTAGTGCTGGTTCCGAATCAGGATTTGATCAATTTGTAAGACCAAATGGTGAATTATATCGCGTTGAAGAATTAGATAACAGAATGAGAAAAATCGCTAGTGATTTTTCACCAGAGAGTTCCCATGAAAAACTATTGACGGATAGTTTTACTATTCCATCAGTGGTAGCTCACTTCGCAAGAGAAAAAAACTCATGGCGTCCAACACGAAGTGATTTTCTCGAGGACGTTAAATTAAGTTGCATCGAATTTGGTCATGGAGGACTGTGGAATACGAAATACTCACGTGATGGTATGATTTCAATTGATATAGCCGCGTGTTATCCCGGAAGTTTTCTCGGGTATGGGGAATGTAGTAACTATTTTAAACGATTTGGACACCCCACGCATGAAATGACTCGTGTTGCGATTAATGGGCCATTACCTGATTTTGATTTAACCGGATTCGCTCGTGTGATATCATTTGAACTCGCTACAGGGTTACATCCGTGTAGTTATGTTTGGCTTGGTAGACATATATCTGAAAAGGCCTGGATGCCAATAGTGTTACTACGATATATGATTGATTGTGGCATGCTGATATCGTTGATTGTTTCCGAAGCTATTATATGCTATCGAGCTCAGAAAGAAGTTTGGCTACCACAACCCGATCTAGATCGTATAATTAGCGAATTGCGAAAACAATTCCCTGATTTCAATGAAGAACAAATCATAAATTGGTCTAAGAAGTTATTTGAAAGTAAAAAAGAACAAGCAAAGGATTTTGGACGAAGAATAATCGGTAAATTTACCCAGGGTGGAAGATACGACAATGCAAAATTTTCCTCGCGGTTGATCATAGACGTCGCTGAATACGATTTTCTTGTAACGGATTTAACGAAACAGGGAAAGCTTGTATCCCGTAAGGATGCTTTTCTATCCAATGGTGAGAAATTGGGTACGGTTGTTACCTACTGTGATGGATATAATTCCCAGTACACACATTTGAGAAGTTCTATGCTAGCTTATGCTTCTATCAATTTATTTTCGATGATAAATAGATTTCCTAATACCGCGGTTAGAGTAGCTACTGATTCGATGTATATAAACAATAAATACAAATCAGATGTAGCTAAATTCACATCCCAGGAGGAAGCGTGGGGATGTTGGAGATTTAAAAAGGAGACGCTACATGAGTATTGTGAATCGGCAGATGTTACCATGGATGAAAAGTACTTAAAATGTGATGAGATTCAATCAGAATTTTCTAATGCACCACCGGTATCTGATCCAATATGTAGATACAAGACAGTTTATTTAAACGGTTGTGGTGGGTCAGGAAAGACAACTCGTGCAATTGAATTATATCGTCGGTCAAACATGATTGTGTTAACACCGACTCACAGACTCGCCAGAGAGATGATACAGCGAGGGGTAAATGCCTGTACTTATCATAGTTTCTTTCGATGGAAAGGCGATGAATGGACCCCTGATCGAATGGGTGATAAATTCATTCCTGAAATCATAATTTGGGATGAAATATGCACGGTATCGTTGAGAGTATTACAAACATTTCTCGAGTGGTTGTTAAACAAAAACACAAAAGTCGTCATGTCCGGTGATCACGGCCAACCACCACCATTTGTCGGTGGATCTCCACATGAATGGCTAAAGGGTTCTGTAGACTATTATGAAGAAATTAATACCGACCATAGATCACTTGATGAACAATTACGCGAGTTCAAAGCACTGATTAGATTACAACCGGATAAAATCCAATGCGAAATAGCGCGTGAAATAATTTCAGAAACTCCCATGAATGATTTCTGGGAAACGTGGAAACCAAATGATTTGATAGTAGCAAGTAGAAAAATAGTCAGAGACACACTTCAGATGAAGTTATTTGAAACGCATAAAGAAAAATTTGCAACACTTCCAGTACCGTTGTGTTATAGGCCTTCAGATACACGAAAGCAGAATATTGAAGTTGATATTCCAGGGAAGAGTGAAAAGCAGATTCTCGTGTTAAATGATATTGTGCTGGTTGATATCAGCGTCGTCGAAAATGCATTGCGTGCTAATAAATCCCCATGGACGCTAGGATACGCAGCGACGATACATTCTTCACAGGGATTAACTATATCGGATACAATTGTTTGGATGGTAGATAATCGCATCGAATGGTCGAATTTAGTCTATCTCGCAGTATCCAGAGTACGAAAAATAAATCAACTTCGAAGAGTTGTCCTGACAGAGTCAGGCGATGATAATGACACAACAATAAGTGATATTGATGTTAGCATCATTAATAAAAAACTCTCCGGTTACAAACAACAGGACAAAAAAAAACAACGAGAATTTGATATTGATGCTAAATTAATAATTACGCTGAAACAACAACAGAATAATCACTGCGCGAGTTGCAATTGTATAATGCGTTGGCAGTATTCGGATAAAGATCCTCGCCAATTTACCGTAGACAGAAAAAATAACAGTCTCGGTCATGTCAGAAACAATGTGATGTTGACTTGTCTTGAGTGCAACAGACGCCGGGGTGCCAGCACCCTGGGTGCTAATTAAGACCCCGCGGTGGTAATTGAGTATCCTCGGGAATTACCTGTAATTGTTGTCGAGTAAATCCTCGTTGAGGGGCAGTTGAATCCAGTTTATAGACTGGAGGTCTACCCGTAGATCGTGTTATACTAGATATCTTGTGTGCAGTAACACTCCAAATAGGATCAGTAGCCCTTTTTCTACCCCCTTCAAGCTCTCCTGGTTCGTATAAGTACCTAACAGTGACATTACTACCAAGAATTGGTTGGGAAACGCTAGCGTTTCTAGGGAAATCTTTTTGTGGTTGTACGGGTATAGACTTCTTTTTAATAGCGTTCCTAGGTTTCATGTTGATTGTTCTAGTGATCTCATTATTCAGTGCGGTAATCACAGCTGGTAACCTTTTGACCCATTCACGGGATCGCTTTTCTTGAATGAATTCTTTTGCGTATTGATATCCAAATAACCGCTCAGCAATCGTCCGATTAAATCGTTCGACAATGGCCTGATCGCGATGTAGCGCAGTATGCCCTCGTCGTATGGTGACATTATGATTTTTCATTGTAGATAGAACCGCACCCTGAAATTCCTTGCCAGGATCAACCTGCAATAGATTTGGCCAGTGCAGAGGACCTCGTCGATAAATCCTTTCAAATGCAGAAGCAACTTCAGTGGCTGATTTTGTTTTTAACGGTTCTGCTTCTTTGTATCGACTTGCAATATCAACTACGGTTAACGAATATTTGTAACCACGATCATGTGGCAAAAATAATATATCAGCCTGATGAACTTCATTAGGAGCAGTCACATCAAAATGCGAGAATTGAATTTGTTTAGGCGGTGGTAGATAAATTTGCCATAGTGCCTGTTTGGATAACCAATCCGCCGCTGTAGTTTTTTTCACTTTTGCAGCGCTAGCGAGTTTATGGACTGCTGATTTACCCCTCCAGTATCCTCTTGGGGAATAATAAATTGATTCCATATTATTAATTACCAGCACCCATCATCAATTTGCCTTTCATAGCTGATTTTACCAACCACGAAGATAACTTTTCTTTGAAGGATTTATCAGGAATAGCATTTAACGCATGAATTAATTTCACATCTGCTAGATGTCTGTGTTGCAGATTGCTGCTTTTATAAGCAACATCATGAAGGTGACAGGCCTTATCAATGGCGTTTATTGGTTCTTCACCGGGGTTGGGTTGATTTTGATTATTGAGTCTGATATCAAGTCTGGTTCCCGGTCCACAGTAGCTATATCCTGGGAGGTGCTTTTCTCCGGGGTACTTTGCCCATGGGGTTCCAGGGAGCTTTGCCAATTTGGCTGCGATATCACCTCCTCGTTTTTTTTAAAATCAGATCTCATAGACACAAATCTAAATTTCTTTGTACCACATTGCACGCATTTACCAGAAAGCGCTGATCGGTTATTTTTAGTTGTAATCGTCGTCAAGTCATCTGTGCCAGTACGCGTTTTACACTTCACACAATATAGATCCATAATTTATGTATAGAAATATGGATATAATTGATTTTTCAGCGACTAAAAGAAGAGAACCGGTTAAGCATCATGCAGCGCTACCAAACTCTATCCGGATGATTATAATCGGGCCATCTGGATCCGGTAAAACGCAATTGTTACTCAATTTAATAATGAGATGGATGAAGTGGGATAAGTTGTATTTAATTGCCCCATAGCGTAGATGATCAACGATGTTATGAAGTGTTAAAGGATTTTAACGAGAATGCTTCAGAAATTAAGGGCGAGAACGCCATTGATTTTATAACCGATATCGATGAAGCACCGAGCATTGATGATATTGATGGAGATATTAACAATTTAGTCGTATACGACGATATAATGTTGGATAAACAAAAAAATCCTGCTAGGATCTTTTCCAGAGGCAGGCATAAAAACACTGACGTGATATATGTCACTCAACGCTACACACAGATTCCAAAAGTGATTAGAGATAACTGTAATATTCTTGCTGTGTTTAACGGCGTTGATACACATACGCTACGAAATATTTGGCAGACATGGTGTTCCGATATGGACTTCAATCAATTTAAAAATTTCTTTAGTAACGCTCAGTCAACCCCGCATGGATTTATAACAATAAATTTACATGATCCTCGGACTCGATATCGTATCGGACTGGATCAAATATTCGGTTAAAATCATTTCTTATTTTTTGTTAACCCTTAGCAGCAGAGAGGGTGGATGACCACATCGTTGTGAGCAAAATCGTAAAATCTCCGTTTTACAAAAATGGAGACTTTTTTTTTTCGGTTAAAATGAGATTTGTGGGAAGCCTTATTTTTGCTTGAAAACGTGGTCTGTTCACCCTCTCTGCTGCTCGCCCACATATCACCTCTGTCTGCGTGAGTTCGAGTCTCAGGTCCGGCCAGCATGGGGATGTGTGAATGCTTGCCAGTAGTTTCGCTGAAACATGGCGTAAAACCCTAAACAACACATTTTTCAACTAAATGCTAAGAAAAGTTACTGCGATCCAGTTTGAATAATATTAATAATGTAGACTTTGTCAAAATATTACCTTTAATCGATTTATTTCAGGTGAGCCCCGTCCTAATCAATAGCTATATTTGATTGATTATACTGACCTTGTGCAAAGGCAAACTATTCATTACTTCTACAGGACGTAACTACGACGTCAAAATGCTATTACATTTGCGCTAAATAATGTTTCTTACACTTTACATCAAACTGTAGAATGTTGTTCTATTTGTAAAGCATATAGTGACAAACATCTATTGTACATTTTGGAACAATGCAGAAGAAATGATTTATGTGGACAGTACCAAGCAAATGCACAAAGATCAATGCTAAATTTGCTACGGACAAATTCCCTGATATATGAGAACTGGAGTTGCTTACTAATTAATAAAGTATATAGTGGACAGGTCATGAGTGTTTCATGCAGATTTCGAAATATTATCTGGTAGTAGATTTTACGAACCATATATGCAAAATGTTATAAAATGCGGAGTAGTAATGTTGTATTCGATGTGATATTTGTTGTAATCATCGACATTGGAGGTGATTTCATTATAGATGTAGCATCATCGGGAGTGGAATCAGTAGTTGTTGTTGGTGGTGGTGTTAGGATGGTGGAGGTTTTGGGTGGAGATGGATGGAAGAAAAAAAGGGGAAAAAGAGGATTTAGACCCATACTAGTTGTATCTGATGAACAGACGGAGAGAAAGAAAGATAGACAGAAAGACAACTGAAATCACATGAAAGATATTCACATATTTAAAGAGAAACATAATTTAGTCTGGTCATGTCACCTATTCACGATCAAGCTCGTTGCTGTATGCTAATGACATTCTTTCTGGTGGGTGGGTTAATAGAAACGGGATTTTTCACAGGGAGCGTAGAAGAAATGCTTGGTGTAAGTTAAGAAAGAATGGATTTTGAGGGAGTTATGTCATATTTTAAGTATCAGTCTTCCTGATATAAAATTACACAATTACACAGTTATATTGTCTTTGTCTATGGCTATTACATACTCAACTTATAGTGCAGGTATCGATGTAACTAAACTCATGTACGTGTTTACAATTACGGTAATTCCTATCTAGTCACTGTATAAAGTGATATTGGAATCACAGTACTGTCGAAGTAATTTATTTTATGGTAATAACACACATGCATAGCATGTTGGAATTCAGAAAAAAATTGAGTGTAGGATGGTATCTGATAAGAACTCCTGTGCATTCGTTTGTTGAGATAAAAATAATATTTTTAAGGAATTAAATTTATTTTGGGAAAGGGGGGACAAGGAGAAACAGGGTAAGGAAGCCCTCCATAAATACCAGTCTGACAATAAAGCATATAGGTGTTTTACATTAGACCACGTACATGTATGTATACTCTTTTAATCGTACATAATCAACTACATCCTATTCTCAACATAATAAGTTATTCACCAAAATTGATTGGGTCCTGTTTTCAAATTTACCCTCTAGATGTATTGACAACACACAGAAAGGACGACGGACGACAGACGCACAGCCATAGCAGGGAACTTAGCTGTCTTCCGCTAAGACAAATATGTGACACTCTTTGCAGCTTTGTTTGCGAAGCAGCATTATACTGTGCTTATAAATGTACATGCACCATGCATATATTCTAGACTTACTTAGGATGATGTTGGTTTGAAGTTTATTGTCACTATATAGCATAAAATAGGTTATACGTAGCGGCCTGTATAAAGGGTGGAGTGAAAAACTCGGTAAAAATCTACCGAACAACGGAAAGTTTCTGGCAATTTATTCAAACGTCCATATTAGCCAGCCCAACACCTACGCAGACAGATGTGAGATATTGGCTAATAGCGACTCGTCAACTCGAGATCCCCTATAATTTTGGTATTCTATAATAGTAAATATTAATTTATGCCTGAGACATTGGTCTTTTATTCACAAGCTGATATTTTATCGATAATTTCTAAATTTAACAGTAGCTATTCCTTGATAATGACTGAACGTTTGCTGTCTATCTTTTGCAGACCGGGCCTAACTAATATCGTCACTATAATGGGTTGACAACTCACTTTACCTAGAGTCAATACGTCTGTATCGACATTCCAATACAGATACATGATGGCCAGTATAAGGTCTCAAGAAGCTATTTGCAGAATAGTCAAAGCTAGTAGTCTGAAACTAGAAAAGAAAGGTATGTAATAGATTAATCATATATAAAATCCTTGATGATAAGTACTAACATATCAATGAGTATACATGGTGTTCCAAAATATACGAAAGACAGTAGGTGGAAACTATATCAACGTTTCAATCAGCCTAAATTTAGATAACATAGTTCAATCTGATTTGTTATTTAATGGTCGATCAAGTCAAAGGCATATTTTCATTTGCATCAAGTACAATTGGCAGGAAACCGATTACATTTGTGTCGAAATGTTACTTTCATTGTTTAGTATCACCATAAATGCAAAATTAAAACCACACCAGACAGGTATTCACCTTTTTCAACTCTCAAAAACTGAATACAGGATCGTAGTCTCATACTGTCATTTTTCCATCCAATCATTCAACGCGCCAATGGGGTTTGAATCTATGACGTGATATGTAAGAGATTTACTGCTTGCTGTAACAGGTTTTCATGATAAATGATCCACCCTAATGGTTAGACATGGATAACATCATTACCCTAATGGTCAAACGTAGATAACACGATCCACCCTGATGGTCAAACGTAGATAATACGATCCATCCCGATGGTTAGACATATATAACACGGTCCACCATGATGGCTAGAGATAGATAACACGATCCACCCTGATGGTCAGACATATATAACATGATCCACCCTATTGGTTAGACATAGGTAACACTATCCACTCTAGTTATTAGACATGGATGACATCATCCATCCTAATGGTTAGATTCAGATAACAAGGCTCACGCTAATAGTTAGCCTCAATGAAATAGCATTTAGATGCAAACTTTTATATCACCATCAGATCCTATATAACAACACACATTGAAATCAAACAGGTTGTAAACAAGAACGTAACAAGCGAAGGTGTTTGCGTAATAATAAAACAAATATACTCACATGTGTCTTTCCAATCCAACATGATATGGTACATTAGGGACAAACATTCATTTTAAAATTAGGTACAATTATCAAATTAGCTAGGAAAATAATAACACGTCAGATACATATTGATACCTACATTTTCAAAGACATGACATGTTAAAAAATAAAACAAATATTGTGCATACTGTAATAAAATAATTATAGAAAACAACAATTCATGTATACATTTGTTAATAAAGTACAGAGTACAAAAAGCACTCGTCTCTTAGCTTCATGCAAACAAAGTTTTTAAGAGTTTGAAAACGCGATATTTAATGATATGTTTTATGTTTGACAATATGAAGTAAGAAATATAAACGTATGATTTAATTCCTGTTTAACTGCACTTGCAGCGTGTAACAATTTGACTCGCAATGTTTCTTTAGATGATTTTACCCTCCATACTGGCAACAGCGTCCCAAATATCGAAAGCGCTAACATAAAGTTCAAAATTCACGCTCAACGAAGCCCCTTATTCATTCCACCAAGAATATGATTAAAATATAAGGTAATATCATTGTTCATGTTTTCCGTAGCGACCTGGAAGCCGTTGTCAAAATATTTTGATGTCTGATATTTCTAATAATGAGTGAAAACTACTCTATGTCGCGTCATAATTACTTCTCTCTGATGTTTTAAAACCTGTTAGAAATAATACTGTGTGCCCTGTTTGAAACAAAACTGTGCCCGAGCGACGACGAAACCCCCAAACGTTTACCGCCCCAAGACGTTTGATGTCAGAGGCTACCGTCCTCACCCACCCCCACCGTTAATACTTTACTAATGTTATTTGTTGTTTCCAAACATTAGTGAACATTAAAGTACCTTGCTCATAAAGATCGTGTTTTCTGATATTTCTAATGTGTTATATTAAAAAGAAGCGACAATTACAGTACGCATTTTTTAAAGTTATGTGTTATCTGATTCTTGTAAAGCGGAGTAAAAATTAATGTGAGTCCTGCTCAAAAGACCGTGTTTTCTAGTATTTCCAAACATGATTTGTGCCCTCTTTAAAGACTGTGATGTCTAATGTTCCCTTTAAAAAAAGTTGTAAAATGTATTGTCTGGTCCGTTTTAAAGACAGTTTTGTTTGATTTTAATATTAAAAAAAAATAGTGAAAATTACTACGTGACCTGTTTTAATAAAACATAAGGAAAAGAAAATTGCAATGTGTGGTACCATAATTATTTTTCAATTTGTGATAATACAAACTGTAACTAGGACAAGAAAGCTACCAATATATTTAAATAGGAAGAATATTCTAATATCTTGTTTTAAAGTGAAGATAGAAGGTGTTACAGAAATAAAATGAGAAAAAGTGTAATCGACATAAATATCGTTAATTATGATTTGTTGGGAACATGTATGTAGTATACAGGTGTTGTACGATAAGATGTAATAAATTCTGTAGCCGTATGCATTAAGGTATGTTCCTCCATTCGATGGATTAACTAAAACAAAATACTGCAATGCTTACCATTTGAAAAGAGGGAATTTTCACAATAATGTTCTGTTCAAAATATTATTAATTCGTAACAACGCCAATAAATGACAAGAGATATTAAGCAAACTAAACCGATCTTGAAAAAAATTGGTAAAGTTCAACATTTAAAAAAAGAAGCTATTATGTGGAAGAGAAACAACGAATCAGATGTAATGGGTTTAAAACATCATATTTATGGGGGACGGTTCATGTGGCATAGTAATTAAAGCGACTGCTGCGGATGCGGGAGGTCGAGGATTCGATTCCCGGCTGAGTCGTACCAAAGACTTACAAAAATGGTACTAACAGATGTCTCGTTTGGTGCTCAGCATTAAGATGTTAGTGTTAGGACTGGTCGGCCTGGTGTCAGAATAACGTGACTGCGTGGGGCATCATGCTAAATGTCTGCGGTATGATTCCCCAGTGTTAGACATCAATATAAACGGCCACACTTCAATGCTGAGCGCCAAGCGAGACAGCTGTAAGTACCATTTTTGTAAGTCTTTGGTACGACTCGGTCGGGCATTGAATTCACGACCTCCCGCTTCCTCAGCGGACGCTCTATCCACTAGGCCATTGGAGTAGTCTTCATCAGTTTGTGTAATAAGGAAAATACAAGTACAGCAGACTGCAGCAGGGATCGTCCTGGGCTTTTCCAATTGTCGCAAATTGCGAATTTTTTTTCCTTATTGGTGACAAAAATATCCCATTTGGCTATTTTTGGCGATAGATTTTTGGTTATTTAATTTGTACATACAATCATGGATTTGGACTGGATAAATTAAAAGGGAGAGCGAAAGGAAGCCAGAAACTTGATTAAGCAATGCATTGGAATCAATCTGTTAAACAAACGATCCTTTGTTCGTATTGACAACCCCATCTTTACAGTGCATTGTTACATCATAATCTGCTTAAACTGACATCTGGGTTGAGTACTGTATGCTGTGATACAGTCAATCAGGATACTGTACTATACCTACAACTGACCCACTTCTGAAGACGCGAATAGAAGAGATAAAATTAATTGAATGGCTAATCCTTCTGTTTTTTTTTTTGTTTTTTTGACATATACCAATACAATAGTTTTGCTGAACCTTCATAGAAAACCGATAACATTTGAAGTACCGACTACTGTGTATACATACAAAGCAAATTGAAAAAAATCTCAATCACAATTATATCTGTTGCCAGTGCAACATTATCATGAGCAAACGAAAGTTAGTGTTCAATATCTCATCCTAAGTTACAAAAAATTAACAGCGTTTGGATTTATTGCAAATTCAAAACAAAAACAAACAACGGATGTTCCACTTGTGTAACCTGTATTAATGCTCTACCAGAGTTCTCACGACATAAAGTGATTCCTTTGAACGTCCGTCCATCAGTTGATTATACATTCATAAGTTTTGCATTGAAGTCATTTGAGGCGTTGTGGTGTGGCATCCGTTTGCATGAATTTATTTGAGGCTCTGTGGTGTGGCATCGGTTTGCATGAATTCATTTGAGGCGTTGTGCTGTGGCATCGGTTTGCATGAATTAATTTGAGGCGTTGTGGTGTGGTATCCGTTTGCATGAATTCATTTGAGGCGTTGTGCTGTGGTATCCGTTTGCATGAATTCATTTGAGGCGTTGTGGTGTGGTATCCGTTTGCATGAATTCATTTGAGGCGTTGTGGTGTGGTATCCGTTTGCATGATTTCATTTGAAGCGTTGTGGTGTGACATCAGTTTGCATGAATTCATTTGAGGCGTTGTGGTGTTGCGTCCGTTTGCCTGAATTCATTTGAGGCGTTGTGGTGTGGCATCAGTTTGCATGGCGTTGTGGTGTGGCATCGGCTTGCATAAATTCATTTGTGGCGTTGTGGTGTGGCATCGGTTTGCCTGAATTCATTTGAGGCGTTGTGGTGTGGCATCCGTTTGCATGGCGTTGTGGTGTGGCATCGGCTTGCATAAATTCATTTGTGGCGTTGTGGTGTGGCATCGGTTTGCATGATTTCATTTGAGGCGTTGTGGTGTGGCATCGGTTTGCATGAATTAATTTGAGGCGTTCTGGTGCAGCATCCGTTTAAATGAATTCATCTGAGGCGTTGTGGTGTGGTATCCGTTTGCATGAATTCATTTGAGGCGTTGTGGTGTGGTATCCGTTTGCATGAATTCATTTGAGGCGTTGTGGTGTGGTATCCGTTTGCATGAATTCATTTGAGGCGTTGTGGTGTGGTATCAGTTTGCATGATTTCATTTGAAGCGTTGTGGTGTGACATCAGTTTGCATGAATTCATTTGAGGCGTTGTGGTGTTGCGTCCGTTTGCCTGAATTCATTTGAGGCGTTGTGGTGTGGCATCCGTTTGCATGGCGTTGTGGTGTGGCATCGGCTTGCATAAATTCATTTGTGGCGTTGTGGTGTGGCATCGTTTTGCCTGAATTCATTTGAGGCGTTGTGGTGTGGCATCCGTTTGCATGGCGTTGTGGTGTGGCATCGGCTTGCATAAATTCATTTGTGGCGTTGTGGTGTGGCATCGGTTTGCATGATTTCATTTGAGGCGTTGTGGTGTGGCATCGGTTTGCATGAATTAATTTGAGGCGTTCTAGTGCAGCATCCGTTTAAATGAATTCATTTGAGGCGTTTTGGTGTGGCATCCGTTTGCATGAATTCATTTCTTGTTAAATAGTTGGGTCTCGCTTAATAAGCTTCTACCAAAGAGATGTGCACAATAATCTTAAATACTGACCATCTGTGGGCTTTAAAATGAAAGGTTTAATTATTCTCACACAGCACTGAAGGAGATTGGTGAGAATATTAAATGAGTAATGCGACATATTGCAGCAGGCAAGATTTAATTTGACATGGTGTAAGATAACACATTCAGACTGGTGCTAGAAAACACGTGTAACCATTGTGTTTGCCTTTTTATGGTTTATTAATGAACATGGACCATGTTCCAGATGTCGTTTAGTTCTAGATGAAAAGGAAATATTACATTGGTATTTGTTGGCACATTGACCTTGACCATGAAAACGTTTGGTACTAGCTAAAAACGTGTAACCTTGGTGTTTATTTGCACATAGACCTTGTCCATTAAACCGTTTAATGTGCTTGCTAAATAAGGTACAAAACAACGCGTACATTTGTCTTTCGAAGTATTTATATTTAATCATGGTTGTCTAATGAAGGACTAATATATCAATCTTACATACACCTGACATATTGAACAGCAATATATTTGATTGGATTCCTTTCCTTTTGCGATTTGACGGTTATCCTTCTTTCGTGATTTCAGTTTGTGATAAAAGCCATTTTAATTGTTATTTGGCAATAAACTATCCGACAAACGACTGATTTGTTTTAATTCTGACATTAAGAGGTAATATTAGAAAGGAAAATAGGTATCACGCCAAAACAGATAAGCTTAACTATTCTTGTGTGAACAATACCTTACCCATGATAACACATCTTTTATGTTATGTTCTGGCTAAACTACAATCACATACAAAGTTTTGATAGACAGTCAACACATATTATATGACAAATACATGCAGGCGAGGTTCCAAATGTTCTTTCTGTAGGATATGCTTTCAAAACATTTCGAAATATTGTTTCCAAATCAGTCATCTGTAGAGAAAATACAAAATGTTCGTCACGGGCATAAAACAATAATAACACGGTAATCTTTTCGGCAAGTTTTCTTTTGTTTGTGGAAGTTTTGACAAACGAACTGAGACTAATGACCAGTAAAACAAATAGTAGAATAAATAAACCATTACTTCATGATTTCAAAGTCGTCAGTACTTTAACATTCCGCAAGCAAACAAATAAATAATCGGGAAAAGAGACCGCGTAACTGTTATCCCATGTAGTAGGATTCATTAAGTTTAGTGTATGATCTTCTTTTGAGAAATATTCGTACTGCTACCCGAGCTTGGACAGTAGTTGTTGGAGTCGGTATGGAGTCGCCTTTGTAAAGGACGACATTATGGGATTATATGGAAATTAATCTTAGCTGTTGACTTTAAAAATTTGTCACACTATGCTGTCTCAATCCAATTTTTACATGAGCGTACTGCATAGATTTAGGATTTGCATGTTGTATTGGATCTTTTGGAAAATGCTAAAAAGCTTATAGGTTTCAGAGGAATTGGTAATTTCATATTATGGATCACAATGGGCTGTATGGAAGTTTTAAAATTGGGTTTGGCGAAATTACTAATCCATCTTTGGGCTGTATGCGAATTTAGCATTAGCGATTAGGGACAGTTTGGGATAAAGATTAACGCATCCTCTACGAATACAACATGGGGTAACTACTATTGTCAGAGTTACTAATGAACACTTAAGCATGCGCGTATTTATAGTAATTATTTTTTTTTGTGGAGGGTGCTCTCTCCCGGCTGATCTTTGCAGACCGATATGGGGAGGCCCTCCTGCCCTAACTTTTTCTAGGTATGTATGCTATATTTGGTTTCAATGTATTTGTTATTTATTTATTTTATTATTTAATTTTTTAAAAATTATTTTATTGTATTTTTTAAAATTGTTTCTTGTTTAAAAATATTTAATATTTTTTTTTTTTTTTTTAATTTTTTTTATTTTTCAATACATTCATCTAGTTCTAGACTGAATTCTTGTTCACTGTTTTCTTTGTCTCTTTTCTTCCTTCTTTCTTCACTTCTTCTTCTTACTCGCCATCTCTCCTGTATTTTTTCTTCTTCTATTTATTTTATTTTTTTTCCTGTAGGTATTTCTGTGTAGCTTCTTTCTGACGCTCAGTCAGGCAAATTCCCTTTTCATTGTTAATTTTAACTTGTTCTCTTTGTATTCTCCACGTTTCTTCTATTTCGTCATTTCGTTTTTGTTCTTCCATTTTTTTTCTTTCTCGTTCTATTTTATATCATTTTAGGTCTTTTCTCTGTCTTCTGTTAAAAGGATCTTCTCTTAGGTCCTGTTCTATTAGCACACTATTCTGTATTTTTTCTATCTGGCCTTCTTTTTTGCTCATTTTATTGCTTTTCCTGCTGTTGTGTTACTGTTGTTGTTGCTGTTGTTGTTGTATTTTTATTTTGTTGTTGTTGTTGATACTGCTTTGGTTTTAGTTTTTCCTTACTTTGATTAGTCTGAGTCCTGTCCATTTGTCGCTCTTCTTGTTCCATCTTTTCTTCTTATTGATTTCTTATCTCTACTTCCTCTGTATTACTTTCTTGCCCTTGTATTGTCTTTGTCGTTTTATTTTCCTGATTTCCTTGTTGTTGTTTCCTTGTTTCCTCCAAGGTTTTTTGGGGGAAATGCTTGGGATTTCCTGACTTGAATTGTTTAGTTTCTTGGAGATTTCTTGGTTTCTCTTTTGTGGGATTTCATTTCTCTGTTGCTTACTTAGTTCTTCCATCTCATCATCAGGTTGATTTTTATATTCTGTTGGGCTCTCTTGATTTTGGGACATTTATGAGGGGTATGCCCAGTCTTCTCACATCTGTAACACTTTCTATGGCAAATGCACCCTTTAGACCAGATCTTCGTTAGAAAGCCATTAAGGTAATAAGCTGCTTTAACCCTTGTAATCTGCTTTTTTTCTATTTCAAACACCCTGGTCCCATTGTATATAGTAGTTTGAGGTAGTGTTGCTAGTCTGGCTTTCCCAACTTTTATCCCTATTTTCTTTTCAAAGCCTGCTACAGTTGCTTCTAATGATATTTCTAATGGTATATCGGATAGATGTAATTCTCCCGTTTGTTTCTTTATCTTCTTTATGATTGGTGTGTGCTCCCTTACTGTGACTTTCTCTCCCATTATGTTCATCTCCCCATATGAAAGTATCGGGTTTTTCCCTTTTGGGCGTAGTAAGTATCCTTTGTATCCATTTCTGTTTATGGAATATATTTGATTTATATATTCTGCGTTCATTTGTGTAAGAGCTATCATTACCGTTGAAATTCCCCGTATTTTGTCTCTTGGTATTGATGTCATATCCAATTCCTGTGTTCCTTCTTTGTACAAACATTCAAGGAATGATCCTTCGTCGTTCTCTATTCTACTGCACTTAAAGAATTTTTCTACATCGCTAATTTGCTTTTGCGTCTCCGCCATTTTGTTTCCTTCCTTTTCTTTCAGTCCGTGTGATGAGACTACAGCTCACTGTTTAATACGGTTCAGTGATTTTTTCCTTTTGTTTTCGTTATAGTTTTCCTGGCTCCAATAACATTATTGTTGAGGAATCACCATTCAATGTTCTTTCTTCTATATTCTTTGATTCTATTTTTTGACTCTATTTACTTCATTGTATGTTAAATTCCATTATGAGTCTTGCTTCTTCGGTGTTTTTCTGCTATGCAAACACAACGGTTTTTCTGTTTTATTTGTCTTTTCGAAGTTGTGTATTTGCTTTAGATAAAGACTCATTAAAAACCAAACCAAAAGCCAAAAAGAAAACAAAAGTGCTTATGCTATTGAGATAGAAGGTTTGCACACTTCGTAGTCAGTTTATTACATTCATCGTAGTCAATCCCTAACAAACGTGATACCTTACTGGATCCAATGCATTTCAAAGGACTGACAAAGGTCTGGCATCCGCCATCTGATTTGTATTCTTTATACAGTTGACTCCGGTTAACTGCACACCCTCGGGCCCGTCACGAGACTGTGCAGTTAACCGGAGTGTGCACTTAACCGAAGTACGGTACAGTACTGCTTTAAATCAACACGGCACGAATATATGTGACGAATAAATATAAATAATAATTAGAATCCACTCTTTCAACTTTTACTTAAAAGTTAAGCTTGTTTTCCTTCATCTGAACACAACTTCATTGATGGGTCATCTCCCGCAGAAAAAGTGTTCAGCTCCAATGACGTCTGCATCCTGTTTTTTTTCCGTGTTGTCGTTTAAATTGAATTGCGTTGCGTATTTTCCATCTTTCCAACCATCCATTTGTTGGTTTGAAATCATTCAAACCCGAACGGTTTGGAGCAATGTTTCCCATGCTGCACATGTACTATGATTTTTCCCGCGCAATTGCTCTCTAGATGGCGTGGATATACATGTATATTCCACCTAAGGGGTCCTTTACATGTCAATCATTTGCAAAGTGGCATTTACCGGCTTATTTGTCGGCTTATTTGAAGCGCTACAGCAGTGGACTGGCAATAACTGATCATTACTATACATATACCGGAGTAATAATGTGCCACGGGCATAAATTTATCGTGCAATTATCCAGAGTTTGCATTTAAGCGAAGTGCAGTTATCCAAAGTGTGTTCCAATTGAAAAGCATTAGGAAAAGACGGGACCGACGTGACTACGTGCAGTTATCCGGAGTGTACAGTTAACCGATGTGCAGTTAAGTGGAGGTGTGTGTGTGTGTGTGTGTGTGTGTGTGTGTGTGTGTGTGTGTAATTCTCTTACTACCATTAAGAGAGATCAAATTGTCTCTATTATATAAGTCCAGCATAAGATTCCCTGATATGTACATAGGGCAACCAAATGTGTAACTGCCGGATTTCCTTGGAATGTTCACGTCTCATTTAGCCTAGTGGTTACTGCGTTCGCCTCGGACGCGGGATGTCGTGGTTTTGATGCCCCGCCAAGTCATACCAAAGACTTACAAAAATGGTGCTAACGGCTGTCTCGCTTGGCGCTAATCATGAAGATGTTAGGGTAAACACTGGTCGGCCTCGTTTCTGGATAATGTTAATGGGTGGGACATCATGCTACATGTCTCTAGCATGATGCATCAGTTCTAGACATCACTAAAAACTACCACACCGCAAACATCGTTCCGATATGACTGAAAAAAAGTGTTTGAGCAAGTTAAACATCCAAATCAAACCCTCCTCTGATTTTTCACCACTGAAGGATAATAACCAATTTAGTAAAGACAGTGGATTTCAGTAAGTAGCATGCAGATGTTCTAATCATCTGGACACAAAACACACATTGTTCTTTCATGTAGGAAATGAAACATGAGACATTTTCCACATCAAATTATTAATTGTAAAACTTTACTTCAATATATACAATATTCACGATTATACATGAATATTAGCCAATTATGGCTGTTGCACGAGATTTTGTAACTGCCTTGTCTGTTAAACTTCAGAGATTGGAAAATTCTATGATGTCTTTTATATGGGACACATTTTGGCCAGAATAAAGTTGACATTTTATACAAATGTGTAGTGATCCATGTTCCATAATTTGTATTGATTCACGAAGTATGATAGCAAATGTGTATTGATTCATGTAGCCATGTACAGGTCTCGTCTTTGGTTTGAATGATCCACCTTGTTTTAAATGGAGAGACCTTACCTATCTGTATAGTAAGACTGTACCGTGTTATATTCTAAAAATTGATTTATGCTTTTAAAAAGCTTATTTTAAAAGCACAGTAATTAAAGTACTAAATGTGCCAAACTTTGAAAGATGACACTAACTGTTATTATTACGTCTCAATAAAAATAAATCGTCAGAGTTGAAAATTACTTGTAATGATGCATGGTCGCAATTTCGAATTCAAGATATTCTTGTGAGAAATGGAATAGTTATCAACTATTTCAGTACAATTATCAAATCCAAAAGCTGAACAACACGGCATTTATTATCATAATATATTTATTGCTTATCGATGAAAGCAATCGTCCTTCTTATTAGTAATGTTAATGACATATAGTCACAGTTTAATTGCACCATTTAATTTGTTGTTCTAAGAAATAATATCTCCCAACTCAAAATAGTTGTAGATTATATTTAGTCATTGCACTAACTTGTTTTATATCAATGTCGTCTACTTTAAAATATTTTAATATAGGAAAGGAAATGTACAGTTCATGTTCGCCGTCGATTTTGCACATTAAAATTATATCGCTTTTAAGCCTACGTGGTTAGAGCGTCCGCCTCGCATGCGGAAGGTCTCGGGTTCGAACACCGGAAGAGTCATACCAAAGACTTATACAAATGGTACTAGGAGCTGCCTCACTTGAATCTTACTATTAAGAGGTTAGTGTTAAGACTTGTTGCATGGTGCCCCAGTGCTAGGCATCAATATAAACATCAATATAAACTGCATCACTGCAGACATCGTAGCGATATGAATGTAATTAGATTACATTGACCTTGTTTAAAGGCAAAAGATCTATTCTTTATAAAGAGCGTAACTAAGACGTCCACTTACCGTTACATTTGCCGCCCTAAGTATTGTTTCTTACACTATTTACCAAATAATGTGATGTTGTTTAATTTGTAAAGCACAGTGGCAAGTACCTGTTTTATGCATTCTTTATTGATGCAAATAATTGATTTATTCACAGTTTACGATCCAGATAGGTGTAGATCATATAGAGCAGTGCCAACTTAGTAAAGGACAAATTGTGAATAAAGTATCAGTATACAGGTCTTGTGTGTTCGGCTATGCTTTAATGCAGATTTAAAAATAGTAATTAGATTAATAGTTCCATATACACAAAGAAAGAAATAGTAATGTCAGTATCATAAGCATCGCCATTATTATCATCACCACACACTGCAACCACTGAGATTAGTAAAGGTACAAGTAGACAACATTGTTATAGCACGTTAACAACGGCACCCTTACACTAATATTGCTAATAGTATTTGTTGATGATATTCAAAGAGATGATTAGATTGTAGTTGTCTCAACAGCAGCAGAAGTAGTAGTCATTGGGATGGTGGTCGTAGTTGTAGCAGTTTTAGTATGAGGATGAGAAAAAAGAAAGGGCACTTATCCATTCTTCATTCTTGGATCTGAGTCAACAAACGGCATGAATGAGGTATACATATCGCAACAGAAATCATTTTAGCCCACAAAATTCCATAAAGTGAATGTTTTCAATAATATATCCCACAAGTATTGCATCTTATTCTTGACCTAGTATGTAAGATCTCCCAGGTAAGGTAGCCAATGCATTTTACAGGTATCAGTCTACACATACACATTCGTATCACCTGTTTTTACGATTACGGGAATTCGTATCTAGTCAGTGTATGCAATACTATTGTAATAGCACAATTGTCGAAGGTATTTATTGCTCAGTATTTACACAGATACATAGAATGGTTGAGCTCAGACTTGATACATATTCATTGAATGGTTGAGTTTATACAGGACACACATTAATAGCATGGTTAGTTAGGATTTCATCCCAGGTAAGGTAGCCAATACATTTTACAGGTATCAGTCTACACACAGGATTTCATACAGATTCATAGAATTGCTAAGTTTAGACTAAACATGGTTTCGGACAAATTATGTATCGAGGCAAAATCGCAGGGGTGGGGTGGGGGTGATTGCATCCCTTTTTCCCTATGTGTGTGCGTCCCTTGATTGAATTCAGACTTTACACACATGTATAGTATGGCTGAGTATGGGCTTCACACTAATAAGCAATCTCGTGTATATATTTGTTGTAATGTCGATAATTTTGTAAGGCTTATACTTCCTGGTACCACGAAGGGTAAAGGACGTAGTTATTCATGTTTCTGCTAATATCATCTCTCTCAACCACGATATGAATGAATGAAGATGTCCATCATGTTTCATTAAAACTCTAGATGTTATTGAGAAAATTACCGTGGCCACAAATAAAAAATAAATAAAAAAATAAATACTTCATCAATCAGACTTATTTTGTAGATATGTCCACAAGGCATTGCTGTCAAATATTGTACAAAACAAAGTGTTGTTGAATAGATTGATTATTACTTGAATGTATAACAAGGATAAGTTTCATCCCAGTAGCTATCACTGAACTTAAATAATTATATAAGAGATTAACAATATTTTTACATTATTAGTGCTGGTTGAATAGATTTTCACACTTTGTACGAACAGCATATCATTTACGGTGTTTCTATTTGCACACCCACATAGTCAAGACTTAGTTTTGTAGTGAGTAATAGTACATATTTTCTTTATGTCCGAGACGTTTTTATTTTACACACAAGAGTATGTCTCTACTGCAGTTTCGAAATTAATAAGTAATTCTGTAAATGGATTCTGGCTTGAAGTTAGTTCTCTATCTTGTACAGCCCAGCCTTAAATTATAAACTGTCATATTTTCACAGTTCAGTTCACCTAGAGTCAGTGCCTCTCGATCTACTGAAACGACAAGATGGCCACAGCAATGTCACAAGAAGCTATTTGCAGTCTGGTCGAGTATAGGACTCTGACACTAGAGACGGAAGGTATGTGACATATAAATTTAACGAAAGACATTAAACTGCACATATTTTATGAAATGTGAACCGATTATATGATAAGTAACAATGCTAGATAATGACGTCACGATGTAAACGTATAGGGTGCGTGGGAGGTTGACCGACAGCAATGGTCGTTCCTAACAAGTGATTCTCGATGGAGGTGCAATTATAATTATAGTCAGCATAATGCCAATAAATATCCTGATTACTGTTTGAGATGTCATATATTAAAGATCGTTATTAAAAGGTGCCACACGTATTCTGGAGTTCTTTGGTATCGTGAGTCGTAAAGTTAGCGATGGGCAAGTAAGTAAACGAAAATGCTGCCTTCAAGATATTACATATGTCTATTCGGTATTATTTTTTTCTGTATTAACATAAATTTCATGTCCAGCTTAACTCCAGATTCCAGAATATGCAAGGGGCTTTACTCGGAGGTCGCGGTATTCTCGAAAAAATTATTTGTACGATGGCATGTAATTAACCTTATGTTAGGATGTTGATGTATAAGGTGCAAAAATTGTAAATCAATTTGAATATCGAATACTACTTCAATGCCACTTATTCTGTCTCCTGTACCCTTCAAGGACAGAAACTTGTCTGAGAGAATTACAACAAGATATATGTAGCCACTTGTGACCGTGGAGAGGGGTTGGGAGGACGTAGAGATGCCAAAAGTTCAGGAAAGTTTTACCTGGTACCCGTCAATTCTAACGATTGGTACACGGGTACGCGATCAAAGGGAAACTCTATGAAATATTTAAGAACCACTTTGTTGCAGGTTCTCCTACGCCAGCCCCGAAGAGAGGTATAAGCAGAATTAATACAAATGTTAGTAGTAGAAACGCGTAATTTGAACATTTTAAAAAAATCATTATACATGTTACATGCCATAATTACAGAAATCTATGAAAATGAACATATGTGTTTCCTTCTAACCGGGATCTGCAGTTACATTTTTGTCACAAATCGGCTAAATGAATGTGGATTAGTGCAAGGCTACAGACACAAAAAAAACTGATAATTTATGCATAATACTCACTTTAACTAGTCTACATGTCTATAATAATTTTCGCGAACGGTCGTAAGGTGTACAAATGATGTCTGTTGTATTATATCACTGTCAAATTCTTATTTCAAATTTTTAAAGAAAATAAAGAAACGACACAGATGTTTCATGAAGAACACATATACTCTTATCATTCGTATATATATATATATATATATATATATATATATATATATATATATATATATATATATATATATATATATATATATATATCGTGTTTAGGCTCTAATAAACGGAAAGAAAGAAAGAGTGAAAACAACCAGCTTTTTAAAATTTAATAATTTATTTCCAAGTAAAAACTATTATAATTGTGGAAATAAGAACTTACGGTTTTAAGAATCAAATCCGAAAATAATCCACGATTTTAGTAGTAAACAAGTTGTAAAATGTTTTAATTCAAGTTTGGGTCCCAACGAAAATCCAAGAATTGTATTTTCAATTAACTGGATCGACTTTCTGACCCAAACAAGTCTTGTCAGCTGCAAGTGGATTAGCCATTACATTGTCTCCATCTAGGTCGTTGCATAGTAATAAATGATTGCCCTCAATGGGTAAAACAGAGACTGAACCCACAAGCAGAATAAAAAATCGCTGAAGAATAGGCATGGTTCCGGAGTGGAAGAAGCACAACAGAACAAATGGTCAATCTTAGGGTTCTGTGTGAGAAGTACTCACAGCATCATCAAGACATCTATCATGTGTTCATATATTTCAAAAAGGCTCTTGACAGAGTGTGGCATGAGGCATTGTTGGCCACAATGAATAAGTACAAGATGGGTCAAAAGTTGACAAACACCATCAAGCAGCTGAACGCCAAGGCTAACAGTGCAATAATTGCTCAAGGTTCTGTATGGGACTGGTTCAAGACTATAATTGGAGTACGGCAAGGCTGTCTCCTGTCACCCACACTTTTTAACATCTACTTTGAGCGCCTCATGAGCGAAGCCCTGGAAAACCACTGTGGGACAATCAGCATTGGAGGACGTAACATCACCATCCTCCACTTTGCTGACGACATTGATCAGCTGGCAGGCAGTAAAGATGAGCTCGCCACAATAGAGAAGAACCTCGATGAAACATCTTCCAGATTTGACATGGAGATAAGTGCCGAGAAGACAAAGCTGATGACAAATAGTGGCAAACTTATCTCAACCAAGATTAAAATCAGAGGACAGGAACTGGAAACTGTGGGCCAATTCAAATATTTTGGTTTAAATATCTTGGTTCCATAATCACGGAAGAGTGATCAAGGGTAGAAATTTGGTCACGAGCAGCACAAACAACGGCAGTTATGTAAAAGCTAAGATCCATCTAGGGAGACAAGAATATCTGTCTGAAAACTAAAATCAGACTATTAAGAGCACTAGTCATCTTAATCTTTCTGTATTCATGTCAGGCCTGGGCCCTGACAGCAGAATTACAACGAAGAATCCAGGCACATGAAATGAGATGCTACAGAACCATTCTTGGCATCTCTTACATGCTCCACATCACAAATGAAGAGGTGCGAAACACCATCAGGCACAAAGTGGCCATTAGAAAGACCTCACCACTGTCAAAAAGAGAAAGCTGAAATGGTATGGCCATGTCATTAGAGCCAACAGTCTATCCGCAACAGTACTGCAGCGTAGTGTTCAAGGTGGTAGAAGGAGAGGTAAACAAAATGGAGTGACAACATCACAGAATGGACCAGGAAAAGTTGCGCAGGGCCACAGGCATTGACACATGATCGAGACAAGTGGAGGGAACTGGTCAGATGTTCAGCAGCATAGTGCCTCAACGACCACATTAGGTCAAGAGACTGATGATGATGATGATGATGATGATGATGATGATGATGATGATGACGACGATGATGATGTTCCGACTGTCACGGGTCCTGAGACTAGGTCTATTTACACGTTTACACAATGGAGAGGAACATTAACAATCATTAGAAGACGACATCTCAGAATAATGTAGCGTACCTGATAATAAAAGAGTCTAAGAAGCTCCTGTGTTCTTTAAAATTTTTATAGGGGTGGGGTTGGCCGAGTCATCCAAGAGTGATAGATCTCTTGTGGTTCACAATTTTCCATATTAACATCAGAATGCGGTTTATCAAACCTAACATAATTATTGCTATCAATATATACATGACCGTGACATCTTAGAAATAAGAGCATTTGGAATAGGTCTGTCTTCATTCGTGTGCCTATTTTGCTGTTTGAAGCATGCCATGTGACGAAGGTAACAAAAATAGCACAGTCAATACATCTAAAGCGATATGTTTCACTTTTAACTCTTTGTAGTGGCCATACCGTCTAACTGATACAACATGTTTTATTGACTCGATCTGTGGTTAAATGGCAATACATTCATTACCAGACAAAGATATGAAAAAGAAGCCAAGTAAAGATTACTTTATAAGAAAACAAATTAATTAAAGATAATTCGCTTTTCTTAATAACCACCATAATACTTATTAGAACCAGTCATATTTACATTGATGAATAACAATATCATAACATAAAGATAATGACTATTTGTTGATATATATATATATATATATATATATATATATATATATATATATATATATATATATATATATATATATATATATATATATTTAAATACATTATCTAGTCTTACCATCATAAACGAAAGATACACGTGTAAAACAAACTCCGTGACAACCAAAACCATTGGAGATCACTATGCAGTGATAGTGAGATCAGAATCACACTTATAAGGGAGTGCACAACAAGTTCATTCGGGAAGCTCCCCAATAGAAGAGTTCTTTAGAGAGGTTTTGTAACAATTTTGTTTATTTGATTTTATAGCAAAATAAATGTCTAGCAGTTTGCAATTTATATGCATAAATAAATGTCTAGCAATTTGCAATTTATAGCAAAATAAATGTCTAGGATCGTGAGTTTCTAAGGTGAAACCAATGGTCATTGTCTGAGTTGAAATAAAATGACTTTGCATTATCATTTACACAAAATGAATGATTTTAATGCATTCCCAGTAGGCAGATACATGATTGTAAGTGCAATGTCCGATTTTCATTAATCATAGAAGTTGTGAGATATGGATTTATATAAAATGACTGACTTTAATAGGGTTGCGAATCCCGGGAATATGTATTTACCTTTTAGTACTGAATTCCACTAATCATTGGACATGCGAATATTTACAAGCAGTCCAACTATAGAATAATAATAATAATAATAATAATAATAATAATAATAATAATAATAATAATAATAATAATAGTTGTTGTTGTTGTAGGGTTTAATGCCATTTTTCAGCACACGATAGGTTATACATGGCGGCCAGCCAAGAAATTATTTTTGGTGGAGGAAGTATCCGGGAAAACCCTCAGAAGCGTCATCGACCCGCGACAAGCAACTGGCAAGCTTTCTCACATAACTACATTAGCCGAATATGAGACTCGAACGTACGCAAAGAGAGGTGAGATGGCAGTGATGCGTAACGGAGAGGGCTTTAGACCACTCGGGGCCCCCAATAATAATAATAATAATAATAATAATAATAATAATAATAATAATAATAATAATTATTATTATTATTATTAATACAATTGAAAAGGTCATAACTAGGAACAGTTTCCTCAAACAAAATATAACCATGGCAAAAATCATGCATTGAGTATATCAATTGAATTACATGATGCAATACAGTCTTCCAACACAGCGTTGTGTTTTCGTACTCTAAAATAAGTTTACACAGCAAGACGAGAAGAAAACAACAAATCATCCACAAAGTGAACTTATTACATACTTCAAAATGTCATTAGGTGGTACCTTTTCTCATTATTCAAATAGAATCATTTACGATAATAATAATAATAATAATAATAATAATAATAATAGTAATAATATATAATAATAAAATAATAATAAAATAATAAAAAATATTATAACTGATAATAATAATAAAATTATTAATCAAAATAATAAAAATATTATACATACAAATAATAATAATAATAATAATAATAATAATAATAATAATAATAATAATATATAAAAAGAAAAATATATAAAATAAATTATAAATAATAATAAAATTATTACTAATAAAAGAAATAAAAATATTATCAAAACAAATAATATTAAAAATACAAATAATAATAATAATAATAATAATAATAATTGTGGTTGTTGTAGGGTTTAACGCATATTTTTCAGCACACGCTAGGTTATACATGGGAGCCAGCTAAGAAAGAATTTTTGGTGGAGGAAGTACACGGATAAACACCCAGAAAGAACCACCGACCCACGACAAGCAACTGGCAAGCTTTCTCACATAACTACATTAGCCGAATATGAGACTCGAATGCACGCAAACAAAGGTGAGATGGCAGTGATGCGTAACGGAGAGCAATTTAGACCACTCGGAGCCCCCAATAATAATAATAATAATAATGATAATAATAATAATAATAAATATTATTATTATTATTATTATTATTATTATTATTATTATTATTACTTATGGTATTGAAAAGGTCATAACTAGGAACAGAGTTTCTTTAAAAAAAATAACCATGGCTAAAATCAAGCACTGAGTATATCAATTGTATTACATGACCAAATACAGACTTTAAATACAGCGTTGTTTTCATACTCTAGAATAGGTTTACACAGGAAGACGAGAAGAAAATGCACAACAAATCATCATGTGAACTTATTACGTACTTCAAAATGTCATAGTACAAGTCTTAATTTTCATCTTGTTTTTTTGCTGATACTTACTTTCTAATACAAATTTTATATTTCCATCCATATTGTATGTATTAGTGTGTAGCTTTTCTCACTATTCAAAAAGAATCATTTATAATAATAATAATAATAATAATAATAATAATAATAATAATAATGATAACAATAATAACAATAATAATAATAGTAATTATATATAATAATAAAATAATACAAAATATTATAAATAATGATAATAATAAAATTATTAATCACAATAATAAAAATATAATAATAATAATAATAAGAATAATGATAATAATAATAATAATAATATTAATAATAATAATAATAAATAAAAAGAAAAGAAATATAAAATAAATTATAAATAATACTAAAATTATTAATAACAATAGAAATAAAAATAATATAAAAACAAATAATAATAATAATAATAATAATAATAATATTATTATTATTATTAATAATAATAATATATAATAAAATAAAAAATATTATAAATAATGCTAATAATAAAATTATTAATACAAATAATAATAATAATATTAATATATATATAAAAAGAAAAAATATTATAAATAATAATAATAAAAATATTAATAACAAAAGAAACAAAAATATTATAAAACATGTAATATTCTAATAATAATAATAATAATAATAATAATAATAATAATAATAATAATAGTTGTTCTTCTAATAGGGTTTAACGCCAATTTTCGGCACACGATAGGTTATACATGGCGGCCAGTGAAGAAAGTATTTTTGGCAGAAGAAGTAACAGGGAAAACCCCCTGAAAGAACCATCGACCCACAACAAGCAACTGGCAAGCTTTCTCACATAACTACATTAGCCGATTATGGGACTCGAACGCACACAAACAGAGATGAGATAGCAGTGATGCGTAACGGAGAGCACTTTAGACCAATCCGGGTCTTCAATAATAATAAAAATACTAATGCTAATACTAATACTACTACTACTAATAATAATAAGTATTATTATTATTATTATTATTAATGCCCTTGAAAATGTCATAACTAAGAACAGAGATTTTTCAAACAAAATAACCATGGCTAAAATCATGCACTGAGTATATCAATTTGATTACATGATGCAATACAATCATCCAATACATGGTTGTGTTTTCGTACTCTAAAATAAGTTTACACAGCAAGATGAGAAGAAAACACAACAAATCATGCATAATGGGAACATATTACTCACTTTAAAATGTCATAGTACACGTCTTGATTTTCATCTTGCTTTTCTGCTGAAACTTACTTTCATTTACATTAATAATAATAATAATAATAATAATAATAATAATAATAATAATAATAATAGTAATGATATATAATAATAATAATAATAATAATAATAATAATAATAATAATAATAATAATAATAATAATAATAACAATAATAATAATAGTAATGATATATAATAAAATAATACAAAATATTATAAATAAAGATAATAAACTTATTAATCACAATAATAAAAATATTATAAATACAAATAATAATAATGATAATAATACTAATAAAAATAATATATAAAAAGAAAAGAAATATAAAATAAATTATAAATAATAATAAAATTATTAATAACAAAATAAATAAAAATATTATAAAAACAAATAATATTAAAATACAAATAATAATAATAATAATAATAATAATAATAATAATAATAATAATAATAATAATTGTGGTTGTTGTAAGGTTTAACACATATTTTTAAGCACACGATAGGTTATGTTTGTTTTTTATGGTTTAACGTCATTTTTGAGCACAATATAGGCTTCACATGGCAGATAGTATTAATGGTGGAGGAAGAAACAGGACAAACCCGGGAAAGAACCACCGACCCACGAGAAGCTACTGGCAAGCTTTCTCACATAACTACATTTGCCGAATCTTAGACTCGAACACACGCAGACAGAGGTGAGATGGCAGTTTTCCGTAACGGACAGCGCTTTAGACCACTCGGCCACTCGGGGCCCCCCACGATAGGTTATACATGGCGGCCAGCCAAGAAAGAATTTTTGGTTGAGCAAGTACCCCGATAAACCCCCAGAAAGAACCACTGACCCACGACAAGCAACTGGCAAGCTTTCTCACATAACTACATTAGCCGAATATGAGACTTGAACGCACGCAAACAGAGGTGAGATGGCAGTGATGCGTAACAGAGAACAATTTAGACCACTGAGAGCCCCCAATAATAATAATAATAATAATAATAATAATAAATATTATTATCATTATTCTTATTATTATCATTCTTATTATTATTATTCTTATTCTTAATATTATTATTATTATTATTATTATTATTATTATTATTATTATTATTATTATTATTATTTATGCCCTTGAATGATAATAAAATAATTATTAATCACAATAATACAAATATTATAAATACAAATACTACTACTACTACTAATAATAATATATAAAAAGAAAAGAAATATAAAATAAATTATAAATAATAATAAATTTATTAATAATAAAAGAAATAAAAATATTATAAAACCAAATAATATTAAAAATACAAATAATAATAATAATAATAATAATAATAATAATAATAATAATAATAATAATAATAATAATTGTGGTTGTTGTAGGGTTTAACACATATTTTTAAGCACAGGATAGGTTATACATGGCGGCCAGCCAAGAAAGAATTTTTGGTGGAGGAAGTACCCATATAAACCCCCAGAAAGAACCACTGACCCACGACAAGCAACTGACAAGCTTTCTCACATAACTACATTAGCCGAATATGAGACTCGAATGCACGCAAACAGAGGTGAGATGGCAGTGATGCGTAATGGAGAGCAATTTAGACCATTCGGAGCCCCCAATAATAATAATAATAATAATAATAAATATTATTATTATTATTATTATTATTATTATTATTATTATTATTCTTATTATTATTATTATTATTATTATTATTATTATTATTATTATTATTTATGCCCTTGAAATGGTCAAAACTAGGAACAGAGTTTCTTCAAACAAAATAACCATGGCTAAAATCAAGCACTGAGTATATCAACTGTATTACATGACCAAATACAGACTTTAAATACAGCGTTGTTTTCATACTCTAAAATAGGTTTACACAGGAAGACAAGAAGAAAACGCACAACAAATCATCCATAATGTGAACTTATTACGTACTTCAAAATGTCATAGTACACGTCTTAATTTTCATCTTGTTTTGTTGCTGATACATGTACTTACTTTCTAATACAAATTTTATATTTCCATCCATATTGTATATATTAGCTTGTAGCATTTCTCACTATTCAAATAGAATCATTTAGAATAATAATAACAATAATAATATAATAAAATAATAAAAATATAATAGATGATAATAATAAAATTATTAATAACATTAATATTGATTTTATAAATACAAATAATAATAATAATAATAATAATAATAATAATAATAATAACATTAATATATAATAAGAAAAATAATAAAAAATATAAATAATAATAATAATAAAAAAGTATTAATAACAAAAGAAATAAAAATAAAAAACATAAAAACAAATTGTATTATAAATAATAATAATAATAATAATAATAATAATAATAATAATAATAATAATAATAGTTGTTGTTGTTGTTGTAGGGTTTAATGCCATTTTTCAGCACACGATAGGTTATACATGGCGGCCAGCCAAGAAAGTATATTTGGTGGAGGAAGTACCCGGGAATACCCCCAGAAAGAACCACCGACTCATGACAAGCAACTGGCATGCTTTCTCACATAACTACATTAGCCGAATATGAGACTCGAATGCACGCAAACAGAGGTGAGATGGCAGTGATGCATAACGGAGATCACTTTAGACCACTCGGGGCCCCAGTGATAATAATAATAATAATAATAATAATAATAATAATAATAATAATAAATATTATTATTATTATTATTATTATTATTATTATTTATGCCCTTGAAAAGGTCATAACTAGTAACAGAGTTTCTTCAAACAAAATAACCATGGCTAAAATCAATATAAGTTTTTAGGTCTATTAATACAACAAAAATATTCACATTGACGAATGGTATTTTGAGATAAGGCAAACCGTTGTATCCCTAAAATAAATTGACAAACCATGGCATACATATTCAAAACAATACATTTTCTATGTTTTATTCAACGTAATAATTAATGATTTGTTTTCCAGTCCTTGTATTATTTGTAGGTAACTACATGATGTAATACCCACATAATGAGTTCAGACCTGTTTATTTATTATGTGGTGTTACTTATCTGTATATTATTGGTATATTACCGATAGAAAGAGTTCAGTTTAATTTATTCATTATGTTGCTTTACTTCCATATATATCTATAATATTATACGACAGAATAATTCAAACTTATGTATTCATTAACTTGGATTGCTTGTAGCTATGTGTATCTTACAGTGTCCATAAAGTGAATACAGATTTATTTATTCGTTATGTTATTGTACTTGTTGGAGCGTGAACATGAATAATTAGGGTTTACTTACTCACCATGTTAATGTGTTACTGGAATTATTTAATTGGATTTTTTTATTTGAAAAATATAAAAAAAGGAAAAATAAATCAGTAATACATCTGTAAATTTGTATCATGCATAGCAGTGATTTATAGCATTATTTAGGGTATTGGTGTCTTATAGGTCACTGTTCACAGTAATTAAAAGTCCTACACAACTCTTAGCATTACTTGAGATCTGATATTGTAGAATGATAAATAAATACATCCATAGAAAAATCACAGGTCCAAATTATCTACTGAATTATTCGCAAAATGAACATGAATGCCGTTGATTGACAAAGTATATTCCGTCACACATGGACTCATTTAAATTCATTTGAGATTGTATGTGGACTATACAAGAGGAATAAGACCAAGTATTCCTAATGGCACACAGTACATGTAACGTGACTCATAATTTTCAGACAATTATGTATAGTGGAATCTATATGAAACCAGCAAATACAAGATAATCGAACAACATTCTTGCTTGTGAAGGTGCCTTGTGTTTTCCGTAAACTTTCTAACAGTTGAGCTCCAATGACAGGAATCATAGATGTTAAAAATGTTTAAAATAAAATAAAAAATGTGAAAATACGCATTTTTTTCTCAATAAATAAAAAACGAAAAAAAACATGTTCCAAGAGTTTGTAGGCCACACAAAAATAATTATTTTACGCATACAGATTTGATAAGTTTAAAGCGTAAGAAAACCATTCGCGTTCCAAATACATACCTCGGAGAAAATGTCGTACGTCTGAGAAAAGAATTTGCGTAAGCTACTCTTTCGTCTGGAGAGAAAGGAAATGAGTATATACACACAACAGTTTTTTCGTTTCTTCTGAAGTCTTATTACCCCACCATGTTTTACAATATATCTGATAGTACTTGGAGAATACACGTTACTCAAGTTATTTGAGGATTAAATAAAAGCCATTGGTAGGAATAATTACATACCCGCACTCCCACCCCATCTTCCCTTAACTATTTTGTTGATGTAGGTTACGATAACAAGCGACTGACTGACGTAGTGACAATGATCAATCACCAAACATCCGATGGTTCGTTATACATGTATAACAACAAATCAACCCAAACCATGTATTTAACAATATGTCAGATGTTTTTGTAAACAGAAAGTGCACTGACCTTTAATTTGCTACATAATATCATTTTCCAGAGAATAACACATAAGCTTAATATAATAAAGAAAAATGAGAGGTACATTGCTTTTCACGCAAACTTTGATGTTTAAAACAATAGAAAGCACGCATCATTGAGTCAGCTCCCAAGACAAACCTGAAAATACCTTCCAACTGCATAATGAATACAATTTCAGTTAATCGAAAAAACGGTCTCCTTTCCGAAACTAAAATGGAAAGACAGGAACTAACCGTAACAGCGGCAACAACAAAAATGACATCTGCAAGAAAAGACACTGGAACAATCGTCCACATCATCATCGTAACAGCAACGAAAATAACATAAAGATCATCGTACATGACTGAGATAAAAACGATGATGATGATGATGATGACAATGATAATCCGGTGGCAATGACCATATCTCGAGCCGCGTGTTACGATTATGTTGATACATAACTTGATGATAATAATTCCACTTATTTAAAAGTATCCCAACCATTATTGTGATAACCACACTAAATCTAAAATTCCAATTATTTGTTTTTGTTAAAACTTCCATATAATCTATAAATAAACAGTGTATATTACACCTGACAACCCCATGACCTTGACCTTGGAGTGTACTAAAAATAAATCACAGTAAACAAAATCACACCTTTGATAAATGCAGCACACTCAGTTTAGAACTTTAGATCACGTTTGGTGCATACCGTACGGTCTTTAAAAAAACAATAGAGGATTTTTTCAAAATACGTAAGTTGAATAAGCCACGCATTCTTTTCTTGCAGCGATGGAACACATTCCTTTAGATGTTATAAGGTCGAACGCTTACACGTCACTATATACCAATGACGTCACAATGGTGTCAAAACATAGAATGGTCCCCTATTGTACATTTACATTATGTTACGAACGCAACGAAATCGTGACCTTTCCTAATTCAAAACGGTCACGGATACTGTAACTAATGTAAACAAAATGGCCGATGTGCCCAATGCTATCCAATTTTGTATGTACTGATATATATAAAATATTTTTTTTCTATTGAAAAAAATAATAATAAGAGAGACTTTCTATATAATATTGCAGAACTGTTTAACTAAGAGAATGTGTTTAAAAAGGCTCTGGAACACTTGTCACAAGCAATGGCGTTGGAGATGGAAATAAAATGATTATGTGATCATTATCTAATGACAATAGCTTGCCAGCACATTGGAAGTGCCACGTTTATACTGTTTTTTTTTTTTCGAGGGACACAAAATCGTTTACCTAATCTTATTTTGCTGTATGCTACCACACACCTCTAAATCTTTAAGCAATAAACATATGCAATGACTTTTTGGAAGACACATAAATAATTTTTAAAAAATCGCTTTAAATCATAAATAGAATGGAGGCTTTATATGTTTCGTTGCTGTTATGTAGATAATATTCCAAAGTTGTCGTGACAGTATTTTTACAAAATGATATTTAAGTGTAACAGTCCAAATTGCCATTGCTAGATTTAGCTTTGCAAACAGACTGATAATAATTTGCATGAATCGTTGTGACATGGACTTGAAGATGAAGGTTTAATCATTTTATTTCTTAAATAATTTGCAAAAATTTAGTGATAAAAAATGGAAACTTTAAATAATGACAAATTAGGAAAAGTAGCTCCAAGACTTTAATTTATTTTTATTGATTGTAGGCAGACATTAGACCAACATATGAGATACAGCTAGCACAAAAAAACAGGAAAGGATATTACAGTGTAAAAGTGCTCTATTTAAACATAGTTTTATTCCTGTGAATGGGTTGTGTGGGCTCTGGGTTGCATCCTACTGTGTAACAGTGCTCTATTCAAACATTCACATTTATATTACCTGTGAAGGGGGAGGGGGGGCAAACTACAGTGTAACAGTGCTCTATTTAAACACAGTCAGTCACCGAGTTATATTCCCTGTGAAGGAGAAAGAATACTACGGTGGAACAGCACTCTGTTCAAACAGTCATAGAGGCATGAGAAATCAATCCATATTTCCTTTTAGGAAACATAGACTATAGTGATGGTACAATCATATTCCCTGGGAAGATGGAGCAGATTAAAATGAATCAGCTCTCTATATAAACCAGAGATCTCACAAGGGATTTAAAACTGGAATTTCAGGACTCCTGATTTGGTGAAAATATGAGTCCCATCAGCAAAGATTGCAGTCCCTCAAAAAAGCATGATGAAGTGACTAAATGTCTATTAAAATGTGAGTAATAAACACACATAAAACTTTTGTTAGTTTTAATTGGTCATAATTATTTATTATTCTTTACATGTATGAATGAAAAATGATATCATGGACAAATGTCATATTAACTACAATATAGTTCATTTTCATCTAAGTCACATTTCATAAAGTTTTCTGATGCTTGGCTGCAGATCATATTCATCCGCACTATGTCCCTCTTCTTTGACTCGCATCAGTTCTGTTCCAGTCTCATGTTTAATTCTTGACCTTCCCTTGATCTTGATTTTGTTCTGCACACTGAAGCCTCTCTAGCATGCCATACATGTCACTGGTGACACCAACAAATCACAGCTAGGACTGCAAAGTCTGGACATACATCTCTATATTGTTGCGGTAAAGTTTTACAAGCTTCTGTCAGTGTGCAGTTCAATAACTTAATGACTACCTTCACATGGTAGAAACCAGATTGTGCTCTTTCACCATCAATAACTCCATCCTCACCACCATATATATATTGATCAATTCCTATAGTTCATTTTCACCATGATCATTAAGTGCAAGCTTATGAGCAACACAGTGTGTCTTCATTAGATTCTTGGAGTGGTAGTGTTTTAGTATAGCCTCAACACCATTGAGTCTGTCAGTCAGCTTACTGAGTGAGATTTTCTTTCTCTCAAATAATTTCACTACTTCAGAAACAATTGTTGCAGAAATTTCCATCTATAACACTGATACAATTGACACAATGAATCACTGACGTATTATCATGAATCAGATTCTTCACATAAACATTGAGCTTTTTATGGACAATCACAACTGTACTTTCATCAATAAATTAATAAGACCCCGAAATTAAGAATTAGTTATGTTGGTGTCTACTATTTCTTCTAAAGTATAGTTAATGGCCTCCACATATCCATCTTTATTGCTTCACTTAGTAATAAAACATATGTTAAACTATGAATTGTTGTGTATACATTACAATATAATGTCAGTAAAAGTGGTAATTTGTGAAAATTAACACAATTATTTTATTGGATTGAATATTTATTAAAAACAAGTATGCGCATTACATTATGTTCCTAAAAAATATTTTAAAAATTTAGAAAAATTTGCCTAACACTTAAATTACTTAGTTTATTCATTCTACAAAATTCTAATTTTCTTAAATTAACTAAATGAATAACAAAAAATATTACTTACATGTTGAACAGTTGCTTTGCATTGTTTTGCATGATGAGTCTCAGCAGCAAGTAGTTGGTCTCTAGATGTATCATCCCTAGAAAATGTGGAATTGTGCAGACTATATACATGCAATTTTCGCTATAATTGGTTTTCTGTCCTTGTTTCCAACTGGGTAGTCTATCAGCTAAGTATAAAGCACATATTTCCAACATATTACTCTAAATAGATTGATTCCACAAAGAAAGATCAAACAACTTTGTAAATAAATATTTTCTTTGAGCTCTAGAGAGGTCCTTCATTAACAAAATATTCACCTTTTTGCTTTGCTTTTATCATTCCAGTAGTCTTTCTTAAAAGTTTTTCTAGTTTGCCAGAGGCTTACATTTCATCCACATGATCAAAGATTTGATTTCCATGTGCCGAGTCTAACTAGATATCTACTTTCTTTCTAGCTCTATTATGGTTTCACACTAAAACTGCATGTTCCACCTCATTAATTCAACTTTTCCAAGTCATCAATATTGGAAGTACTTTGTCAAACCTCTAGTTCTGTTTTTATATCCGCAAACAAATTCAAGAATTCTTCATCTATCCTATGATATATTTAAATTTTTATTTCTTAGGAAGGAGGGGTCGGTTATTCTCAACAAAGCATTTCTCTTTTTGTTATCTTATGACATTATGTTAAAATTGATTTCCTATTCCCCATGGGGACCTCTTAAGTTTCGCTATCTATCGGTTGAACCACTTGCCATGGAAGGATATTTATTATTATGACCACTTTCACTAACTACCCAAGCGCGAGTCGTACAGGACTGGCTATTATTGTAAATGCCTTTGCTTGATATTGCTAATGTTTACATTCGCGTGTAAATTTTTACACCCACACGATCTCCAACGATCAGCTGATGCACAGTCTCACAGGGCGAACTACCTATACTTTGTTTACTAGCCAACAGTATAATGGCATCATACTATACCCGTATCAATAGCTATCTTGCAAATCTGCTAGATTTAGAATGTCTGTACCTTTGTCGATTGCGTATGATCACTTTCAAACTGAAAACACTGCATGTCAACTAACGTTTAGTTACCCCAACTGAGCACTTTCGGACAAACCGGAAGTCATTAGTCTGGTTATTGGTTACTGACTTGTAGTCCAGGAGGTCTCGAGGTTACACTGAATGCGGATTTGTGTATTAATACGCCAAGACTATATTACGAACGAGTGGAAGAATATGTACACACCGGCGTTTCATTCAGTAGCAGACGACAAAACATGGAGAGGGCAGAAGTTTACATGGAGAAAGGATTTTCATTGAAATAATCAAAGTAGTGTATACATGTAATTTTGAATATGAGATGCAAAATATTGGATGATTATATATCTCTTTATTATTTATATTTTTTTTAAATAATCTTTTTAAATGTATAAGGTACAGTAAGCATGCTTGTTTCCGTTAGTGAAATGACACACGCCGCAACATTCACTCCCTTTCTAATTTATACAGAGTAGAAATTGTGTATAAATTTTTGAAGGTGAGGGGATGTTTTCAATAACTGTCTCTTTACTGAGAGAAATGAGTGCTCGTACCGAATACTGATTGTGTAGACTTTAGTGTCAATCTCTTTCTTCTTTCCCCGTTGGTGTCATCGCTGTAATGTAGAATTAGAAAATGAATTTAGATTTAATGTCTTACTATCATTTGATTTAATTATTTTTGCTTAAATTATGTCTGATTATTTTTACTTAAATTATGTGTATGATTATTTTTTACTTAAATTATGTGTCCGATTATTTTTTACTTAAATTATGTGTCCGATTATTTTTTACTTAAATTATGTGTCTGATTATTTTTTTACTTAAATTATGTATATTTATTATCTCCATGCCTGCTAGCTTTGACTGAACATCTAAAAGTTCAGCATAGTTTTGGTAGATCCCGGTCCATTCGATAAAATCTACCTTAGAGGCAAAGATATGTTGTTATATATTCATTTCTTTTTTTATTGCCACCTAGCAAGTATGTTAGAAGTCGTTTGTTATATGGAGCGAAAATGGATTGTTTTCAATGAACGACTCACGTTCTTGATCCAAAGGGCTAAAAATAAACCCCAGGGCCTATATTGGTTACATATATAAAATTTGTCTGTTCAAGCACTGTAGGCGTATATATGATGGTGTGGCTGGGGTCTCAATACTTTCCGAGTTATTAAGCAGGGTCCAAAAGTTCCACTGGAGTTGTGCTATTTCCTGTGTTGATAATAACTTGCATACATTAATTAAGTTGTCTTTTGGTGCCAACAATTGTTTATATGGTCATAGATTGATAATCTCAAAAGTTTCAAAATTGTCAGACAGGGGTAGGGATTGAATTCCTTGAAAGTGCCAGCTATATTCGTAAATTTATCTTTAAATGTCGACAAAGTCTGTATTACGGTTGTTTGTTGGTGATTTCAATAATTTCTATGATGTGACCCAGGGGGTACTTTATTGAGGGTGTAGATAAACATCGGACTACCATCTCACGTTGTTTGTATAAATATTTTGTCCACATATCACATATGGTAATTGTCGTGAGTTAATTAAAATTTATGTAGAATCACCGCTTCTGCATTAGCCCTACTTTATTCTGAGCAATTTAGTTTTATTATTATTTTTAAACGTAATAGTTGGCAGTAACAGTACAAAGTAGCATCTATACTATACAAGAAAATAATATTTAAAATCTATTTAATATTATTTTTTTAGTGGTAGTTACAATCACCTATGGTAATTACCAGGAGTTACTTGAAACTTAAATAAAACTAAATAAAATCACAGCTACCCTTTATTCCTACTTTATTCTGACTACTTTCTATCATTTTTTACTCGAACGTATTTGTTATAGTTCGTTCTACATATCATAGCTAAATGTTCCTATCTTTAACTCGGTAAATATTCAGGTCATCGTCATTCAATGTAGCTAAAATATATAATTCTTTATTAAAACTTCGTGTGACATGAATTGGGTATGTTTTGGAACGAACCATAATAGTAATAATAATACAAATAATACGACTATTACGATAATAGTGATGGTGTGTAATATTACGAGAGGAGATTATTGTTTTAGGTCAGAAATAGATATATAGATGTATTTACGTTTGTTTGGCGTTGTTTACTAAAATTATATATGTCTGTATTTTGTGTATTCCGTATCCTGATGTATGTCATTTTTTTTATCCACAGCCGGCCGTATACCCTGGTACAGTGGACTTGTGCTGATAGAAGACAAACTTGTAGTCGTAGACGAGAATGAGTGGAATCTTCAGGTTTACAATGGTCATGACGGTAAACTGATTACATCACACAGTCTGGATGACAATCCCACTGTTGTCTGTCCTATTAGCAAGAATGAAGTCGCTGTGTGTCTGGATAACGGTACGGTTGTAATCCTGTCATTGAAATCGATAGATGACGTAAAACTCGTCAAAACTTTAGAGACAGGATTTGATTTTTGTGATTCATTGGCAAAATGGAATTCAGACAAACTCATTGTCAGCGGTGAGAAAGACTTGATGTTGTATTGGGGAATTTTATCGATTAGAGATGGACGTATGAACTCAATTCGCCACATCTGTAAAGGGTATGGGACTCGCATGGCCGTCAAAGATAACACCGTGTACATCTCCATTAATAAAGGAGTTCATGTTTACGATATTCTGAATCCAAAAACAAAAAAGTTTCTGTATCAACACCAGGAATTAGAAAATCCGGGGTCAATAATGGCTGACAGGGATTATGTGTACGTGTGTGACAGGTACTCTAAAAGAATTCATCAGCTGACAGACAGCGGTCAGCTAGTGACAATACACACAGTGTCATCAAGTCTGGATAGAATATTCTATGATGACCAGCAACGATTACTTTACACCACAAGCATTAGAAGTAATGTGATAACTGTTTACAAAATGGAGTCTTTACATCAACCAGGTAATTCTATTTTATTTTACATTTTCCACAACGAAAACTTCATTTATTTACATTTCCTAATTCACATTTTTGTCTCAAAATATGATTTATTAATATTGTAGTCATAACTTTATTGTAAGACAAACATGTATAACAGATTTAAAATAAAATAAAAGTGGAATAAATATTATTTTATTATTTTGGAAGTTTGAAAATGTCCATTTTGTCGTGCATGGTCATATTTATCGATTTATAATATAAATAAAATATTTTTGTTATTTTAAATATTATTACAAATTATATTATAGTCATTTCTATTCATTAATGATTGTTCAGTCGTCTGCTCGTTGGTTGTGACTACATAATTTTCATATAAAAATATTAAATCTGTATGGACTATCAAAAATGGCTGCTTATCTGCAAAACTCGTATCTTCATCAGTTCGGGGCAATGCATATTTTTTCCCAGAAGGTGGCGCTTTCATTGATAAATCTTTGCACACGACATGTCATTGCACGCGACAAGCACGCGACCGGATCTCGTTCAGCGTCTAAAATTCCCACGTATTTTGTGTTGAGATCATTCATGTTGATGGAGCGGTTCTGTGATGATTTTCATAAATATTATACTTACAACTCTATTTTTAAGTTAAACAAGTTCAAAAGATGTGAAATAAAATCAAATGCATAAATTAAATTAATTCAAAGTGGAATAAATGATTACGTTTTCATTTTACGTCGATTTTACAAAATATTTGTTATTTTAAGATTCAATACTGAAGTATTTTAAAATTTCAAAATAATATAATTATATCATAGTCAGTGAATTACCGATGTACATCTTAGTTGTCGCCAGAAAACTTATGCATGAAATTTATCAGTTGCTATATAGACTTTGTGAATGGCGGATTGTTACTAAATTTAGATGAGTGTAATCTACATGTAAAAATACACTTTTCCCAGTAGGCGGAGCTTCCTTAGTGACGTCATAGCACGCGACATTCCTTGCTCTTGTTTACACTAGATCAGACCACATCGTAATATTCAATACTGTCAGGGAATTTTGAATACTTTTTATTTTTTGTTGAAAGGTACTGGATTATACTTTGTTTAGCAGCGTTTTGGAAATATCCACGTTATTTATTGGAACATTAATATGATGATTTTAAATATCCGGCTATATTAGACCACAGGAGTCTGACATTTTATCATTAAAGTACGGTGAAATGTCTGACAAAATGAAATATATATATATATATATATATATATATATATATATATATATATATATATATATATATATATATATATATATATATATATTGATAAAACGTCAGACTCCTGTGATTAGACTAAGTTAAATTATTTGCTAGACTAAAATTGTGAAAAACACTGTAAACAACTAAAATTACACATTCTATGCTAGATTATATTTAAATTTCTAAATTTATAAAAGTTTAGATTTGACTAGGATTATAAATTCTATATTAGAAATCAACTCAAAAGTTTGTTAGAAAAATATTGAAAATTATATATTAGAATAAAATGAAAAATTTTAAATGACTAAAATTAAAATATATATATTAGACTAAATTATAAATTGTATATTAGACTGATATTAAAGACATAATGGGATGTCAATTGAGTATGTCAATAAACTAGTGTGGGTGTATCATGTATTTAAATTAGTAAATGAAGCATGATACTTTATAATTTTATTCTGTGAGTAGCCATGGAAAACTGAACAAGCATAGTTTAAAAAAAAAGATGGAGAAAAATTTGTATATATATATATATATATATATATATATATATATATATATATATATATATATATATATATATATGTATGTATGTATGTGTATGTGTGTGTGTTCTGATGATAGTGTAATAAGATCATATGATTTCAATGAATACTTGGAAGTTCTGGTTCAAGCAGAAACTGGAAACAAAATTTTAGTCCTCCGCTAAGTTCCAGTTAAAATAATGTTTCAGAATATTTTGTGAAGTTTAACCTTTTCTGACTGTTCATACATTGTCTTCATCAAAACTGGTATTGTCATTTGACTTCAGATTCAGCCATTCCTGCAGAGGTCCTTAAAATGGATACAAGATCCCTTAAGATGTACAAGAAGGCTCTCAATGATGGAAAGGAAAAGGTGTACAACATCAGGGTGATGGTGGTAGGGCAGTATGGCGTGGGCAAAACAACTTTGACCCAGCGACTTTTGGGAAAAAATGTCAACTTATCTGAGAGACATAGCACTGATGGGATAGATGTTCATGTAGAGTGCTCTAAAGTTTCTTTGTCAACTGGAGAGTGGACAACACAAGAAAAAAGTAGGTCACTTTTTTGTCTGATGATTCTTGTTCTCATTCACATAGTTTTACATACCCATTCATCAAAAACTACTTATTCATTCTCTCTCTGAGGAAACCTGGTTCTCTAGGCATTTGGCAGTAAAGGTAAATAAGTTATCTATTAGGAATCAAACATTTTAATTGGAAGGGATGTAAACCCTGGAGTTTATTTGATAAAAGGTATTTTCCATTCCAAAAACAGTTTTAAAAAAATACTCTTGCACTTGTTTGTACCACTGCAAATTTTCAATTTATTTATACAAAGCCTGTAAACAATTTCAGCCACATTTGTCATATGTCAACCTGGTGTGAAGGTTTTTCTGGTTTATAGAATGATGAAGATCCACAATTAGCCTAAATTAGATACCAAGTATTTATAGCCGAAAAATATTATCTTTCAATTTGTTGTAAATTAATGGGATTGTAATCTAGTACATACATACAAAGCTTGTATTTTTGCTTGGCACTCTATATAATAGTACAGTATAATTATTTTGATCTCATGCAGTCCATATGTTGCCTTTCTTGTATTTGAGTTTGAACATAACTATAGTAAATGTCATAGAGGTCATGTAATCCCTTGTGCTTTAATTAATTCAAAATTTAATTATTCTGCTAAACTTTAATAATAAAATAGTTTAATCAAAGCCTATTCAGTCCTGAATATTAAATGCGTTGTGCCTTAAATGTCGTCAAAAAACTTCCAGAGAAAAATTATTGATTGCTATGGACAAATGTAGCCAGCTACTACAAGGGTGAAGAAAATAGAATGCCAGATCTATCATAATAAAACAATTAGGGTGGTATGAATTTTGTTTAAATGCATGCTGCTTTCATTATAACACCACATTGCAGATGTTTTAATCTGGATTTGTACTGTATCACACCTTAAGGTCAATCTCTTCCAAACAAAATACATAATAGATAATTGAGCATAGATTTTGTTGTCAGAATTTCTCAAGCACATCACTTATCAATAAGTTCCTTCCAATGGAACATGGTTGTATGCGGATCCAAATAAAGTGAATAATTACCACTTAAAGATATGTGTAATAAAAAGAATAATAGATGCAACCCATGACTGAAATAGTCTGTTAGGAATGCCTATATGACCTGTATGACTACTACTATAGTTAGTCAAAGCTTTTATTATCATTCTGACTGCTGTCCAACATGCACTGAGAATAGCACATATTTTTGTAAAGCTGCATGTATTTCCATTCATCTTGATCCTAGCTCTTTTACTTGCTTGTAACCTTTATGCACCTTTTGGCTTTTAGTCACCCTCTGTTGCATGCTAACCTGCTATATAACATAGCTTCATGGTGAATGGTAGCTGTTCTAACACCATATAAGCCATTAACCAGGTCATCTCAGTACAGGAGAACTTGGAGGTTCAGGTTAGAATGGTATTGATGTGTGTGTTTTGGATTATCTTATTTTAACTGTTTCCTATATTTCTCATTATTCACATTTGCATTTAACATTTAATCAGCAGTATATCTTCAAGCAGAACATTCTCTTAGTATGGATAATAAAGTGAAACTCCTCAAAACCTAAAATGCTTGGGACCAAATTAAATGTTTGTTTTTCAGCTTTTTTCCATTATTATTGAGTTTTGCAGAGGCAAAAACGATGTATTTTTAAACAAGAGTTTATATTATGAGAGAGGTAAAGAGGGGAGAGAAAATATTTATAATAGAACATTGTGTGTATATATACAAGAGTGCACAAATTAAAAAAGCTGTTGGTTTATTTGAAAATTTAATGAAAATATAGTCAAGTTGAATAATGTATGATTCTTAAAAAATCAAATTTGGTCTAATGACAAAAATTTGGTTTGCTCAACATAGAAATCAGTCCTCATCAAGATTTAAGAAAGGATATAATTGTATAACTTTACTGTCAAGTCCATTCAAATTATTAACAGTAATCCATAGTGTTTAAATACTCTATATATTTTATGTTCTGATGACAAAGTTTTCTCCAACATTCTTCAACATATGCTTTGGCAAAGATTCATACTTTTTTCTATCCTTTAATGATAGTTCATTTATGTCACATAAGTGATATAGCTGGTTGTTCTTTTTTTGGGGGGAGGGTGCTTTCCGCATTGATATTTTCAGACCACTATGGGGAGGCCCTCCTACCCTACTTGTTTTCTGTACTCAAGTTATATATGTTGTATGTATGTTATAGTTTGATTGTTATTATTATTAGTAATATTTGTTTTTATTTTTATTTTATTTTTATTGTATATTATATATCAGTTATAAAATACTGGTTCTTCTAGACATTCATCATTGTACAGGCTATCTTCCATCATCCTCTGGTCTTCTTCCCTTCTTCTCCTTCTTTCCCTTCTTCTGTTTTCTCTATCTTGGATAAAAATTTGTTCTGCTTTCATGTTTTCTATTATTTCAGTTTCTGGTTCTCCTTTCTCATTTCCCATTTGTTTCTTTTCCATTTCCTTTCTATTACTTTTGTGTTCCTCTGGGGTTTTATTATTGTCCTTCAGCTTTTGTGTGCTTTGTTCTCTCCCGCTTGTTGTTGTTGTGCTGGTTTCTGTTTATTATTTACAGTCCCATTATTCTATTCTTCAAGCTGCTTTAGTGGTGCCTTTTTCCTGCTTCTCATTTCCTGGTTTTCTATACTGTTATTGTCCATCAAGGTGTTTACATTTGGTTTCATCTTCTTTCCTTTTTTTATTTTATTGCTGCTGCATTTGTTTTTTCTTTTCTTTATTGTTATCTATTGTTTCCTTTTGTTTGTGCGTCTGCTTCTGTGTCTGCGTCAGTCTTTGTTCTCCTATTAATGTTTGTTGTTTACGGTGTTGTGTATCTAGATGTTCATGATTTGTTGTATTTACCATTCCTTCAGGGTTCTTCAGGCATTTATGTGGTGTAATAAAATTGGCCCATTTCTCCACATCTATTACATGTCCTATGGTAGATACATCCTTTATACCAAGATTTAGTGAAAAACCCATGTAGATAAAAATCACTTTTTATTGATTTGAGCTTCTTTTTTTCACTTTCTAGTATTTGAGTTCTGTTATATATTGGAAAACCTGGAACTATTCCGAGTGTTGATTTCCTTTTTATTTTAAAGTTTTCCTCAAACCATCAAACTGTGTATTCTAATGGTATATCCATAGGTATGTCATTTAAGTGTATTTCCCCTGTTCTGACATTTTGACATACAACTCAAGAGACAAGACATCCATACAAAATCATCAAGCTTGACTTATATGAATGCTTTTCAGAAGTTGGTCAAGTTAAATTTTGGGGACAAGTGCTTTTTTCTTGGGTAAAAATTTCAGACAAGTGAATATTTTCATACTAATTAACTTTTATCTACCTTCATATGGCTGTTTTTGCCCTCCAGGCATACAGAATGATTGAATTTACCCTTTCATTGTATTTACTAAAATCCAATATCATACCCTTTGTTTGTCATTAACTGTATGTTTGAAGTGAGTTACTGTTTTAATCTTGCAGTGTTCATAATAGTAGCAAAGTCCCACACAAACTCAGCCCCACTGATACAATGACAGGTGAACTAATTTAAAATGAATCTTGCATTTGATCAACATGGCAACCAATGTCATGCTGAAAGACAGGAACATGAAACTTGGTACAGTCATTTGTGTGATGTTACTGATAAATTTTTCAGTTTGAAAAGGTATAGAAAGGATGAGCTTCATGGAGGTCAGAGGTCAAGGGTACAATGCTTACTTATTCTTCTAACACTAGAATAAGGAAGAAAGCCAAGGCTAGTTGTCAATTATCTTTTTTTTCATTACAAGTGCAAGAAAGTGAACATTTTTACTATATATATATATATATATATATATATATATATATTTCTTTCACTTAATGCAGCATAATTAGCTTATTGTCAAGCATATAATCAATGTTAATGTATCTTGTTAATGTGCCATTTTGTTGGAAACATCACATTTGATGTGACTAGATTTTAAAAAAAATAACAGCATAAATTTTCATATTTGTTATAAGGTGATGTTCTACAGTTTTATATTTTGCATAGGGTTAGATTTCTTATAAAAGTGAATTTACAGGTTTCTACCACTATTTATACTGGCTATTTAACAAAGACATTGCATATGTTTGGTATTTTTATGAACTTTTAATTCCCTTTTTTATTTTGGTGTAAGATTGATGCACTAAGTTGGTTATAGATTATACAACTTGCCGTTACTTCAGATGTGCACCTCTATAAAAGAAATCTTTTAGATTATCTTGCTCATTTTCGTTTACTTCCGAGTATAATTGTAAAAGAATAACAATTAAAAAATGAGCCAATAACTTCTTTTTACATTTTATATATTTGATAATTTGTTTGTTTCACTTTTCTGGAGCTGATATTGTCTAATCTGACAAAATTAATTTTGCCTATTTTTAGTAACTGCTAAAGATAGTGTACTTTAGACTAATTCAGGCTAATTTTATAGCACATGGGAGCAGTAATTTTTGTTAGCTTTGTGGTTAGATCATGTTCTGTTTCCACAAGTACAATATCCAAGGAAGTTACAGCCACAGTACAAATAAGTAGCATAGAAGTGTGCTAACATTTTCAATCGTAGATGTTGCAAATCTGTAGAGGGCCTGCCATATATAGTATACTGTGACATCTTCCATGAAAGTTCCACTACTCATCACAAGTTACTCTTGCATCCAAACTTAGACCTCTGTAAGCAAAGAAAATGTGAATTTACAAGCATTGTATAGACCTTCATAAATTGCTTCATTTTTGCACCATGTCTGATTAGCTGTTATTTACAGTCATGGAGATATTTTGAAATAGCAGCAGATCCCAATAATAGATAGGACTTTTAAAGATTGAAATGAGTAGAAAGCAGGAACAAGCAGTCCATAATATGTAAAATGTATTGGTTAAAGAAAAAAAACACAAATTATGGTCAGCATATCTTAGCTTTTCAAGGGTAGTTGACCCTCAAGTATAGTACGGATACTTCAACAGCATTTCACCCTTCCTGTCACTTTTGTGATATTTGGACATTTATATTGGAGTGGGGAGGGGGGATATCAAAATATCAAAAGGGGGTGGGAAGGGTAGAGTAAACTTGGATGATCCCCATTCCATGCCACTGATAAATGTAATTTTTGAAGGAAATTTAATGCATATTAATTAAATAACATTTACTTCACACAGGACACACAATTTTCAGCGATATAAATAAAATATCATTATTTGGTATGACCTTTTGTCCACTATGTATTGTCTAGGGGTGAAATGATATGCCTGTGCCATGTATCGATACGATTCACCGCCTGATTTATGATACATATCAATACATGTATCAAAACTCAAAATGTGATTTTCTCAACACATTTGATTAATCATGTGAATGTACATGTTGAATGGTATTTTCATGTCCAGATAGCATAAAATATGCAGTGTATCAGTAGTGAGTGATAGGGTTAATATGTTTCTGTATAATGATAACAGGAGAAAATGTTGAAATAGACTGAAATATCACTGCTAACATTGTTGTTTGTGTATAACCAAATAAAATAAGAGAAGGACTTGGTTGTGTTTGTTCAATCTTCATTCAATAAATTTAAAATGTTACATGTTTTGTGTGTATGATTCATCACAGTGTTGTAACTGATGTGGGGGTGGCATCTACATTGGGGAATTAGCTGGTAGAGCCAACAAACACATATCTAGGTTACATATTTCTTTCAATTCAAATTCAAACTCTCTCTCTACATCTTGCCAGTTACTTACTTACTTAATTTAAATTATAGTGAAACTGGCCATGAAGGGTCATTTGTTCACTAGTTTAGCTGTCAGAGACAGTTATTAAATTTTTCCCATGGGGTTAGGAATGGTGCCACATCCCCACGGGCGTTTGTGCACACATAGTGTGCTATTTAATTTGGTAATCATATCGCGCCCCTATTGAGGGGCTATCAACATGAATGAAAGACCTACGTGAGTGGGAATAGTACAACCATGCACTCAACCCTATCAACCAATCAGTAGATGTGAGCTAGAGGTTCAATGGCACCAAATAGTGACTAGTGAAAACTGTTTTTCACTTCTAGTCATGTTGAGGTGTCTGGTAGCAGGAAAGGAGGAAAAGGTCCAATGGGCCAGCCCATTGTTGTCATCTCTCTTTCACGCCCTAGCCATTTCAAATCGAGTCCAGTTGTTGCTAATGGACAACCTATACCAATAATGTGTAAGCACCTGTGCAATTAAGTCAATCTTTGTAGTTGTAGATTTTTCCTAATGTCCTAACATGCCAATGTTTTCTAGTAGTACAAGGTGTAGATCTGGTGTTTTCCCTAACAATTTATATTTCTAGGTATGTCTATGTGACAAGTGTAGGTTGGTCAATGTCTGATTATATGGATTGTTAATTTTGACGGTGGACAGCCGAAAATGATCGAGTTAGGATTTTGAAAAATGAGATTGTCGAATAGAGTTTTCGAACCAAAGGAAGCCTATGTAAAGTATAAATGGCAATAGCCCTTAAAAGGGCTTTTTGATGGAGGGTTACCTGGTAGTAACCAGACTTCCCTCATTCTGGCTGGTGATCCCATGGGTCCTTCTTTGGTCTCTTGCTTCTAGTTCCTCCTCCATTTTGATGGTAAGCAGCAGTGTCCTCCTTTTCTCACTGTATCTGTCTCTGAAGCTTTCCCTAACAATTTGGTAATACTCTGTGCTGTTGTTATTACAAGAGTGTATACAGCCCCATATTACAGCCTTCTTGTTTCGCGTTGATGACGGTTCAACATACGATTTATAAATTAATAAAAATTCTATTTATTAGTAATTAGTTGCAGCATTGTGCCACTGGGTCTGATAGTCTTGGGTTTGACCACCTATATTTATTATTTTGGGCCTTAGTTCTAATATCCTAGTTTGAGGTGCAGCCTTGTGCTGCAGGGCCTGATAGTCTGGATTTTGACTACCTTATTACATGTAGTATTAATATGAGGATTTGTTTTGAAATATCTAGATTTGTGTTGCAACATTGTGTCTCTACGCCTGATAGTCTTTGGTATTTGAGACTACCTTATAGTATCTATTTGGGGCCTTAACATGGGTTATACATTTATGTGGTCCGCATTTGGGCCATAGTGGCGACATTAAATTTAGGGACCTGCATTGTAAAGGATGTCCTAGATTAGTTGTCTACTAATGCTGTCAGTGAGGCTGTATATAGAGAAAAGTTCAAGAACAGATAGAGAAGAGAAAAGTTCAAGAACAGATAGAGAAGAGTGTGAGTTCTTAGACACCTATATTTTATTTTTATTTGTTATCTTGTGTTTTTGTCTATATTTAATGTTATTGAGAAATACTTAAATGATTTTTGTAGTTGTTTAATTTATTATCCCTGTTTACTCTTGTGTTTTTGTTTTAACTATTGACCCTAGTATCATAGTCGAGCTTGATTTTATTTTCCAATTATCTGTTATTGGGGTTAATGTCATTTCCGGTTTGGTTGTTCAGGTACCGTCTTGGGTCCACAATACCCAGTGTAGTGTAGGTGAGCCCTTATAAGAGGCAGCGATTACCCTTCTGGTCCTGAAGCTGCTTCCATTCCTTTAATGATTTTAGTTCTGTTGAGTATTCTGCCTCTGATAAATATATCAGCCTAGAGCGGACTTCATAGGAGACATCTGATATCATATTTCCGTAACTGGCTTGAATTGTTTTTGGTACATAGATCTGTTTCCTACATTAAACTAAACATTTTATATCTCACTAATGAGTTGTCTAAAAGTTGATTTGAAAACATATAAATGATTATAATATATCTGATCAGACTCACACTCACTTTCAACCTCTTCCTCAAAATACAAATGTTAAATAAATGTGGTTTAAGTGTAAAGTTTGACAAAGATTGTCAGAGTTCAATTATAACATATATATTTCTTTAAAATCTATATAGGAGATACTCTTGCTAATTAGAGAAACATAATCTAATATCTTGTCTCTAAGATCATCAGCATTTTCCAAAATCTAAAACTAATTGTAAGTCCTGTAAATAATCATTTCATTAATTTGCAAAAACACAACTGCCTGTTCTCACTAGACTTGTTAAACCAAATGATTAATGTCCTTAACACATTAACCCCTGCCGCCTCAATAACTCGTCGCACTTTACCTCCCTCATCTCCCCAGTGCTTCGATAACGGGGCTGAGTTTGCATAGCTTGTATCCCGAGCGCCGAGTTTGAGTTGCACTATTTTACTATGCCTGTATCCAGAGCCACGACTTGAATCGGCGCAAACCATTGGTTAATTTGAAGCCATTTCCTAGTTATGCCGGTAGTTTAACCAATCAAATGTTAGCTTATGTAGATAGAGTGTACATTGATAAAGAAAGTGGGGAAAAAATTTGACTTCGATAGCCGCAAAATTAGTGGAAATATTTAGATTAGAAAATGAAGAAAATTACGAGAATCAGCTGCTGGAAGTAGACTTTTACTTCACAGACTGAAGAAGTATTTACACGAGGTTTAGTTTGCAATAGAGATGACAAGTGGAATTTGTATGTACATCAAATGGAGTGAATTTCACGTGTTGATAGTGTTAATTATTCAGTGTGAATTCATCGTGGACTTATATGGATTATTCATGGCAAGAGAAACAAATTGGTACGAAATTCATTTTATCTTTATGTGTCAGTTTTATTTTTGCATGTAGTTCGAAATTTTTATACCATTTTGTACGTGATTTTATCGACAACTGCTGTGCCAAATTTTAGCTTAATTAAAGAAACGTAAATCTAAAAAAAATAACATTTATTACTCGTAGCTCTCTGAAAAAATCTGCAAGCCAAGTATTGTGAGTAAGTCTCAGGGATACAAGCACTGGTAAGGCTACCACTGCTCTAGGCGATCTATACAAGTATGCAGTCGGGGACTACCTAGCTGTTTGGCTCTGAACCTGGTCGTTTCGTACCCACTTAAATTGGTCGTTTCGTACCCAAGGTGATGGTCGTTACGTACCCAAGGTGATGGTCGTTCCGTACCCAAGGTGATGGTCGTTTCGTACCCAAGGTGCTGGTCGTTTCGTACCCAATTAATTTACACCCAAAAAATAACTTAATTTAAATTTTTTAAAAATATTCACTTTGACAGTAAGAGAAAACGCAGATACATTAGTGTTGTTTGTGTCAGTTTTTCTTCTCCAAGACCTAATACTGGTGTTAATTAAATTTTTTTTTAGCTGCTTTTAAAAGTGTTGAACGTTGCATATTATGGGGGGGGGGGGCAGCCGATCGCACTTTCATACTTGTGTATATATTTGGTCACTTTTGTTATCCTCCACATAACTGAGAGAGAGAGAGAGAGAGAGAGAGAGAGAGAGAGAGAGATTATTAATGTTATATGAGAGCTTTCATTTGGCTCTACTTTTTTCATATATTTACTTTGTTGTTTTGAAACAGATTTAATTATCTAAGATATATAAGAATGCTTTGTTTGAATCAGTAATATGGTGACTTGGCATCGCCTCTTTTTAGAGCGGACTGAGTACCACCAGATTGTTACGCCTGTCATTTTACGCTAGAAGAAAGATTATTAAATGGGGCTGGATGCAGATACAGTAGTGTTGTTTGTGTAAGTTTCTTTTCTCCTATTACTGCTGTTTATTTTTTATTTGTGTTGCTTTAAAGTGTTGAACATGGCATATTATACGGGTAACCATGCCGGGGGTGGGGGTGGGGACAATCGATCGCATTGGCATACATGTGGACATTTTTGCTCATTTTTGTTATCTTCCACATAAATGAGAGAGAGAGAGAGAGAGAGACAGACAGACAGACAGAGAGAGAGAGAGAGAGAGATTTGGACATTTTAACGTAGCTCTTACAATTTTGCATTCATATCGCTACGATGTCTACAGTGTGGCAGTTTATTGTGATGTAGAGCACTGGGGCATCATGTATCAGACATGTAGCATGGTGTCCCACCAGTCACATTATCCTGACAACAATCCTACCAGTCGCAACACTTACATCTTATTGCTGAGTGTATATCGAGGTTACTCTTAGTATCATTTTTATAGATCTTTGGTAAGATTCAGATGGAGTTCAAACCAACTAACTCCCGCATCTGAGGCAAACACTCTAGCCACTAGGACACCGGAGCGGTGATGTTAATATTATGTTACAACCTAGGCTCGAATAAGGAGTAACACAGAAAAAGTGAAAACTAACAAGCTTGTAAAACTTTAACAAAGAATTTATTAAGTATAAATATTATCATAAAAGAGAATAAATAACTTACGATTTTGATTTTAGAGAATCAAGTCCTAAAATGAAGTTCAAAAGAATTCACAATCTAATCCACTAAGAATGAATGGGTCAAACTGAATTTCTAGAAAAACTGTTCTAACTAAATGAATTATAGACCCAAAATGGACAAATCTGAAATTTATAAAATTTCAATAAATCCTTTTAAATCATATATCCGTAACAAATAGTAGAATCAGAAGTGGTAAAAGTACTGCTGGCAGTAGTTAAACATAATATTAATATTAATGCTGTAGCTACTTTTACACACACACACACACACACACACACACACACACACTAATAATAATAATAATAATAATAATAATATACATGCCTGTCTCACATTTACGATGCTGCCACTTTTGGCAAGCGTTACATTGTAAAGCATGTTGTCGTGGTCGTACTCTTTGGAAACAAACTACACAATTGTCCATGTCTCGCTTCTATTTGCATATGTGTGTTGATGTCTGACTATTTCTTCTAATACTTTTGTATAAACCATTTTAACTATTTATATCTGTATCTTGTTTTCTAGTCATATGTTGTTTGCACAGAAACATTATAAAAGCTGGCTTCATTTATTTATATTAATAGATAGAATAAACATTTAAATAAACTGAGATAGAAATAAAACGTACATATTATAATACCTGAAGGTCAAACAATTAGGAGTGGGACATATGTCAATTATAATGCAACAGACAAAGGAGAGTAAGAGCAAAGACAATTACTAACAGCGTATGCGTCCATGAGAACAAATGAATGAATTTGCTAATTGAGTCTTTTTGGCTTAACGCTAAATTGATTTCATTGTATACAACTCCAAGTTTGCCATATGCTCTTTATACTAAAACATATGTGCCTGTGAAAACAAATTCTAAATACCATTATTTTTTATAATTATTTCAAAATAAAAAACAAAAAAAACAAATACATAATCAAACACGTGTGAAATTGCATTAAGCTTTAAAGCGTAAACTTACTAGATATCCGTGGATTTTTAGCATTTGATAACATTTCAATTTAAATTCCCGTTAAAGTATAGAAAATCATATTATTATTATTATTATTATTATTATTATTAGGCCACAAAATACTTTCTTATTATAGGTAAGTATCGTCTATATTCATAAACATATTTAAAGAAGAATATGCATTTTAATGTATGAGATTGTAAAAATAAAGTTCATATGTTTGCAACATGTTTTTACTGAATTCTACTATTTTATAATACTTTGTAATGGAATGATTAATTGTTTGAAAGAATTCGTAATCATTTATATTTATGGTAAATTTTATTGTAAACGACGAGTCTGCTTACAACTTCATGTTTTTTTACAAAGTTGAGGAAAAGTATTCTATAAGTAAGATAGTAATATTTAGTAACATAGTCCAAATTATTATTATTATTATTATTATTATTATTATTAATGTGTATATCTATAACAAAGGAAAAAAGCAACATTACAAATATGTATGAAATTTCTTTTAATGATATTTAAACGACGATTGCATTGGGTACGAAACGACCAGCACCGTGGGTACGAAACGACTAATGCTTTGGGTACGAAACGACTAATGCTTTGGGTACGAAACGACTCATTTGGGTACGAATCGACTTGGGTACGGAACGACTTGGGTACGGAACGACCGTGAAGCGTTTGGCTCAGGGGGTTAATGTGTTAAGGTCATGGGGTGAGTGTACTGTAAAGAGCCTGCTTGTATTGTTTTGGAAGATGTGGAAAATAAACAAATCATACAGGGTGACAAAACTACCCCCATGACCCATTCTGACATAGTACACTCTATCTTTGTATATTCATGTATTATATATTGAATGAAGATTGAACAAGCACAATTAAGTATTACATTAAGTAATGACTAAATTGGTTTGATAATGTCAAATCAGTGAGGATAACACTTACAATGTCATGGACATTTGAACTTCATATGATAATGTAGGAATTAAGTGTTACATTAAGTAATTACTAAATTGGTTTGTTACTGTTAAATCAGTGAGGATAATACTTACAATGACTTGGACATTCTATTTCTTTAAGATCAATTTTTTACTTATAAGTTAGAAAATGAATGATACATTTGCAGCATTAAATACATTTCTCATGTATGCATTTAGCTTCATAAATATAATTAAATAAAAGAAAATTAACACATGAATAAGTACAAGTACATGTATTGATGTGTGGTTATAACACACACTTGACCATATAAAGGAATTCTAATAACACATAATACAACACTATCTAGTTGCAAATACAATACATTATAAAGTAATGCAATTTATTTAAATTCAGAAGAGGGAAAGGAATTAAAAATTCTCAAGTGCTAAAATAAACTTTATACAAACATTTACTGTCCAAAATATTGCCTTAAGTTCCAAAGCTCCGTACAGAAAAATAATAAACTAAGCAAAACCAATAAATAAATAAATAAAATTCACAATTACTCTGATGTGACTAGCATGAGTCTCGATAAGCAGCCAACAAAACCTGAGTTACTCCTGACAAAACCATAAAACCGACGACTATAACAAACAAAACCCACAGATCTAACAAAACCGACAGACCACAAAATCCACAATGTTGGTTAGAATATTCCAACAAATATCAGCTAATATGGCAACAGTACATGTAGGCAATTTAGACAATGTACATGTAAAGAAATTACCAACTCGTTATTTTACTACATCACAATTGTATAGACACCGCCTCCAAATTAAAATCAGTTTCAAGTGAAGTCTATATGACACACTGTACTAATGATAAGGAAAAATGGGAACCAGCATGGAAATGGGTGAACATTAAATAGTATATATATGGAATTGGCTGACTAGGATTTAATTTGGTTAATAATGTATGCTATGTTATACGAAAAATAATATTTTGAGAGCTTATCCAAGTTTAAGTGATTTTTTTTTAGAGACATTCTTTTATTGATTATGGAATTTCGGTCTTTTAACATTCTTGAGTTTGAAACACTCTTTACTAAAATTAGCACCTGCCTCTTTGGTGTGAAATTGAAAACACATTTCAAACACATGCAGGTTCAGAAAATGCTGCAGCTTATATCCTTTCCTCTACACAGAAGCAGACATCCCGGTTTCATCTATACTGATAAATATAGGTTTGATCATGAGTTATTGAATTTTTAAAATCATGTTGTTTGGATAGGTTTACATATAGGAACTGAATTAGTACCGTGAGTCCTGTATGTGCGCATACCAAGCAAAATAAAGAAGAAAAAATCAAAACTTAAAATATAATAACGTACAAAATCTAAATGGGGGCTATAAAGACATTGAGTATGTAGCGTACATTATTGAATGGTTAACGAAAGATAGCCATTAGTAAAATTACATAGGATATGCCAGCTGCTGGCATCAAATACTCCCAATTTTCGCTAACTCAAAACTGTAGACTATACCAGTTGGCAATTATTCAAAGAATTAAACAAAACATAGAATGATAGAAAATGTTAATGTTAACTCATCTGAGATATCCGCAAGTGATGAACTGTTAATAAAAATGGAGACCGAATTAAACAGCTTTTATTAAAATTGTTTACTGTTCACATGTCCATTTATATTTCACTCCAAAATATATATTTCACTCCATATTTTAAGGTTTTTACACAGACTGTGGAGACACTAGAAAATTAGTTGGTTTATTCAAAGAGTGATTCAATAACTTTTTGTTTTCGCAAACACTTGACAAATCATCTTTTAGAGATGGTGCTGTCAAGCAGTGCATAATACAGATTAATAAGGTTATGGATATAAATGTCATCAAGTTGATTTTTCCAGAGATCATGTCAGTGTCCTGATGGCATTTGTTTGAAAGGTAAATTCATGTTTCTGCCTTCAGCTGAGTACTGTGTTGCAATGACCCCAGGCAGATTTATGTTTGTTAAAGAATTGCCATTTGTTTAGCTGCCTTGGTTCAGCTGTAAACCCATGCTTCCTAATGGCACTGTGTATAGCTATTTTGTTCCACTCATTGTACATTTGTAACCAAAGCACCCTGTGAGTTTCCTCCTTTTGTTTTATTGTACTGAGTGTAAAAGCATCATATACAGTGTTTATATATTTTATTTACAAATCTTGTACTTGAGCTGAAATGTACAGCAGATGCTTTATTGTTAACACATTAACCACTAGCAACGACTTTATGGGCATGATGTAATAGCCTACTTCCAAGGTCTGTAGCGTCAAGGTCATGGATGATACACTAAAGTGGGTGGTATTATAGAAAGGTAGACAGATGTAGCTCTTCAATGATAATCAAATAACCTGGACATTTTAGTTGCACTACAAAATACAGAGGGAGAGACCTAAATTTTTGGACCCGTTTTTATTTCTACCTAATATTTGCCCATGGTCAGAATCCGAATCTGTGTCCAGATTTTAGACTTTATGGCCTCAGATCTATGGCAGACTGGTCTGAAGTGCACACATACAGGTGAACATGTGCGTAAAGTAGAATAACGGTGGACATTGTCAAAAAAAGAGTCTTCTCCAATCCCCAAAATGTGTTTCCTACTCGCATTTCATGCGAAAAGAGCAGAAACCTCCAGGTGTTAATGTGTTAATGCCTTATTTATTTGGTGACTTTGACCATTGCAGCCATGTTTATAGTTGGTTTTGCATTTTGCACATCAAAGCAGGTAGTTGTTCCAACATACATTGACAGTGGCATTGGTAGTTCACTACTTTTTAATGTGGATCTGCAGGTCATATGGAATCGGGTGATAGAATATGAGGCATTTCTCATTCTTGTATATCTGACGTAAAGCAATAAAAAGAAGCAAAAATCATAATTTTGGCAGAAACTTGATTATTTGTTTTTTGTTATTAGTTGGAGACAATTACAGCTGACAGCAAATTTTGAGTGAGATTTATTATGATGTCACTGTGGGCATTGGACCTTCCATGGGCTGTTAGTTTAATTTTTGCCATTTTATTTCTATTGTGATGCAGTACTTATTTAATTTATCATTGTTATGTATTTGTTGATATCTAGGATAGGCTTGTATTCCATGAAGATGGCATTGTTACATATCATATGAAATTGTGTTGAACTTTGTTTGGCTATGGTGGATTTCATTTTGCTTTTTAGTTTTCATTAGTAGTAGTCTATACAAATTCCAGCCACAGTGTAGGTAATGAATGTTGACAATGTTACAATCCTTGCTACCTCATTGCCCATCATTGCACTATCTTTTCAAAACCAAACATGACTTTTTTTATGTAATGTGGAGTGGATCAAATGTTTGCCTCTAGAATCTGCTTCCAGCTTCATTGCCTCAAGCGAAGCAAACACAGTACGAGTCACCTGTTAGCAGTCAACCAGTTCCTGAACTGCTGCAAATTGTTCAATTTTTCAGGTTTTTCCTGCAATACACCTGCTCATTGTGCATGTGCTATTTGTATATCTCAGTTGATGAACTTTTTTAAAATTTGCATGTCAGTATTTACAAGCTACAATAATTTGCAGAGCACTCAATCTTTAATTTTCATTCCTAAGGTGTGCTCATAAACTCTCGAAGTCAACACTGCAGCAATGAATATAGTATGACTATACACCAAGAACACCACTAAACAATGAGTCAATCTATATTTAAGAAGTCTCTGTTTGTATTTTACAATATCAATTTGAGATGCAGTTCTTGTTACAGGTCTCTATTCTTCCTTATGTGATATAAGCATAACTAGCATAAGTAATTCTCCATAAAAGCATATTTCCCACTTTACATGCTGCTTGAACATGGAAAAAAAAGTCAAGCATCTCTTGAGACCCAAGCTGACCCCCAATATGGCACCAGTGACCATCTCTCAAACTTTTATTACCAATTATTTTGCATAATAGTGGCATTTACATGAGGTTTTCAATAAATTAGTTTTTGATGAAAATAGTACATTTGTTGTAACACCATATGCACCATTTTGTGAATGAGTTTGTAAACCAAAAACCTTCTGGTGATGTTGCTTGCATGTTGTTCTTTAATGTTTGAAGTATTTCTAGTATTGCTCAGATGTGTACAACAGAGATTCAAAACACACCTGGATTTGTCTGTTTTATTATAACTGCATTCTCATACAGCAAAGGGTAACTGAATTAATTTGAAGCCCATGACCTTCTAATCATAGGTAATGCTAATTCAGTCTTTTCTGCCTTTTGCTTCTGCTTTATTTGACCTTCTGCTGGACTCGTATTATTTAACCCAGAATTTTTGTTGCATTTGCATCATTAATTTGGTTATTTGACAAGCCAAGGTCTCAGCATTTGATAAAGTGTGAGGGGTAAGGAACTATATTTTCAAAATCAAATATTACTTTTTAGATGTAAATTGGATTGGATCAAATTTCAGCCTCTTTAATTCGCTTCCAGCTTTATTGCCTCATGTCAGTAGCTACAAGCTACAATAATTTGCAGAACTCAAGCTTTAGTTTTCATTCCTAAGGTGTGCTTATCAACTCTCAAAGTCAACACTACAGCAATGTATATAGTGTTACTATTAGAGCTGTACCGATGTCACTTTTTGCCGATTATGCCGATACCGCGTATAGCCGATTATCAAAATTGCCGATACCGATTATGAGACCGATTATTTGATTATCATATTATATACTCAGGTATAAGCGACAAATTTAGGAAACAATAAAGGCCTGGAATGGAGAGGGGGGGGGGGCTTATCCGTGGGCCAATGTCAAAACTTTACAGGTTTTAGGTGTTTTTGTTGTCTATTGTAACGGCAGTACATCTTGGGACAAAAATATCCGTCTTCTAAGACATAGGCATATTAAAAAAGTAACTTTCGGTGACCCGAAAATTATTAAACTTTTATAAAGTACTATTTATTATTGATTTTGTTATTATTTTGCATGTGCATATTTTCTGATTTCCACAATACGAAATTACATAAAGGTAAAATACAGCCTTCATTATTCGCGGGTCGGTCGAGTTTACCAGGGAGACCATATACTATAATGTACAGTACTTACGCAGTGCAAAGTGTGCATAGCGTCACTTAAATCATTTTTTATTCCCAAATATATTAGTTGCAGATTTTGCTTTATTCTTTGTTTCGACCAAAGTGTATTCTTTAAGATAAAATTTCAGCTAATCTGTAATAGCTGTTTCATTTACTACGAATTACCGCTCACGAGTTACTCATTTTCAATGATATAAGTGATCCTACAAAATGAGGCAATATTTTGAGTGTACAAGGCAGCGTGGTAATAATTAAGGCTAAATTTCGACATTATGCAGAGCCGATATTAATAATCCAATCTATTCGGGCTTTTGAAACAATGTGTCCAAATAAATTACTACTCTGTTGTCCACAGACCGTGGGAGTGGGCGATTTTTTTTTTTTTGCAAACAGGAAAGTTTCGCGGCACAATAAATATGTTCTAATCACTATGTAAATTGAGGCAATGCTTTTGAGTTTATTGCCGACTTTCTGTGAGCAAAGGTCGTCGGCTTGCTTTGACAACAACAAATACTCGTTATAGCTGCGGCAACATCAGATAATTGTAAAACATTGATATAGAATTGTTTTATTTGTTTAGTATATGTCGGTGCTTCAAAGGTACAGTAAAACCTGTTATGACTTATGTGAGACCGCCCCTTTCTGCCAGATGGTGGCTTGGTGAAACACTAACAAAAGAAACAAAAAATAATTTAAAAAAATCCGGAAATGATTCTCACTTACTAGTATTAAAGACAATGAGTTCGTTCACCCTCCAGGCATTACGGATTAACTGAAAGACAGACGACGTACTCAAACCTTCACTGAAGCCCTTTCAAACAATTTCTCACTGGGACATAAGGACTATCGGTGTTTTGTGAGTTTTCATAAAGATAAAGAAAAAAAAACAAAAATCAAAATTGACTGTGTATATATCCATCATTACTCCCTTTGATGTTAATCTTACTGGCTATTCACATGACTTTGGCACTACAATGGCGGTTAGCGACATGTACTTTAGTCTGGTTTACTGCAGTTTACAAATGTTACGGACGCTGGAGTTGAAAATTTCGCACAACTGGCAGCAAGATAAATTCTTTTTAAATACTTTATTAGAGCAATCTCTTTGTTACAAAAGATTAATTGATGGTTCGATGTGTTTATCTCGATATATGGTTATTCGACTATACAGTAGTGTTAGTTAATGAGCAGCTTGTTTGCATACTGCATATATCCCGAGCTCTAGTGTTACAAAGGATTAAGTTACGGTCAGTCAAAACGCGACTGTATATACAACTTTTATCAGGAAAAAATGGTTATTTAAAAAAATTATTTGCATCGGCACCGATTATTTTTGCCGATACCCGATTATACCGATTGTGCTAATAATCGGCCCGATTACGCGTACGGGCGATTAATCGGTACAGCTCTAGTTACTATACACCAAGAACACCACTAAAAAATGAGTCCATCTATCCTTTTGAAGTCGTTGTTTGTATTTTACAATATCAATTTAATATGCAGTTCTTGTTACAGGTCACTATAGTTCCATATGTGATCTAAGCATAACTAGCTCAAGTAATTTTACATAAAGGCATGTTGCCCAATGTACATGGTGCGGGAACATGGAAAAAGGTCCAGCATCTGTTGAGACCCAAGCTGACCCCCACTATGGCACCAGTGTCCATCTCTCAAACATTGTTACCAATTCTTTTGCATAACTGTGGCATTAACACGCAGTTTTCAATAAAACACTTCTTCCACCATTTAAATAATTTTTAATGAAAATAGTACATATGTAATCACACCATAAGCATCATTTTGTGAAGTCAAAGGATGTTGCTTGCATGTTGTACTTCAATGACCATATAAATTTCAGAGACACATAAATAATGGCTAGATGTATTTAGTTGCATGTACGTAACAACCAGACTTTACATTTAGTTGCTTGTTAGCTTGCTTAGACAAATATGAATTCCTGGAACCTCCTTTTAATCTTTGTGTAGTCAGCCCTTATAATGGACATTTTGGGGATTTATGTAGTTTATTTTCATCCTTTCAGATTCAGAGCAATACTTTAGAATTCAGCGCCTTGTAAGATTTTTAAATGAGCATGCTCATAAACAGGAGACTATACAAGAACAAGTCAGACGAAGGGAGATGGATGACCTAGTCACCAGTGTAGAATACGATAGTGGACATAACCAGCATAATCAGCGTGTCTGCCAAGAACGCGATAATGGACATCTCCAACTCGATCAGAATGTTGGTGCAGAGCCAAGTACCAATCCAAAAGTCAAACCACCATCATCCCAGCCAGTAGAATCACCCATTGTCTTACTTGGTCCAGAAGCTAGCAGTGGCATAGACTCCAAAGAAAATCAGAAGGATACAGTGATGGAAATCCTTCAATTGATCAATGAAAATTCAGGCAAACTAGAGAAGGATACCATAGAATATGCTGCCTTGGCATTATGGGATTTTGCAGGGCAGTATGTGTTCTACACTACTCACCAGACTTTCTTGACCAGGCGTGCTATATATCTCTTAGTCATAGATCTCAGTCAACAAGTCACAGATACCATAGATGATGAGTGTTTCCTTGATGCTGAGGGGATAAAACCGTGTAAAGTTCATGGTAAGTAAAGCATGTTTAGATGAAAAGGGGGTGGGTGTTGATGTCAGATAACGTATCAGGTACCTAAAATGTCAGAGTGAAAATAGTTTGAAATACAACCTTATCATGGTAACAACTACTAATTCTTATAGTACATAAAGACAACTTCATCATGGTGGTGTATTTTTAAGGAGGACAAGTTCAAAGAAAGGCTTGAAATGATTAAAGTGGGTTTAAAAACCGCAAGACATCCAGCAAGTCGAACTGCCACCAGTCCACTGAGCTGTTGCAAGCTAATTGTTTTGGCAGACAGCTGCAAAAATTGAGAGCCAATCCATCTGACCAGTTGGATATTTAGGCAAATCAAGTAAATTAAATGCACAATGGAAAGAAAGTTGGCACACTGATGAAACTGTCATGTACTGCTATTAAACTTTCTTTAAAATTCAGAAATTTGCAGACCTGCCAACCCTTGTAATTTGACCCCAAGTCATATGGAAATGCCGCTCCGATGGCCTAGTAGTTAGAACCTCTACATGTGGGGGGTCGTAGATTCAATCCCTGGGCGAGACATTACAAAGACTTTTAAAAATGATAACATTGCCTTGGCACTAAGCATTAAGATGATAGTGTTAGAACTGATTATGCTATCATCAGGATAATGTAACTAGGTGGGACATCATGCTACATGTCTGCGTTAAAACCCAAATCACACACAATGAAATGTCCTTATATTACAGACTCGTGGGAAAAAAGGACAAATTATGGAAATATAATTCTTTGCAGTAAAATCTGGATGATGTCTTAACTGTGTTTTAGTGAGATCTGGGATTCATATTACAATCGCTAAAATTGATTATGGAACCAGACTAAGTTTCTCTTAGTACCTCAGATGCTTTTCAGCTGTATGAACATGTGTATTTTGCAATGCTAACATCTTCATGATAAAGCTGTTGCTTATTTCTTGTTAAAATGACTTCTGACAATGCAATTGCAGAACAAAAGGGACAATAAACTTCTTAAAGCATTTCAGTAGTACAGAAGAATTAAAGGGAATATTCAGATTCTTGGGGAAAAAGCCAGGACAGGCAACAAATACCGTATATACACTACTATAAGTCGATTCAAATATAAGTCGAAGTGTAATTATTTGGTAAAAATAGCGTCCAAAATCGACGGCATGAGTATAAGTCGAACCCATAAAATCAAGTCGAGTTGACATGTAAAAGTATGTTTTATTTATTAAGTTTAATAAATTTAAGATTAATTTTATATAAATATGTAATACAAATTACCGGGTATGTTTATTTCAATCTCAAAGTATAATACAAACAATTCGGTGCTCAGCTGCCGACACGCATTGTGTGCACGTTGTTTCTGACTTGAATATAAGTCGAACATTGGTTTTTAGGTTAAAAATTAGTCTTAAATTTCTTGACTTATAGTCGAGTATATATGGTATGTTTAATATTATGCATTGATTGTCACATGGGAAAAATTAATTGCAGCTTGTGAAACTGTACCGGAGAGAGGTTAGTCCAACGTGTAAGACCTGACGCTGATATTAGCACGTAAACAAAATCAACATGTGCTATGTCTTACATGTAGGACTAGAGAGAGGTAATTAAGTTTCATGTAGATTTTATATAGAAGTTGTGAGTTGAATCCAGTGTTTACTACTGCAACGGTCTTGAATCATACTTCTAGACCGTCTACTTCATGTTTGTTTTTGCAAATATATATAGTGATCTGAATTCACAATTTAATAAACCCAAAGTGTCATCTTAGGTTTAATTTATTGCAAAAGATACAACATTATTCCTCATTAAGCTTATCAATTAAGCTTACCGGTTGATTACAATAAATCCATATTTCTGTGGTGTAAATTATGAATGTTGCAACATCAAATTTGATGTATCCCAAATTTGAGATATTTTATTAATTATTCTGACTAATTTTGAGCAGTATTATACATTTCATGTCATAGTGTTAAACTTTAAAATGTAAAATGAGAGCGAAAAAATGCCAAGTTGATTCATGTTTTTAAATCCAAAATCGTTTATGACTTCACTGGATTAATTTCTGATAAAATGTTGGCATTTATTTGATTGCACTTTTTAAAAAATTAATCCGGCAAAACAGAAATATATGGTTTTTCGCTGAACCAGTTTTCAAAATGTGATTGTGTTTTATTGTCAATTAATTTAATTTAAATGGGCAAAATGTCTAAACCTTGAATGTTTTTATTAATGGATCATTAAAAAAAATTGAACAATCATCACAATGGTGGAAAGAAGAATATTTTTGTTCTGTCTCGGTCTTGGAAACTACTTGACTATGATATACCAAATATTAACAAAATAACATATTGTTAGAATGACAAACACTTACCTGAATGAGATTGTATATTTCTTACAAAATAATGGACAGTTATTTCTCATTATTCAAAATGAGACCATACATCATTCCTTTCCACCATGAACAAGAAATCACAGCTGAAGTGACTCTTTATATTTTACTTTTGACTCCTGACATTTTCATTTTGACTCTTGCGATTTTGTGGTTAAGGGTGAAGTGACTCTTAAGTTTGGTACTCTATTGAGAACCTGGTATTGTTGTGTTAAGTATTCTTTTCGACATGAATTTATACTCTATTTATTATTATTATTATTATTATTATTATTATTATTATTATTATACACATTATTATTGTTGTTTTTGTTATTTTTATTTTTATTAGTATACACTTATTATTATCATGATTTTGATTATTATCATGATTTTGATTATTATTATCATGATTTTGATTATTATTATTGTTTTGATTATTATTATTATTATTGTTTTTGTTGTTGTAATTATAATTTTTACTATTATTATTATCATTATTATTATTATTATTATTATTATTATTATTATTATTATTATTATTATTATACAGATACATTTTTAAGGTTTCAATCTGTTCTGTTTTCAGAGCTGACTGAGATTTGGCTCAATTCAATACATTCTTGTGCATCTTCCTCTCATCCTGGAATCCCTCCTGTGATTCTCGTTGGAACCCATGTTGACAAGATTCCAGAGGTATGTGTAGATGGTGTATATAATAAATGACTCACATACAGAGCTCAAACTTCCAATGTATATTATTTTAATTATTTACAGTGCATATTCTAACATGATTTAAGGACGGACTGTTTCTATCATGGATTATTCATTGTTTAGTTGTGGCATTTTTTAATTCAGTGTGAATTCCAGTACACATTTTCACCCCTCCATGCATCTATGGGATATAATATTGTAAACCAACAAATTTATTGCTTTCGTTTTGTCCAAATCACTTGGTAATCCTTCATTGATAGCAATAACATCAACATTTCAAAGCCATTGACAGTCCTTGGCTCTTGTGGTCCCTTGCAACCAAAGAGAATGCAATCATTTGAGGTGGGCAAAAGGCCTTCAGGCCTGTAAGACCAGGCACATGGGATATTTCTTGGGATGCAGTGGATCCAGATGCCCAGAGCTGTACTGATCAGCTATGAGAAGGTGAATTTCTTTCGTTCATAACTCAGCTTGTGACTCTCTGTTGTATCTCTGCTGAGTGTCAACAGAACCACAGTCCTAAGGTAGCCACATGTATCATTCCATACGAGTTTGAATCCTTTATTGTCAGCTTTCATATATCATGATTCATCGCCATTGTGTAAAGGTAAAGAAATATGCCAGACACAGGCATCAAATATTTTCAGATGTGTGCGAAAGTTCAAAAGCTTTTCCAAATGTTAACAGTCTGTACACACAATTATTTAAATTGATATTGCAGTTTTCTCAAGTAATTAAAAGAAAACCAACCTCTCTCTACTGCAAAATTCCATATTTATTACAAGAATCAAACAAATGCTAATCTTTAAAACAGATTTTGACCAATTCAGTAATCGATCCAGGATGATCTCATCATGTAAAACAACCTACAGCTTTCTAGTCATGGGTCCAATGAATTCCCCTTTGAAAATCTTGCAATACAATGGTTCCCTGGGAAAATTGGTGCCCCATAGCCAGTTGTGAAATTTTGGAATGCAGAATGCAAAGTCAATATTACCAGGAAGAAAAGAGGATCTAAGAGCACATAAAATATAAGAATAGTGGAAGATGTCACTGAGTGCAAACTATGGGACTCTTAAATATGATGACCGTGCATCCACAAATTGAAACTTCCTGTTGTGTATGCCAAACAAAGGCTGGTAAAATGTACAAATTTGACCTTTTGGACAACATTAATAAAACAATGAATCTCAATCCAGATGTGAAATAATTTTTCATAGTGATTCTGCTTACAACTGAAGGAATAAAACTTTGCACCAAAAGATGTTAAAAAGTTGTCTGTATGCTGAGTTAGGAAAAGTGGCTTTAATAACAGGAAAAATCTTGTAAAGGGCACAGAACTTCAAATGACATTGCAGTTTAATTTGGACTTACGCTTTCCTTGAATATGTGTGTGTGTGTGTGTGCATCTGTATATGAATGCATACATATGTATACATGTACCTATCTTGTGTTTCACCATATACACTCAACAACTGACAGATGAAGATCTCTCTCATCTATAATGGCTTTTTATTTTTTGGCAAAGGAGGGAAATGAATGAGTAATGGCTGTGTTTTTATATAGTTCTATCGTATTCCGCCACACTTTTTGATGTTAAAAGTTTATTGGTATACCCAAATCCTAGTGTAGAACTGAACTCAGGTGTCTTTATTTGGGGTAACATCATATGTGTACTTAGTGGTCCATGACATTGTACTTTATTAATCCATTTTTAAACATATTCTAGTTGTGGGTGTTAGACAGTATCGCAGGGTGTATGTGAATTATTTTTATTATATTGGTTGTGTAATGCCTACTTACGTAAGCTATGTTAAATTTCAAATAAAAAACAGAACTAGTAATGGATACCAAAGATTAAAATGTTATCAATGAATGTTAGGGGTCTGCATAGTTCCAATTTAAGAAGAGATGTTTTCTGCTGGGGGAAAATCAAGAATGCATTCATTATGTCTACAGAAGACAGTACCGCTGGCATTGAAAAATATCGGGAAGCTGAATGGGGTTATTAGTTTTTTCTAACCATAAATCTACCAATATTACAGGTGTTTCCACACAGTTTAAAAATAATTGTGAATTTTGCAATAATAAAAAAAGATGTGATGGTCAGGGCAGATACATTATTCTTGATATATCAATTAATGGATATTTACACTGGAGAATTTATGCAAACATAATGTTAATAATGCTGAGTATTTTGTATGAATTTGAAAGGATTTGTCATAAAATTTTGACAATTTTTTATGTTATTATTTGTGATGACTGGAATGTTGTTCAGTACATGGAGCTCGACTCTTATATCATCCTGCATAATAAACACTGCATGGACTTCAATAATCAACTTGACTTAGTGGATCCATGGAGGGCTGTGTCAATCCTGAGAGTAGAATGTTTACCTGGTGACAGGCAAATCCTGAGAACAAAATAGATTGGACTATTTCTGAGGATGTTTTCAGATTGTCTTGATGCATCCATTATTCCTGGATATGAAAAAGACAATTCAGCAATAACACTAATATTATTGATATCCACAGGACCCAGAGGTCCTTGGTACTAGAAATTCAGTTTAAGCTACTAAATCAAGAATACAATATGCTATTGGTCAAAAGTTGTTTATCTAACACAGTAGAAGAATGTTATTGTGATGGGAGTAATAAAAACCCACTTCAGGTGAAATTGACTTGGAATGATCTTTTTGGTTTTGAAATCCTTAAAATAATTTTAAGATCAGAATCAATTACATGTAGTTAGTCTTAAGCTGACGAAAACTTGAAAAACAAAATTTTAAGAAAAGTTAAGCTGAAATACAGACCTTACATACTTTAGTGAATGTAAATAATAACCCCAGTTATAAAATAACTGGATAAAAGAACAAGCAGATTTAGAAGAAATAGAAAGAAAGAGATGGCAGGTGTAATGTTAAAATTAAAATGAAGGTGGTATGAGTCTGGTGAAAACGATTAAAAACGTTTCTTTAACCTTGAAAAGAGAAATTACACAAACAAAACAATAGAATACTTAATTATGGAAGATGGAACAATAGTAACAGGTCAAAAAATTATATAAAATCAACTGAAATATTTTTATGAAAAACTATTCAAAAGACAAGACAACAATAACTTCCAAACTCATAATCACTTTTTAAATCAAAAGAGAAAACTTGCAAATTTTGAAAGAGGCCTGTGTGAAGGTAAGGTAACTTTTGGAAAATGTAGTTTAGCAATGAAAAGTTTTAAAACTGAAACTAGCCCCGTTTCAGATGGCTTTATTATAGAAGTATATAATATTTTTGGAAAGATTTAGGTGGCTTTCTTTTTAGGTCTCTAAATGCTTCATATTGTTTCTGAATTTCATTCTCCTGGAATTACTAATTGCTTTATAAAGATTATAAAGATAAAAACAGAATTTGTTTTAAATTTGGAAATCAATTTCACCACTTAATGTAGGTTACATGATTCAGCATCAGTTGCTTCTAGGATCAAGAAAGGTTCCCTATTATTGTTAATGACAAACAAAAGGGTTTTATGAAAAGGAGATTCATTGGTGAAAACACAAGAATTTTATATGATCTTATGCAGTATCTTGAGAAAAAGAAATTAATCTGGTATTCTCTTACTGATAGACTTTGAAAAAGCTTTTGACTCATTTGAATTTGATTTTCTAGATAAAGCCCTAAAATTGTTTAACATTAGAGAATATTTTTATCAGTGGTTTATAGTACTCTGCAATAAGTCTAAAAGTTGTATAATTAATAATAGACAGTTATCCACATTTTCAAATTGGAGAGGGGGTTGTCACCAGGGAGACCCATAGCCCCCTACTTATTTATAATGGAAATTGAACTTCTTGCAATATAACTAAAATAGGACACAAATATTACAGGGATATTCTAAATTAAGTTCAAATTAAGGCAGTACACTGTTGATGTTTTTTGTTATTAGAAGATTATTGTTTGTCATTCAAGGCAACCAAGCAGATTTTTAATGACTTTGCCTCTGCATCAGGTCTGCACTGGAATGTTTTTAAGTCATAAGCAATTTGGATTGGAAATTAAAAAAATCAAATGAAAAGATATGTCCTGAAATTGGTATTAACTCGTAAGTTGCCAATTTTAGATTATTGAGGGTAGATTTCTCTTTCAATTTAGAGAATATGGTTGAATTCAATTATTTGACGAAGTTCAAGGAAGTAAAGAAGTTGCTCGGCAGCTGGAGTAGAAGGAATTTGTCCCTTATTGGAAAAATTACTTTGATAAAATCATTTTGCCAAAATGTACTCATCTTTTTGCTGGCTCAACTCAACCAAGTCTTCCACCACATATAGAAAATGAACTGAATTCCTTTTTTGAGGTTTATTTAGGATGGCAAAAGCAAGAGGGTAAAAAGAGATGCTCTTATAGCTTCTTTTAAGGAAGGGGGTATTAAACATGATTCACTTGCACTCATTGATGTGTTATATAAAGCTTTCATGGTTTAGGCACCTTATCCTAAATGAAGATAGTTTATGTCAAAAACTTGTTACCGAACAAGTATTTGGAAAATTAAAACTGAAAATGAACCAAGATATTCTCAATTTAGTAAGTATCGATTATTTTAAATCATTGACAAGGTGGAGAACAAATGGTGTTATACTTATTAAATATCTTATTTAATGCACAAGTATTACTATTAAGTTTTGATGAAATAAAAAGCAACACAGATTAATAATGTTTCTACTTTACTTTGCTCTTATATCAAAGATTTCAAAAAAAATTAAAGTTTTTGAAATTGAAAATACTTTTAATTAGTACTCAACAAAGCGTTTCTTATCAGGATAAGTTATTATAGGTTATTAGGATAAGAGCAAAGTATACATTCTTTATATAGATATAATAAAAACCAAGATACAGAAGCCAAATGGCAAATATTAAACTTGGTCCAGGCAGCTAGGATGTTGAGTTAATGTAAATGAATGGTCCAACACTTTTGTTTTGGCTAAAGTTTGGATGAAAGACACAAAATTGATTAGCCTTAGTTTTAGATTTCTACATAGAAATATTGCCACAAATTTATATCGTAGCAACTTTGTGTTTTTTTTCTTTACAGTTTCAATACAATATATATTTAAGTCATGTTGATTCTGACCTAAAGATGAATATATAATTAAGTCATGTTGATTACTGGCCTATAGATTGATATATACTTGTGTTGATTACTGGTCATTAGATGAATATATACTTAAGTTCTGTTGATTATGGCATATAGATTTATATATACTTAAGTTGTGTTGATTACTGGCCTATAGATGGATATATACTTAAGTCGTGTTGATTCTGACATATAGATTGATATATACTTAAGTTGTGTTGATTACTGGCCTATAGATTGATATATGCTTAAATTGTGTTGCTTACTGGCCTATAGATGGATATATACTTAAGTCATGTTGACTCTGGCCTATAGATTGATATATGCTTAAATTGTGTTGATTACTGGCCTATAGATTATATATGCTTAAATTGGGTTTGCTTACTGGCCTATAGATTGATCTATGCTTAAATTGTGTTGATTACTGGCCTATAGATTGATATATGCTTAAATTGTGTAGCTTACTGGCCTATAGATTGATATATATGTTGATTACTTGCCTATAGATGAATATATACTTGCATCATGTTGATTACTGGCCTATATATTGATATATGCTTAAATTGTGTTGATTATTGGCCTATAGATGGATATAGACTTAAGTCGAGTTGATTGCTGGCATATAGATGGATATCTACTTAAATTGTCTTGATGACTGGCCTATAGATAGATATATACTTAAGTCAAGTTGATTGCTGGCATATAGATGGATATATACTTAAATTGTGTTGATGACTGGCCTATAGATAGATATATACTTAAGTTGTATTGATTACTGGCCTTTAGATGGATATATACTTAAGTCATTTTGATTCTGGCCTACAGATGAATATATACTTAGGTCATGTTGATTAATGGCATATAAATTGATATATGCTTAAATTGTGTTGATTACTGGCCTATAGATTGATATATACTTAAGTTGTATTGATTACTGGCCTTTAGATGGATATATACTTAAGTCATTTTGATTCTGGCCTACAGATGAATATATACTTAGGTCATGTTGATTAATGGCATATAAATTGATATATGCTTAAATTGTGTTGATTACTGGCCTATAGATTGATATATACTTAAGTTGTATTGATTACTTGCCTTTAGATGGATATATACTTAAGTCATTTTGATTAGTGGCATATAGATTGATATATATGTTGATTCTGGCCTATAGATGAATGTATACTGAGGTCATGTTGATTAGTGGCATATAGATTGATATATGCTTAAGTTGTGTTGATTACTGGCATATAGATTGATATATGCTTAAGTTGTGTTGATTACTGGCATATAGATTGATATATGCTTCAATTGTGTTGATACTTAAGTCATGTTGATTGCTGGCCTATAGATGGATATATACTTAAATCATGTTGATTTTGGCCTATAGATGAATATATGCTTAAATCGTGTTGATTAATGGCATATATATTGATATATTCTTAGTTTGTATTGATTACTGGCCTATAGATGGATATATACTTAAGTTGTGTTGATTACTGGCCTGTAGATTGATATATACTTAAATCATTTCAATTACTGGCTTTTTAGATTGATATATACTTAAGTTGTATTGATTACTGGCCTATAGATATATACTTAATAATAAGTTGTTTCAATTATGTGCAATATATTCTCTTCACATGTCAGGTTTAAAGATCTGGTGACTAGGTAGAGACACAGTTCCTTGATTTAAAATAACAAAACTCTAGTCACTGGCCAGTTTGAATGCACTATTCAAATACTAAAATGCACAGAAACCAACCTCTGGCCACTTGTCACTTTAAATGGAGTGTTCCTATTTTGACATGCAAAAGACTCAAACTCTGGTCACTGGTCACTTTGAATGGATTTTTGCCATATTAACATGGAAAGGAATCAAATACTGGTCACTGGTCACTTTAAATGGATTATTGCTATATTAACATTTAGACCATCAGATGAAAACTGTAGCATACTTAATTGACATGTGGTTGCAGTATGCATTATTTTATGTTGCGGTGTATTCCTAAAATGCATGCTTTCATTATGTTAATTATGTGACTTGTATTCATATGCTCCCATTTTGTTAAAATGTCTGAAAATGTCTGATTTCATTATGTTAGTTATGTGACTGCTGTATGCATGTGCTCCCATTTTGTTAAAATGTTTGAAAATGTCTGATTTCATTATGTTAATTATGTGACTGCTGTATGTATGTGTTTTCATTGTATCAAAATGTATTAAAATATTTGATTCCATTATGTTTAATGTGTGTCCGCTGTACATGTGTTTTCATTGTATTGGTATCTTCAAAAGTACGTTTTCCATCATGTTAAATGTGACTAATGTACACATGCTTCATTGTCTTGTGTTTCAAAAGTGCATCATTATTATTATCTTAAATGGATTTTGTTTAAGAAAACGTTGGATTTAGAATGCAGTATTGTCAAATGTTGAGCCAATGTCAAAAACTGCAGTTGATTCCACCAATAATTATTTTATTTTCTACACAGAAAAATCGACAAAAGGTCATTAATGAGTACTTCATGAAAATACGCCAAATGTTGAAAAACAAGCCGATTTTATTGCACCTGATGGATAATATTGCCATTGATAACAGCCAGTGTGACCCCAGGCTGGAGGACTTGAAAAGAAGAATTTTTGAGCTAGCATCACAACAGCCCCATTGGGGGGAGGAAAAACCTGCCCGATGGCTCCCCCTGGAACAAGCGATCATGACATTGAAAGCTTCTGGTGTCAAGGTACCAATAGCAAGAAAACATTTCACATTAAATCATAGGAAATGTTTTCATGACATTTACATTTTTAAAAATAAATTTCTTTCATATTCTTTTATTATTTCTGTTTGGAAATGTCTTTCATCATAACATCAAAGAAGGAAATTAGTTGGAAAATGTACATCCAACACATCATATGATATTCACCATCAACATTTCTTAAGTCTGCAAATATTGTTAAACTTATTTAAATTGAATGTGCTGATAGTAAGTTCCAACAATGTTCATGTTACTGATACACCTGTATCTATCACCTTAGGCCCCAGACTTTATTACATTAATGGTATGCATTCTTTTCATCAGGTTGCACCAATCAGTCTCATAGAAGAGATAAATAGGTCCTCATCTATTAATATTGAAGACAGAGATGAACTGGAAGTGTTCCTTAATTTCCAGCACGACATTGGCACGATTCTTTACTTCAAGTAAGACAAGGGTTTCTTTCCTCTATTGATCCAGAAATGACTATTAATCCAATCTTTTTTTTAAAATGCGCTTAACAGTACTGTAGACTAACACTAGTTTACACTGAGTGAAATCATAATTTATTACACAGTGACCTGTACATTAGATGGTTTTATCGTACAAATCTGTGTTGAACTGAATATTGTGCTGAATTAGACGGAGTCCAGCATAGATGTTTCAACACAACAGCTGGAAATAAAATACATAAACGTTTGATGCTGTACTAAGGCAAAGTTCTTATTATTATTCTTATTTTTATTATTCATGTCAGATATGGTATGTAAATCATGTTCCAAATATTTGTAATTGGTTTTAATTTGGATCTATTTTATGTAAATTGGGTTAAAAGTCCTCAAAATAAAGTTTTTCATGTCCTTCAATATACTTTAATTATTCCCAAATGTTGACTGTGACCTTGAATATATATGTAATTGAAATAGGTGAAAATGATAACAAAATAAGATAATTGATCCATATGTTCAGACCTGCCAATCCTTATGATTTTGCAGTAAATCTTACGAAAATGACCTTTAAAATATGTTCTTACAGAATAAAAGGAAAAGCTAAGGAAATATTACTATGGTAGTGAACTCCAGAAAGTAGGCTTGTCTGTGTTTGATTTTGATATGGGTTTCATTTTAGCTGTGGGTGAATTAGGTATGGAATCAGACTGACTCTACAGGATTACCTCAGACACTTTGTACTACATAAACGTTTTTTCCATGTTAGGCATCTGCATGATCAAAGCATTGATTAGACAGAGTTACCGCATGCACAGGGGTTCTTTGCAAAACTTTTTAGGACCTTCCATCCATGAATCAAGGCATGGGTGGCCTATCCTGTAACAATATTACATATTCCACACCACACAATAGTTCCAACCCTGTTAGTTGATCCTAATTGTGTCTGCTAATTTCCATCTTAATCCAGTCAAAATCAAGAATTGTTTAATTTTCAAAACAGCTTGATACACTTTGTTCAGTTTGTGAAATATTGAGAAATCACAAAGTTGTTCGCGAATTTTGTCATCAGGACAAGTACTGTCCCTGGCATTGCCATTTTCATTAGGATAGTTTTGAACCACATCACTGACCAAAAGGTAAGATCCGAACACCCTTGAGTCTGTAGTTCAGCGCTAAGTATAAGCAGACAATTGCAAGGAAAAATATATTTTATTGTGCCATCTTTGTAACTAACAACTGCTACTTATCCATTTTCTTTGAAGTTGATCTATGGACAACAATAAAACCCAAAAATTTATGACTGTTTAAGTGATTACAATAAGTAGTGACTTGTTTTTTCATTAAAAAAATGAGTATGTTTCAGGAGTTATCATTGCACTATGCAACAAACAGAGTAACCAGCAATCAACACCAAATCTACCAAAATCAATATTTGATTAATCAGCACCAAATTTCCCAAAATCAATATTTGATTTTGCACCCAAAATTAACATGCATCACAATTGAGTCCAGAAATACAAAGAAAATTTAGGACAAAGCTAACATTTATATCAAGGAATCAAATGCTACCAGTATGTTTTCATTTATTATACTAAATGTTTTAAAAATGTTTGCTACAGTTTTTTGTTTGTAATGTATTGTCAAGGTTTGATTCAGACTTTTATTTACAAATGACAGGTGATTATCTAAAGGCATTGGTAAGGTTTTTAAAATAAAAATGCTTCTGCTTATTATTAACAAAAAAGTAAATTTATTATTAAAGCTGAATATTCACAACATTTATATATTACCATATGTAGGAAATATAAAGATTTCAGCTTGAAATAACCACAAGATTCAGATTTTGTCAAAAAATCGCCAAAGACCAATATTAAAATGGTGGATGGTAGATTAGTTTGAATGCATGATGTGAATTTACTTGAAACATTATCATGAAGATGAGTTATATTTTGAATTATGTACACATAAATTATGCATCAAACATTCAATTTTATAGCAACAAAAAATTTCAGCACGTGAATGTCTCAAGAATATAGTATGTCATACAAACATTAAGGGGGTGGGGGCCTCTTGATAAAAATGTACAAATAGACACCTGCAATATCTGGAACACAGTAACAGTATTTATTCTTAATGCTAAATGTTCACCCGACATGGCGATATACCCATATGCAATATATGTGCTAATGCCTGCTTTAAACAACATGAGGTAAAGATTTTGCAAAAATGTGACCAAGAACAGTATTAAAATGGTGGACAGTGCATTTATTTCAATGTTTCCTGAGAATTGGTCTGAAACGATGTCATGAAGAGTTCAGTTTTAGAATAAATACACTTGAATTATGTAGAAACCATTTTTATTTCTTAAATTATGAAAAATTTATCCACTGATGCTATTATTAGACCAATAATCTTGTGACATGGTTAGGTCTGGAGAAAAAGAAATTGGGTCTGGAAAAGGTCTGAAAACTTTGTCAAATTTTATAACAGGAACCCGGATTATAGAAATTGTTAAATATGGCATCCAGCTACAAATGCATGTCAAAGAATAAAAGACTAAAGGGACAAAAATAAGCATCGTAAAATAGTTTTAATAATCAGTACAGAAGAATAAAAGGAAATATTGTGATTGTTCTGAATAAAAGGAAGTTTGTTCAATTGTACTAGAGGTAAATAGTGTGTATTAGCATTTTACAAACTTTTCAGATTAGCAAAATGCATCAGTTTGGAATAATGAACTTTTTATATTCACCTTTTCCATCTTGATAATAGCAGTAAATGTTATTTTGTTATACCTTACTGAAATCTGCTCAAATGTACAGAAAAAAATCCAATGCCTTACTAAAACAATCGTGTAAACCAATGCCTTACTAAAAACAATCATGTTGGGGTAGCAGGTCTGTATGTTTATGCGTTTATTTTTATTTATTGTACATCTTTTGAAGAAGAACAAATCACAGTTCAGAGATTTAGTGGACATTGAATGAATGACTCATATGTTAGTTCTGTGAAAGAGCTCTTCATTTTACAACATCCTGGAATGAATGAATTCTGGGAGTTGTTCTTTTTAACCTTACAAATGTTGTACCACCTGTTAACTAGTTGTTTCCAAAAGGTCCAGGGTATAAAGCGAAGTGACTGACGATTGACAAGCTGTCACTATAAACAAGGTTATTCTTGCTTTAATAAAACATTGCCTGAAAGGAAGGAATATAGAATTAAGATTGATCTTGATCAAAATGATAAAAGCTCCCCACCCCCACCCCTCTGTCTTTTCTGATTTTACTGTGAGGACTTTATGGATTTTTTAATAAAACATTTATGTGCTTATAATGATAGATATATGTCTTAATTCTTTCCTACTTCAACTATTTTAGAGGCATTTAAGCTTATAGCATGATTCTGTGCTACTCCTTGACAATCTGGATTCTCTTCTTGAATTGTTGCTGATTTGTCTTCGCATACATCTATACCCTGTATAGGCATGACCATTTACTAATTAATTAAAGCATGTTCTGTATATAAAAGTATTTCAGACTCAATCAAACTTACAGTCATTTATCTAAACATTAATTCTTTGAACTCCTAATGTTTAAAGTTCAGTGTTTTTCTTCAGTTTGTATTGTTTATGTAAGTCTGATATTGTTGATGATATGGTACATACATGTACTACAAATACCAGTTGTTACCTTTTAATTGAAATGCTTACCTAAGAGCGTGATTGTTAATGCACATAAATTGTGTAGTTAGTACATTTTATTTGTATGAGGATGTTGATAATAAGGTACTACAAATACCATAGTTAGTACATTTTAACTGCATGATGATGCTGATAATAAGGTACTACAAATACCGTAGTCAGTACATTTTAACTGCATGATGATGCTGATAACCTTGATCAAAATGATAAAAGCTCCCCACCCCCACCCCTCTGTCTTTTCTGATTTTACCGTGAGGACTTTATGTAAGTCTGATATTGTTGATAATAAGGTACATAATACTACAAATACCAGTCATTACCATTTATCTGAAATGCTTACCTAAGATTGCGATTGTTAATAATAAGGTACACAAATACCTTAGTACCATTTAATTGTATGAGGATGTTGATAATAAGGTACACAAATACCTTAGTACCATTTAATTGTATGAGGATGTTGATAATAAGGTACTACAAATACCTTAGTACCTTTTAATTGTATTATTTAGCTGAGATTGGGACGGTTGATAATACAGTACATCAGATACCATAGTTAGTGTTTTTTAATTTTGTCTGCAAGAACCTTAGTTATAGTAAATAAGGTGTTATGTCTCAGTAAAGCATCATTATTGTGTTCAATTTTCAGTGCTGATGGACTGAGGGAGACGATTGTGCTTGACCCACAGTGGATGATTGATGCTCTCAAGTCCCTTATTACAGCTAAGTTGTTCATTGAGCAAAACCCTACCATTACTAAAGAGTGGTTTGCCTTCGAAGAAAAGGGGAAACTTACACATAAACTAATAGGTTTGTACCTTGAATCTCTTTTATTTATTTCATCCAATTCTCTTGGGCTGTTTTCTACAAATTATAAAATATATAATTAAAAAATTAAATGTGCAAAGTTTCTTTAAAAAAAAAACATTTAAACTAATTCTTAAAATCATTTTAATGAAGTGATCAAGTATAAATAATTTAATAGCTTACCCAAAATTAAAGAATTAGTCCAAAATATCTATCATTGTCTTGTCAGTATACATGCGTATTGGTGCAATTGCTTCAAACATATCATTTCAATTTGCTTGCATCTAATATCGCGTGTATTGCTTTATTTAAGTTCAAAAAATAATTTCTAACAGAAGACGTAGACATTCCATCATCACAACTGTGTTCTTATGACACAGACATAGACATCCCATCAACACAACTATATTCATATGACAAAAGATATGGACATCCCATCATCACACCTTTATTCCCATTACACAAACATTAGGTATCCGATCATCACACCTGTATTCTTATGACAAAGGCAGTAGGTATCCCACCATTAGTCCTATGACTGACTAGATATCCCATCATCACACCTTTATTCTTTGGATAGACAGTTGGTTTCCCAAGATCTTGTTTATGCCCTTCAGCTCAGTTTAACTTATATTTTAAATTACGAAGGTCATGGACTATATTAGATTTGGTACAAAATATTAGGAAGGTCTTGGACTATTCTAAATTTGTAATTAGATATTAGGAACATCTTTAACTGTGCTAAATTTGGTACAAAATATTAGGAAGGTCTTGAACTATGCTAGATTTGGTACAAGATATTAGGAAGGTCTTGAACTATGCTAGATTTGGTACAAGATATTAGGAAGGTCTTGAAAAATGCTAACTTTGGTACAAGATATTTGGAAGGTCTTGAACTATGCTAACTTTGGTACAAGATATTAGGAAGGTCTTGAACAATGCTAAATTTGGTACAAGATATTAGCAAGGTCTTGAACAATGCTAACTTTGGTACAAGATATTAGGAAGGTCTTGAACTATGCTAAATTTGGTACAAGATATTTGGAAGGTCTTGAACTATGCTAACTTCGGTACAAGATATTAGGAAGGTCTTGAACTATGCTAAATTTGGCACAAGATATTAGGAAGGTCTTGAACGATGCTAAATTTGGCACAAGATATTAGGAAGGTATTGAACAATGCTAAATTTGGCACAAGATATTAGGAAGGTCTTGAACGATGCTAAATTTGGCACAAGATATTAGGAAGGTCTTTAACGATGCTAAATTTGGTACAAGATATTAGGAAGGTCTTGAACGATGCTAAATTTGGTACAAGATATTAGGAGTGTCTTTAACGATGCTAAATTTGGTACAAGATATTAGGAAGGTCTTGAACGATGCTAAATTTGGCACAAGATATTAGGAAGGTCTTTAACGATGCTAAATTTGGTACAAGATATTAGGAAGGTCTTGAACGATGCTAAATTTGGTACAAGATATTAGGAGTGTCTTTAACGATGCTAAATTTGGTACAAGATATTAGGAAGGTCTTGAACGATGCTAAATTTGGCACAAGATATTAGGGAGTTCTTGGACTATGCTAAATTTGGTACAAGTTATTAGGAAGGTCTTGGACTGCTAGATTTGTAATCAGATATTAGGAAGGTCTTGAACTATGCTAACTTTGGTACAAGATATTAGGAAGGTCTTGGACTGTGCTAAATTTGGTATAAAATATTATGAAGGTCTTGGACTGCTAAATTTGGTATAAGATAATAGGAAATTCTTGGGCTATGCTAAATTTGGAATAAGATTTTAGGAATGTCTTGGACTATGCTAAATTTGGTATAAGATATTAGGAAGGTCTTGGACTGTGCTAAGTTTGATATAAGATATTAGGAAGGTCTTGGACTATGCTAAATTTGGTACAAGATATTAGAAAGGTTTTAAACTATGCTACATTTTGTATAAGATATTAGGAATGTCTTGGACTATGCTAAATTGAGTATAAGAGTTTTGTAAGGTATATATGGATTCCTGCAAAGCCAATTTTCAGCATGGGATTTTGTTCTATTGCTGATTAATTTGCTTCAATCAGCAAAATATTTAAAACTTCAAATATAAATACCACTCAGTGCATACATCTGAACTTTAAAATAATGATGGAAAGCAGTATATTTTCTTTTCTGTTTTGAAAACAACCTACTGCTGATGCATGTTATTACCCTAAGATTCTGAAAAAAACAAATATAGATTCTTCTCCTTTGAAGAATCTATCTCCAAAATTTGTTAGAATATTTAAAGACGAGTGGGAAAGGGAACTGAAACTTCTGTGATGTACATCTTTGATATTTGGATAATATATTACCTTCATAGTTCTATGGGTCTAATTTTGCATATAAAATGATTTAGGCAGTTGATTATAGAATATGTCGAGAAGTTGAAAATATAAAAATGTATAAAACAATTCTTAGTCTATTTCATATACAAAATATACACACAATAACATAGTCAAAGAGAAAAACCTTTAGAAAAAATAAATTATATGTTCTTACAAAATGCTGTACAAGTATGTCTCATTGAGCGCGAGACAAGAAATCCTTTGTTTCCACCAATAATGACTGTCCAATTGAATCGACTTGAGAGATTTTACATTTGACTCTTGAAAATTTCAGTTTAAACTTACATGAAGAATATTAAACCTACTTGACATTGGTATGACTGCTTTTTAATGACCTTATGGTGTTAGTTTCTAAATGCATTGACAGTGAATTTAATGCCTTTTAAAACCGCATGCTGTTGATTTCTAGATGCCCACTTAACAGTGAAATGAATGCCTTTTGAATGACTTCATGCTGTTGATTTCTAGATGCCCACTTGACAGTGAAATGAATGCCTTTTGAATGACTTCATGCTGTTGATTTCTAGATGCCCACTTGACAGTGAAATGAATGCCTTTTGAATGACTTCATGCTGTTGATTTCTAGATGCCCACTTGACAGTGAAATGAATGCCTTTTGAATGACTTCATGCTGTTGATTTCTAGATGCCCACTTGACAGTGAAATGAATGCCTTTTGAATGACTTCATGCTGTTGATTTCTAGATGCTCACTTGACAGTGAAATGAATGCCTTTTGAATGACTTCATGCTGTTGATTTCTAGATGCTCACTTGACAGTGAAATGAATGCCTTTTGAATGACTTCATGCTGTTGATTTCTAGATGCTCACTTGACAGTGAAATGAATGCCTTTTGAATGACTTCATGCTGTTGATTTCTAGATGCCCACTTGACAGTGAAATGAATGCCTTTTGAATGACTTCATGCTGTTGATTTCTAGATGCTCACTTGACAGTGAAATGAATGCCTTTTGAATGACTTCATGCTGCTGATTTCTAGATGCCATGACATTAATATTAATGCCTATTTAATGACCTCATGCTTTTCATTTTCAATTTTTAGAGGTTTTGACATTGATATTTTTTATGCTGTTGATTTATAGATGCCTTTATGGTGAAATTAATGCCTTTTTAATGACTTCATACTGTTTGTTTCTAGATTCCTTGAACATGAAATTAATGCCTTTTAATGATCACATACCGTCAATTTCTAGATGCCATCTGGACCAAGCTTTCCATGACAATAAGGACTATATAATATTTCTAGATGTCTTGACAGTGATATTAATGCCTTTTAATAATCTCATTCTGTTGATTTCTATATACCATGACAGTGAAATTAATACCTATTAATGACCTTGTGCTTATGATTTCTAGATGTCTTGACAGTGATATTAATGCTTTTTAATAACTTCATTCTGTTGATTTCTAGATGTCTTGACTAGGGCATAACCGATTAGCATTTTTCTACTGATTTCCGATTCCGGATTTTGGGCATGAAATTTTTCCGATTCCGGATACGATTCGATTAATCGGAAATGCTAAATCCGTATTTTTTTCCTAAAAAATTTCATCTTCCGTTTCCGGTATCTGGTTTTGCCGTGTCTAGCATGTTACTTAGTACTTTATCATATCCGGCTTCATTTCCGGTTTTCACCCGCTAGTTCAAATAGATTGTCTCACAGCGTGGTTGTGTTGACCATATTGGACTTTTCTGACTTCTTATTTAACTTTATTAACGCACTATCGAATGACACGCAGTGTTAGACACGGTGCTATAGAAATTCAACTTTATTATTTTTATTATCCGAATCGGTCGTTCCTGCCTTGTCCGACTCCGATTAATCGGAAGTTCATACTATCCGGTGGAATCCGATTTCCGGATCAAAAGTCGGTTATGCCCTAGTCTTGACAGTGATATTAATGCCTTTTAATAATCTCATTCTGTTGATTTCTATATACCATGACAGTGAAATTAATGCCTATTAATGACCTTGTGTTTTTGATTTCTAGATGTCTTGACAGTGATCTTAATGCCTTTTAATAACCTCATTCTGTTGATTTCTAGATGTCTTGACAGTGATATTAATGCCTTTTAACAACCTCATTCTGTTGATTTATAGATGTCTTGACAGTGAAATTAATGCCTTTTAATGACCTCGTGCTATTGATTTTTAGATGCCATCTGGACCAAGAAAGACAGGCCAGATTTCCATGACAATAAGGAGTATTTAATACTTGTGATGGAAAAGCTGCATATTATTGCCAGGCCAATGTCATGTACCGATGATGGGAAGTCAGTCAAGGTTTGTTTAAAGAACGTCTACTGATGTATTTCTACATTGTTTCATTTGCACCTGGAATATTCTTTGACACAAGCATATAGTGTTAATAGTGGGCATTCATTATATTTCAAATATGATTCATCCTTAATTATGTCATAAATTGCCTTTTGAGAAAATGAGGACTCTGTGTTAACCTCAGGTCATTATATGAAGGTACTACATGATGCGGTCCTGTCTCTTTTGCATATTTATCAGTGTGTAAAGTTATTGCATTATTCCTTTTTTTGGTTATTTCTTTATTCTTGTGTATGGTTGTTTCTTTATTCCTATGCCAGGTTGTTTCCTTGCTGTATGTCAGGCATAATTTCTTACTGGTTGCAAAATGACACTTTTCATTCCCCGTATACATAAACCGTTACTTATATGCTTGGTTTAATTCTAATATTTCTTAAGATCTTAAATGATAATTTTAAATTGTTACTAAAGAATCACTGCCAGTATTTTTCGTTTGACATAAACCATGCTGAGGTCTTTGTTTATTGGACTTTTATAGCACCATGTGTAGGTCTTTGTTTATTGGTATTTTGACTATCACCATAGATAGAGGTCCTTATTTATTGGTCTGTTGACTAACACCATATAATGTATTTTTTCTTTATTCATGAGCAGCATGGAGCTGCCAGCAGTCAGAATTGGAGATGTTCATGATGACTGTGTCTCATACATTTTCTTCTTTCTTTACATATTAGTTCTGTCTGCATTGGATTGAATCTCATCTGCCTTTTTGCTCAGATGCAAGTCCTGTAACACTTTGTATGAATTGGATTGTCCTCTTATTGTTTCTGATAACTGCCTTATTACATGAAGTGTTGTGCTATATAAAGGCGTTCTGTACGCAGTGTTTCATATTCAAAAGTTTCTGCATGGCACCATCATTCTTATCACACCAATCTTGTTGTTAATGTTTGGTAGAACCAGTGCTTTTGGTTGCAGTTGACTACAGAGTCTTTAAAGGATATCCAGTTCTCCTCATCATTCTCAGACTCAATGTCAATTTGTATACAGTTGTCAGAACAGTTTTTTGACAAATGGCTGTTTAATATTCTCCTAATTCAATTAGGCAACACTGAACTTCTTGGGTATGCTTTTCCCTTGTTGTTGTCTGCTAGATTGAGTCTGCATATTGAGCTTAGAGATTATGAGCCTGTGGTCAGTCTAGCAATCTGCACTTCATTAGAAATAATGGCCACCTTCATTCGGGCATCCTGCTTATCTCTACTGTTGATGACGTGGTCAGTAAGATGGCACTGCATGGAGTTTGGGTGTATCCAAGACATCGTGAGGCAGTGTGGCTAGTGCTAGACTGTGTTGATGATTTGTAGGTCATGTTAATGCATTTCCTCAGTATGAGGTGTGTGTTGTTTGCCACAGTTAGTTGGACAATGACACCTCGCCGTGTCTCATGATCTGTACCAACTCTACCACTAAAGTCACCAGGGTTGAAGAGCAATGGCCTGCCTTTGATACTTTTAGAATAAGAGACTTCATGTTTAGGGCAAATCTTCTACCCCCTTTCTCATATACCAAGAACAAAGACAGTGCCTGGAAGACGATGTTGAATAATTTAAACACAAAGGTTCTGCCTGCTTTAAATAATCAGCATCATCTCTTAATAGTCCAGATCTGTTATCAGTAAAACACCTATTCTGCACTTCTAATGACCATTATCATTTGTGCATCCTGCCTATCTCTATTGTTGTTGATGTGGTCAGTACGATGCCATTGCATGGATTTTGGGTGTATCCAAGACATCTTGTTGCAGTGTAGCTAGTGCTAGACTGTGTTAATGCATTTCCTCAGTATGAGCTGTGTGTTGTATGCCACAGTTAGTTTTGACAAGGACACCTCGCTTTGTCTCGTGATCTGTACCAACTCTACCACTAACGTTACCAAGGTTGAAGAGCAATGGCCTGCCTTTGATACCTTTAGAATAAGACATCATGTTTAGAGTACATTTTCTAGCCCCTTTTTCATATACTAAGAATAATAACAATACCAGAAAGGCTATGTTGAATAATTTAGACACAAAAGTACTACATGCTTTTTTATGCAGTGTTAAATAATCAGCATCATCTCTTAATAGTCCAGAACTGAGAGCAGTAAAACATCTATAGAATGCCTGATATTTTGCATCATTTTTTCAGATTATTTTGTTCCTGTTACATGATATGTATATTTACGATCAAGAGATTCACAGATAACTTTCATCCAAATTAATGTTTAGAAAATAAGATGCAGTGCCAATTTTGTAAAGCGAGTTTCACAGCACTCAGATTATGTTTGCTACAAGACAATTTTCATGCGGTATTCATTGCCAGGTGTGTCACGTAAGTAATCATATCCCATAGGCACAATTCCTTTTTGTGATACCTATGTTAATTTCTATAATTTTACATTTGATTCATTGTAATGAACCTCAACCATTCTTGTATTTCAGAAAGAGGATTACTACCTTGCCCCATGTATTCTTAAGCAGGAAACACCCAAAACAATTATCTGCCCTAAATCAGTCACTGGGAAGGAAAGTACATCAGCTCTATGCTTTGTGTGTAAAGAGAAGTTTCTACCACCACCTATTTTCCATAGACTTGTGGGTGCATGCTTAACGCATTGGCCCATTGCTAAGCAAAACAATGAGAATCTGATATACTGTGGTTGCTGTTTGTTTGATATTGACAATTATCACAGATTGTCCCTGCACTTTCTTGGTCATGTCATATTTGCTCGTGTCAAAATAATGGGAGTCACAGATATCAGTAAATCTTCAAAACTCTGCAGTCAAGCAAGAAAGTTCGTCTTTGAGAACCTGTTAAGGATAATTGGAAATCTGGGCCAGAGTCTAGAGTTTGAGCCACATATACAATGCCCTGGTTGTGATGCAGACAGTCTTGAGGGCATGATTGCTGTGCCACTACTCCAAAAGGAAAAAGTAGTAGTCTGTCATGCACATGTCGATAGTCATACACTTGTGTCTCGACAACTGCTAAAATTTTGGTTTAAGGATGGGGTGAGTATTAGTAGTAGAGTTGGGTACCATGAACATTTTTATACCATTGTTAACTGTGATACTTCTAAACGTAGTGTAATACAACCATAGGATACCACAGTTATATTAAAGACCAACAAATCGATGATCTGGGACTGGGAATGACACATTCTTTTAGTTTTATTGCCATCTGTCAGTAGCAGAAAAAAATCTTGCTCCCATTTATGTATAAATATCACCATATTATATCCATGATATTATCTGGTAAAAAATAGGAGCCATCAGTAAAGCTCTCAGTAAAGTAGTAAATGCCATATTGCATTTAGCTACAGGATATGTAATACAGAGTGTGTTTAGCATTGGTGTCACCTAAAAGCCAATCAATTCATGTTTTATGTTTCTTATTACCCAATATTTAATGGAAATTAAAATTATAGCTATTAAAAATGTCTTGAATGAAGCTGACCTTGATGATTACATAATCTGGTTACACACTTTTTGATCAGGAACTGACTGCCATTGATGGAAAGGGGAGAGGAAAAGGGAGAGGAAAAGGGTTCAAAGTAGACAAAAGAAGAGAAGTGCAAGCAAAGGTGCCTCCTACTTCCAGAAATAAAGGTAGCTCTAAAAGATTTTGCTGAGGAGAGATATAACATATTTTCTTGTCTGTCAAACTGTCTGGCATGCAATAGTGCTAGTACAACTAGTCTTGGTTTTGATGGATTGCTATGCAAGTTCTAACAGTCATTAACTAAAACTTTGCATTTTGAATAATTAAGTAGCAACTTCAATTTCTGCTTGAGTTGATATTTGTTTTATTTTACATCTTAACACAATATACACTGGTCATCAACATAATATGTGCATTGTAACAAATCATCTAGCTCTTGTACATTTGTGTTTGAGTTATTGCCTTTGTTGTATAACGTAATCAGATGTATAGGTATTAGAGCACTAGTTCTCTTTACAGGCAGAGAACCAGTCTACTGGTGAGAGAATTAGGTCTAAATTGAGATGCATCCATTGACTAGTAAATGGATGCAATGGTATTTTATTAATTTCATAACGCAAATATATGTACTTTAGTTGCAACAAAATATTGAATTGTTTGATACACATTTTATAATTTTGTACAACTAAAGTACCATATGCTTGACTATGCTATTAAGTGTGAAAGTGGAGGCTTTGTTAACCGCGTTAGGCTCAAAACATGTTGCAGAATAAGTTAAATATATATCTAACTCTAATGACTGAAAGCATGCTTAGTGTGTATGCCATTCTAGTGCTGAAGTTATTTTCAGATTTTAATATGATAACATTAAGTTATATGGGGAATTTAAATAGTGGTCCAAACTCTATAGGGTACTCATTTTGGAGAAAGGTTAATCTGTTGGTGAGATGTCTATTGTGCTCACCTTTTCAGACCAATGCTATCTCACCTCTGTCCATGTGGATTCCAGTCTCATGGATTCCAGTTTCAGGGGTAGACAATATAGGTACATGAGAACCGTTGCCTGATGACACATCCTTGTTTTTTTTCCTCCAGCAGTTATGCTAGCTGCCATGTACAGCCTAATATGATATACTCTTTTAATCAACAACAACAAGAAGTAGTTTAAAAGTGCTTCACCAGTTACAAGAATATAATGCGTTGTCATCAATCATATGTTTTGTGAATGTATTTAAATCTCTTCATTTAAATTTTAAATGAAAGTTATTCACATCATCAAATGATGGGTTATTCCTTACATGAAAAGCAGCTTTAATCTATTAAGACTTCACTATTGGTATTCAATTTTCTATACTCATTACTACAATCATTTAATAATCCAAGGTATCGATTTAAAAAAAAATAATATTGCTTATATTATAGAACATCAAAATGTGATAACCTATGCATATCATGATAAATAAAGATAATTTATCATATTACATGTGCAGGTCTTAGCACATATAAGGTTTGTATTTTTGTATGCACTCCAGAAGGGTAGAATCAAACCATGTAACCCATTTAACTACTATTTGCGTGGAAGAAAGGTTCAGTGGGAACACAAAATCTCCATCATGCATGCAACATTTTTTAAGGAGGGTGGCCCATAATTGAGCTTTGCTAGAAAGGGGTCCATAAATATTTTGCTATATGCTACTAATGTGCACATCTGATCTCTTTATTTTGAAGATCCATTAATTTTATATGCATGGCTTAACACCAACCTAGCACATGTGGCAACAATTACCATATTCATTTTGCCTTCTGATCATGCATTTGTATCCGTGTACTCAAAACCAAATAAACTGAATAACTGTATCCTGGATTAATATCATTACAAGCATTTATAACAGTTTGCTATTTATTATTATAGAGTCATTTCTTTGGGGGTCTAAAGGTCTTTGCATGTAGTGTATATCCAAACTTTAAACAGACTGTGATGCATATTCTAAGATGACTTTAATCAAGGGAGTTAATATGTTGTATGTACCATATATCCTAGTGTTTATCATTTTGATGCATGTTGTACCATGACTCTGATAGAGGGATGGAATATGTGAATCAATCTGTATTTTCACACTAAATATGGCATGTTAAAAATGTTTGCTTTTTATTAAATAATTACTTGGCAGTTTTAAAAAAATGGTAATATTTTTCATTTGTCCTTGAGAGGGGTATATCTTGTAAATGTTTATATGAAAGGTATGTGTTTACCATTATTGCCATATAAAAGAGCAGTGAATCATGGGATCACCTCTGAGAGAGTATCGGGTCCCATTTGACATTAATGAAAACTCAAATGTAATATGTGTTTAATTATCAAAGGAACATTTTGTTTGATCATTTTATTTAAATAATGAAATCAGTGAAATATTGGATAAAATGGATCAAAATTATCAACAAATTTTACCAAAATGCAGGATACCAGACTTACCAGATAAAATATATTGGATAAAATGGATCAAAATTATCAACAAATTTTACCAAAATGCAGGATACCAGACTTACCAGATAAAATATATTGGATAAAATGGATCAAAATTATCAACAAATTTTACCAAAAAGCAGGATACCAGACTTACCAGATAAGCATCATATGACCCCTTTTAATGATCCAGATCCAATGAGTACCATATTTAATGAAATAGAGAAAAATGAAGTGCTTAAAGAAATGTTACTCCAAAAACTTTCAGTTTTTCTTTTCTTACCCTTAAGTCACTCTAATAATCTAACCTTCTTACTGTTGAAAATTATGGAATATTATGTATGCATGGGAAACACGTTATTAATTGTACGGTTGAGAAAATGCATTATATAGCATGTTATTAAGCTATCTCAATTGTTTTTAAAAAATAAGTTGTGCCAAAAGCTAGCAATGCAAGTAAACAATTTGTAATCAAATAACAAATTGCACCTGAATTGATTCATACAACAGGCATGTAAGTGTTTAAAGACATTTTTTTTTTTAGTTTCAAGCCTACTATTTACCCATACAAAGGCTTTGGATGAAAAATTATGTTAAGTTTACAGCACTTATTTTAGTCAGTCAGCAACCTTCATTCTTTTAAGTATGGTATTTATTGAACTACTACATTTGGAAAAGTTTCATAGCTCATAAAATAATTACTTGACAGTTTTATTACAATCATGAAATTACAAAATATATATCAGAATGGAGAAGAAAGATATTGATATAATCAAAAACATGTCTTACTATATCAATAGGAAATGTTGAAATGGTTTTCAACAGAATGCTATTACAGCTAAGTTTACTTTCAACCGTGTAAGCACAACTAGGTTTACAGCCCAAGGTTAAAATCACCCATGCTGTACCTTTTATCACACTGCTCATCAGACAACTAGATCCTCATCTGCATCTAAAAGGGAATACCTCTCCAATTGGTCATAAATAATTGTACAAGAAGGAATCTTGTTGTAGGGTTTAATGCCATTCGGCACACCATACATGGCAGCCAGTGTTAATGGTGGAGGAAGAACCTGGCAAAACCCTGGAAAGAACCACTGACTGACGAAAAACTCACATACCCATATTGGCTAAATCTGAGACTCAAACCGACAAGGACAAAGGTGAGATGGTTGTGATCCGTAACAGTGATTGCTTTAGACCACTTGGGGCCCGAAGTAGGAATGAGATAAGTGTAGCTCTCCCAATGGTCATAGATAATTATACATTGTACAATTTGTAATGATACAAGTGTTATTCTATACTGTGTTTTGACCGTTTCAGAAAAACTGCATCAGACTGTTCTGAATCGATGCCTGCCAAATCTGATAAAGGATCTTAATGTTGGGGTTGTAATGATGTACATCCAGCAAACAGAACTTTTGGATGATGTGACAATTCGTGATATCAATGTAAGGAGAGTGATACCTAAATATTGCATGCAATTACATAGAGGATATAACACATTATTTTGTACGAGTTCCTAACTGCCAACCGTCATGATACAGGGGGTTGACAATCAGAGATATACTGACATACCTGTTGGGTTCAGAGTGCATGGTGCAAGGAAAGCAACTTAAAGCAATTGAGAAAAAATTATATACTTGTATAAACTAAAAGACAAATGAGGTTTGAATTAAATAAAATAAAATAAAATAAATTTACTGTTTGCATCATCTAAAATAGACTGTAGCGAAAACGTTTTTAGATTCTTAGCCTTGTAAAATGTTGTATAACATCACACACCATGTAAATCTGTGTGCATTATACACACACATAATTATAACCACACTAACTTTAGACTACTCTGGTGGTCTAATTGGTTGGAATGTCCCTCTCAGATACGGGATGTCACAGGTTCAATCCCTGGCCAAGTCATATCAGATACTTATTAAAATGGTACTAACACCTGCATTGCTTAGTGCTCAGCATAAAGAGGTTAGTGTTAGGACTGGTCTGCTGGTGTCAGGGTAATGTGATTGGGTGGGACATGATGCTACATGTCTGTGACATGATGCCCCAGTGCTAGATATCATTATAAACTGCCACACTGCAGACATCACAGTGATATGACTGGAAACTTGTTAAAGTTATGTTAAGAATACAAATCACACAGACACACTGACTTTAAGTTTTGAAAAAAAATTCTAACTTTAAATCAGAGTATCTGGTGGAGAAAGAATTTGGAAAATCTCTTGAAGAATCACCAGCCAATGGGAAACCATCTTCACTAGCCAAGATTCCGATATGTTGGCAGTTCAATCATATATTTTGTTCTTTGTCCTTATCACATCTCTTGCATTTCATGAGTTGTCTCCCTTAGTATGCAATGTCATGTAATCACTAGTTTGTAAAAGTGGTACATCGGACATAATCTGAAAATAAGGAAAATAATTGTCTTCTAAAGGATACTTTGTATGTTTAACATCAAAAGTATGACAATATTTCTGAGAGAAGCCATGACGTGTATTTGAAGAAAAGGATGCATTTGAACAAACACAGACAGAAGGTGGCAAAATTGCTTATTTATGAGTCTATTACAGCTGTGTGCACCCCTTGACTTATTGACAGGAACAGTGTTCAGATTTGCACAGAAATTTAGGATCATTATGCCAAGGTGTAGATAAGGTTAACATATCAGACTTTGGCTAGCAAAGATGATGGGAAGCTGCTAGCAAGCTTTCTCACACACCCTTTGGCCAGGCCGGAGAGACTCAAACCCATGCAGATAGGTGAGATGTCGGTTTGGTGGTTTTTAGTGGAGCTTTCCCAGGTCTTTCCTTGACTAGTTGCACTGTTGGCCATATATGTGTTGAAAAATGATGTTAAACCCATAAAAGAATAACAACAGTCATTACTAGACATGGAGTTCAGTTGTTGCTTCAAACCGAATGGAGTAAACTAAAACTCTGCATTGGTTGTGGACACATTCAGTCTACAATGGAGGTAACTAACTATAAACCTGTGACTTCCCACCTTTTTGTACAATTTCTCATATTCTTCACAGAGTCAGAATTAAACATTATGGTTCAAATTGATAACAACACTATGTCCCTCTTTCATAACAGCTGTGGAGTTTCTTTATTTTTCACTCTGCTTGTGTTTAGTGCCACACTCGACTTTAATTTTCATTCTACCTTTATTCAGGGCACACAAGACTTTTATGTGTGTTCAGTGCCACACCAGACTTAATTTGTAATTCCGTCAGTATAATGAAGACAGTTTATTCTTTGACATTCTTGATCACCTATTTTATGTAGAGATTAGTCATTTCCCTGCATCACAACTATTGCAAGACACTATTCTATCACTCCATTCTAACATTTGTGAAGTTTCTCTATCACATGAACCAAGTTCTTTCTTTCATTCCACAATATATGTAGATGATTCTGATGACATTTTCTGGCTGGAGCCTTGGTTTTCTATCTACCTTAAAGGTAGCATTGGCCATTTACCACTTCCTGCATTTATTGATATTTTAGTCAATAAAAACCTTTCATCCATCTAAAACTACCACAACCAGAACAAGATGCAACATATTTTCCTGCTTTGAAAGGCCCCTTCAAGCCCCATGTGTGAACAGGACCTTGTGTTTGTACTGTTGACTGCAGTGTTTTTAACCATTGTGCAACAAAACAGACCTGCCTCTCCCCCTGGAATTCTAGCTGTCAGATAATTACAACAAATTGATCCATGAGGAAATTACTTAAAGGGATAAAATAAATATTAAAAATATAATAATCTTTACATAGACAGCAATGTGCATATCTAGTTTTCTGTTCCTAAAAAATAACATATCTATAATTCATACAAATGTATTTCAATGTGTAGCGGAATAAAATTAAACTAAATGTGTGTCTGGTCATATATATATATATATATATATATATATATATACACACATGACAGCAAACCTAATATGGACATAAATTAATTACCTTGTTATGATTATACCATCAAGTCTGAATAACATAAGGATAGGGAAATTATATATTAGAAAAGTGTGACAAATGCTAAGTGAAATGGAGTAAAAAGAAAGCAAAAGCTGGCAGACTGAATGAAAATGTCTTTCAGATGCAATACTTTGTAAATTGTATACGGATATGTTATTTCTATATTGTTATTCTTTATTAATAATTTATACCAACATTTTAATGTTTAAGTGCTTGAATATTATTAAATGCTATTTTTAATGTAAAGAAATATCTGACATTTTCTCCTGTATTATTGGAGAAAATGAAATCTGTTTCATTTATTCTCTGTACACAAATAGGTTTATTAAATGATCCAAGTAGTATTATGTGGGTTAGAGACTAGATTATCCAAGTTAGTGGGACTGAATACATCCTCTTGTATATAACTGTATGTCATATGGACATAGATCATTTCTATTTAGTATCAACTAAGGTCTCAAGGTGATTAAGTGGTATAAAGTACTCACCTTTATAGATCACTGACATGTTTTCTTGGGTTTCAATCTTGGCTTAGCCAGCATGGATTTGTGAGAAAGCTTTCCAGTGGCATCCTGTGGTTTGGTAGTCTTTGGGTTTTCCCAAGTTCATCATCTATCAAGTTGTCATGTGTGCAGTAAATGGCACTTGACCCACAAGCCAGTGTCAACAAAGGGTCAAGGGAGGTAACTCAAAATATTACATATGCCTCTTTAAATTCCTCATAGTTCTGAAGTTTTAAGAATTAAATTGCATTTTAGAATGTAAGAAAGATCCAGTATTCTACACCTTGATGAACAAAAGCAACATTGTTTCTTACATTCAACACTAAGTTTATATACAGCATATATTGGATTATTCTTCAAAACGATTCAAATCATAATATCTCAGGTCATTTGATGTCTTGTTTCTGGTACGATAAGTTTATTTCAATATTTAACTATTTCATATTATATTCTTTAGTTCTACTGGCCAAAGACCAAATGAGCTTATCAAATGGCTTCAAATATGTTGTCCATCTTTGCATTCACACAACTTCATTATATTCAAAACCAATTGACAGATTACAGTTAAAATTTAGATACACATTCATCCCGAAGTCTAGTTGCACTGCCCCTCATGCCAAAATTTGTTGCCCTGTCCCTATGCCTCTGTCTAGTTGCCCCGCCCCTCATGCCAGTCTAGTTGCCCTACACCTCATTTTGAAAACTAGTTGCCCTGTCCCTATGCCACAGTCTAGTTGCCTTGCCTCTCATGCCAAAGTCTAGTTGCCCTGTCCAAATGCCACAATCTAGTTGCCCTGCCTGTCATTTCAGTCTAGTTGCCCTGCCCCTCATGCCAAAGTCTAGTTGCCCTGCCCCTCATGTCAACGTATAGTTGCCCTGTCACTATGCCACAGTCTAGTTGCCTTGTCCCTATTCCAAAGTGTAGTTACCCTGTCCCTATGCCAAAGTCTAGTTGCCCTGCCCTCATGCCAAAGTCTAGTTGCCATGTCCCTATGCCAAAGTCCAGTTGCCCTGTCCCTCATACCACAGTCTAGTTGCCCTGCTCCTCATGCCAAATATAGTACATGTATACCTGTCTTGGTTTGTGTGTATTATTATTCAAAATATTAGGTATAAACTTGTTTGAAAAGTAATTTTTTTAATTTGTCTTTTCTCACTGTTTCTGCCTAATTTAGATTTGTGTATAATTTGATCAAACAATAACAAGAATTTAGCAATCGCGTGTTGCTTTAACACTACCTCTTCCTTTTGACTTGATTGTTTGTTTATGCATTACTGCATTGTATATTTTATATCAGTGCACCAGTAATTACATATTTACTTTGCCTTGAAATTGTAAATACCAAACTAATTAAAATTAGCATCCCGTTGTGCAGAAATAAACACATTGTAAATTAGTATGACAACACAATGAACAACAATTTGGATTGATTCAATTCTCGCAATGAGGATACTTAATGTATTGACATAATGGCTTCACTGCATGTATACTGTAGGTTTGATTATGCACTGAATTAAGTACATCCCTTGGAATTATGCACTGAATTAAGTACATCCCTTGGAATTATGCACTGAATTAAGTACATCCCTTGGAATCGATTCATGGGCACCATTGCACTGAACTTAATATCTCCAAAATACAATAATAATATTTCAGATATAATGCTTTGAAAATTATGTTATTGTAAAATCTGAGTAGTAATTTGCTTTGATGTAAACAACCTTACACCATACTTGTCAACTTTCACACCAAAGGGGGAAAAACTACCGATTTTTGGGGTCATTCCACTCCTACCTCCCGATTTCATAATATACTTCAATTTTTGCAGAGAACTCCCGATTATTACATTATGTCTTTAATTTTAATTTCTTCCCATCAAGAAAAGACCTACATGTTCTGTTATATCACCTATGAAATAATTACTTAATTCGCTTCTTGATTAAATAATATGTTAAGTTAAAACATAATTCATGTAAATTAATGCCATCTTCTCCTACAACAATAAACAAATAGAACAATAAACCAGAAACAGAACACAGCCTACAAAAAAAAAACATCCACAATTAATTTCAATCCCAAGAATGATCACTATGGATCTAGGTTGAGTAGTTGCTTATGTATAAAGTATGTTACAGTGAATGAAATCTTGATTTTGTTGCCTGAGGGAGAGGATTTGTTATAACTTGTATCATGTTTCCCAGTTCGGGTTGGAGTGGTAGTGTTTCATTTCCATAGGATGCTTTCCTTTACCTAAATAGGTTATTTGTCTTCTGGAGTTGTCTATATAGAGAGGGGTTATTGGGTTTAGGGGGTTTATTATTCGGTGGTTGGCTGTTTAGCAGTTGTGGATTTTTTCTTTGTTTGTTTCATCATTGAGACATCCTGTTATCCATTATTATTGGATTTTGCTGTGTTGAGTGTAGAGTGTGTTGGTGCTTGCATAACACACAATAGTGTAGAACATGGTTTCTTTGAATTATGATAGGAGGCCAGTTGTTTTTGCAAAAAAGTTGCATGGACAAGGATTAACATTTTATTAGTCATGCTAGCTTTTCTGTTTGTTTATTTAAGACTAATCTTGTGCTAGTGTGCAGTTTGGCCATAGCTAACATAAAGAAGGGCACATCCAGTAGGACAATAGGGTGCTTCACAGGGAGAAACAGAGTCTTTGCAAATTTCATCTATATTAAACCAGGAAGATCAATCAAAATTTAGTGAAAACAAAGTTTTACAAATGACACAAAAAAACTTCTGAATTTAGATCTCAAATCTCTATACTTTATAACAGTTTAATAACTGTCAGGTTACAGAAAGTTAATTTTTTTACATGTCTATGTCTTAGGACACAGAAACGTCTGTTTGAAACACTTTTAAACAAGATTTCATTTGTATGATGTTATAGGAGCTGAGAATGATATCTGACATCATATCCAAGAACTCATAACACTATTTGCTTTGTGTGATGTTACAAGAGCAAAGAACATTTGACATCATATCATTTAGCACTATTTTCTTTGGATAATGTTACAGGAGCAGAGAACATCAGACCACATCATTTAACAATTTCCTTAATTTGATATTACAGCAACAGACAACAGCAACTAAATCCATATCACTCCTCATAGACCAGATTAAGCAAAGAGATCAAGATACCTATGAAAGGTTTAAAGAATGTCTGATCCAGGCCCAGCGAGCAGATCTTAAAATAATGTTGGAAGAAGAGGAGGAAAACGTTGCTGCAGAAATGAAAGAAAAACACCAGGGTACAGGTAACGTTTTAGCTCATCTAATAGTTTGTTTGTTTGTTTGATTAGGATTTTTAACGTAGCTTTAACAATTTTTCAGTCATATCGCTACGATGTCTGCTGTGAGGCAGTTTATAGTGATGTCTAGCACTGAGGCATCATGCCGCAGACATGTAGCATGATGTCCCACCCAGTCACATTATCCTGACACCAGTCCGACCAGTCCTAACACTAACCTCTTAATGCTGAGCGTCAAGCGAGGCAGCTGTTAGTACCATTTTTGTAAGTCTTTGGTATGACTCGGCCGGGGATCGAACCCGCGACCTCCCGCTTTCGAGGCGAACGCTCTAACCACTAGGCCACCGGAGCGGTCATCTAATAGTAATGGCAAGTGTGCATATGGTATCGTCTTTCATGCATCACATATTCACAATTGCTATTTACAACTTCCTCAACATGCCTTTAACAAATTTGATTAGATTTAAAAAATATAATCCAGGTATGACATTTTTTAAAGACTTATTCAAAGGATTCCAATGCACAGTAAACATTACTAATAATAGAAAACCATTAAACACCTTCTCAGAAACCACTCAGATGAATTTGACTCAAATTTATTCAAGACATCCTGGTATGAAGCTTTCTCGGATTTGTAATGCAGATCAGCCCAAAACCATGTGCTCTGGTACTGAACAGAAAACCATAACATGACAGGATCTAATGAAAAGAAACCAGACTTGACAGGATATAATTAAATTGACAGAAATCAAACTGGCATGAAGGTCAGTCAGATTTGTTTAACTGATGCTAATTCACCTAAACTTATTGTCGTCATTGCTTCAGAAACTGCGGAACAGACATTTGACCAAAATTTGAGATAAAGCATCCATGTATAAATGACTTATTTTGTACATCAATAATTCACCTTGTAATTTTGAATGTGTTTATATACTTTAAGGATTGGCTATGAACAGCTTCTTTATAGTGAATAAGGCCAACATTCCAGAGACAATGAGAGATCCAGCAAGAATGCTGGCTATGCTTTTGCAGAGAAGGTCATGTCATATATATGATCTACCAACTATAATGCTCCAAGCCTTTACTTTATCTGTACAGCTTCAATATGTATGTGTGATTTTACATGCACAAATATGTCAGCTATCCAAGTGAGTAATATTGTGCCTACTTGTGCCTCTTTGCTAGCTCACCTGGCCTTTGGCCCTCTTGCAATTATATACCTCACTGTGTGTGTCGCTATCTGTCTGCATCCGTAATCCTTTTTGCTATATGTACATGACTTTGCTATGCCTCTGCAGCCATTGTTCTTCTAGCATTATGAATCTGTATGTGTGGCCATGTAATATTGTTCTATGTCTATGATTCATATTGGCCAAGTTTCTTGTCCACAAAATATATATGGTGAGAATTATTTTAGCTAGTACCAGGCTGTATGGCTAAGTAATCCATTGTTTTGTCTTGGTATCCATTGTCCTTTTTACATGATGTACAATGGCTATGTGGCCAAATTATCTTGTGCTATGTATCTGTATTGTCCTTCTTGCATTATCTACCTGGCTGTGTGGCCAAGTAATCTTATGCTATGTCTCTCCATCCATTGTCCTTCTTGCATTATCTACCTGGCTGTGTGGCTAAGTAATTGTATGCTATGTCTCTGTATCCATTGTCCTTCTTGCTATATGTACATGGCCGTGTGTCAAAATGAATTTGTGCTATGTCTTTGCATCCATTGACCATATTGCATTATGAATCTGGCTGAGTGGCCAAGCAATGTTATGCTATGTATCTGCATCCATCATCCTTGATGCATTATATACCAGTCTGATATAAATATAATAAATATTCGTTATGATACATTTGCTTTAAGAGACATCCCAAATGGGTTTCCTTCTATGGTCCCATGCTATCGGGAAAAAGGTGGGAGAAATGATAATTTGTTTCCTGACTGTGAAAGGTCCTTGAATTTTGTGAATTAGGCCAATATTCCAGGGCTAGGGATAGATACAGCAAGAATGCTGGCTGTGCTTCTGCAGAGAAGGTCATATCATATATATGATCTACCAACTATAATGCTCCAAGCCTTTACTTTATCTGTACAGCTTCAATATGTCTGTGATTTTACATGCACAAAGTGATATGTTAGTTACCCAAGTGAGTAATATTGTGCCTACTTTTGCCTCTTTGCTAGTTCACCTGGCCATTGTCCTTCTTGCATTATATACCTGGCTGTGTGGCCAAGTAATCTTATGCTATGTCTCTTCATCTATTGTCCTTCTTCCATTATATATGTGGTTATGTGGCCAAGTACTCCTTTGCTATGTTCCTGCAGCCTTTGTCCTTCTTGCATTATGAATCTGTATGTGTGGCCATGTAATATTATGCTATGTCTCTGATTCAGATTGGCCAAGTTTCTTGTCCTCAAAATATATATGGTGAGAATTATTTTAGCTAGTACCAGGCTGTATGGCTAAGTAATTCATTGTTTTGTCTCGGTATCCATTGTCCTTTTTACATTATGTACAATGGCTATGTGGCCAAATTATCATGTGCTGTGCATCTGTATTGTCCTTCTTGCATTATCTATCTGGATGTGTGGCCAAGTAATCGTATGCTATGTCTCTGTATCCCTTGTCCTTTTTGCATTATCTACCTGGCTGTGTGGCTAAGTAATCATATTTCTTGCTATATGTACATGGCCGTGTGGCCAAATGATTTTGTGCTATATTTCTGCATCCATTGTTCATCTTGCATTATGAATCTGGCTGAGTGGCCAAGTGATCCTATGCAATGTCCCTGCATCCATCGTCCTTCGTGCATTATATACTGGGCTGTGTGACCAAGTGATTTTTTGCTATGATTTTGGTGTAAAGATGTGAAACGTAGGGGTGACAGACATCGAAATGAAAACTTTTTATTTTTATATTTTAGCTAATAACTTTAGATCTTTGGGTCTCTCTTCTGTAAGGAAATGTCCTTTTGCAGAGTTAAGTTCCTTGGACCAAACTTATGGGTTAATTCTACTTTGATACACAACAAATCTATTGATCTGAGCAGCCTTGCATCAAAAGAGGCCAACATGATGGCATAAAAGCATAGATGCTTAGCGGATGGGCTAGCAATCTTAATCATTGTTAAATCAATTTATAATGCATGTACTTGATATGAAAACTTTTTTTTTCTCATAAATTACGGGTGATAAAATCGTTACGTCTTTAATTTGCTGAAAGATGATAAAATTAATGTGTTGATAAAATTTTAGCTGATACTAGCAATTTTGATTAGGTACCAGTCTCATGAGCACACATAATCTCACAACCGTCATTTTTAAATATTGAAGAATACAAAATATTAAATGAAAGTCATATAATGGTTGTAATAAAAATACAAAAATGAAATAACACAAAATTCTCTATATTCCCAAACTAACTTCCAAAGTTTTGTTGTATCACATGACTACCACTTTGACATGTCCTCTTGCACTGAGGGAGAGAATGAAACAGGGAAACAGACTATTGTGCTTGATGAGTCAGACTGGCCAAGTTAGCAGTTTTTCTGAAATGTTGAGAATTATGTTCTTTCAGGATTTTACAAAAGATATCAAACTTTAATTTAATATAATTGAAGGTTTGTAAAACAACATTAAAAAGGAGTGTATTGTTGATATCACGTGACTTGGATTTCTGATGTCCTTGTTTATGATTTGTGAAATAATGTCACTATTAAGGCAAATGGCAAGTATTGGGTCAGGTTTCATCTATGCTGTGTTTCGTCTAGTCTGTCAGCAGATTTCATGCAGGTACAAGTCAATATAACAGTTTAAATTTGATATTCCCACTGGTAAGCAATCTTACAATGGCAGCAAATTCAAGATTTTTCTATGTAATTTTTGTGAACCCACACTCCATCCAAAATGTCCAAATGTGAAAAATTGGGTTGGAATATTCTGAGAAAAATTTCGAATCTCTGAGCTGAATGTTGATGCGAAACAATTCCGCTGTGACATATAGCTTCAAGCATTGGTGCCAGATCTTAAATAAAATGCAGGATAATTGGAAATTGTCGTTCTTTTTATTATATATTAGGAAATGATAAGAGCCCATGTATCAATACAGGTTTGGTGGACTGGTTTATTGAGCTATAAGAAGACAAGTTAATTTTACAGAAAATTCAGTCCTTGTTTATACATCAGTATATGATTTTGAAAGTCTTTTGTCAAAATTTAAATCAACCTACTTGTAAAAGTATTTAAATATGGAATTTTTATCCAAATCGTCTTAAGGAATTTTGATTGGTTGAAAAATCTGTTTGAGACTTTATTCGCTCACATAAATTCAGGGTTAAATTTGTTTCATTACAAGATAAGATTCTAATACTTTGCATTTATTGCTTTTTTACACTGCGAGGGGAAATGTTTATTTGTATAACATGCACATATATTGCTCCAGAATTCTTTATATTGAAGGTTTGAAAGGAAACAAAAAAATGTGTGCTCATTATGTTGTTTCTATGTAGCAGGTCAGCAAAGTAAAGTTAGAATTTGTATCATGTGCATTGAATGGCTTTAAATGCCAATATATAGGAATATAATCAAATTTATTTTATGTGACTCATTTTGTGGTTTTGTACATGATCATCTTTTCTGAAACATATGTTTTGGAGAGTCTTGAAAGAGGAACATCTTCAGATTTGGCAAATGCATGTTTTTTAATCCAAAATGTTCTTTAATTCTATCCAGTAATGGTCATATGTGAACCTTGAAAATGTTAATATAATAATGGAAAAAACCCTGGAAAAGACCTGGAAATTTATACTTAGAAAAGTGTGGGAACCATGTCCTTCAGGCAAGCATGGAAACCATTCATATTAGGTCAAGTTCAAAGTTATTCTGACATGCAAGACAATTAAAGACAATACAGGTGTAATTAACACCATTACTTGTATTAAGAAAAAGGTTACAGGATAATTAAACACACTGCAGGTGTATAAATCTTCACTCATGTACTCATGCTGACATCCAAGACAATTATACACAATACAGGTGCATTAATCACCATTCATGTACTCGTGCTGACATGCAAGACAATTATACACAACACAGGTATATGAATCACCATTCATGTACTCATGCTGACATGCAAGACAATTATACACAACACAGGTATATAAATCACCATTCATGTACTCGTGCTAACATCCAAGACAATTATACACAACACAGGTGCATTAATCACCATTCATGTACTCATGTTGACGTGCAAGACAATTATACACAACACAGGTGCATTAATCACCATTCATGTACTCATGCTGACATGCAAGACAATTATACACAACACAGGTGTATAAATCACCATTGATGTATTCATGCTGACATGCAAGACAATTATACACAACACAGGTGTATAAATCACCACTGATGTACTCATACTGACATGCAAGACAATTATACACAACACAGGTGCATTATTTACCTTTCATGTACTCATGCTTACATGCAAGACAATTATACACAACACAGGTATATAAATCACCATTCATGTACTCATGCTGACATCCAAGACAATTATACACAACACAGGTGCATTATTTACCTTTCATGTACTCATGCTAACATGCAAGACAATTACACACAACACAGGCGCATTAATCACCATTCATGTACTCATGCTGACATGCAAGACAATTATACACAACACAGGTGCATTATTTACCTTTCATGTACTCATGCTAACATGCAAGACAATTATACACAACACAGGTGCATTAATCACCATTCATGTACTCATGCTGACATGCAAGACAATTATACACAACACAGGTGCATTATTTACCTTTCATGTACTCATGCTAACATGCAAGACAATTACACACAACACAGGTGCATTAATCACCATTCATGTACTCATGTTGACATGCAAGACAATTACACACAACACAGGTGCATTATTTACCTTTCATGTACTCATGCTAACATGCAAGACAATTATATACAACACAGGTGCATTAATCACCATTCATTTACTCATGCTAACATGCAAGACAATTATACACAACACAGGTGCATTAATCACCATTCATATACTCATGCTGACATGCAAGACAATTATACACAACACAGGTGCATTATTTACCTTTCATGTACTCATGCTAACATGCAAGACAATTACACACAACACAGGTGCATTAATCACCATTCATGTACTCATGCTAACATGCAAGACAATTATACACAATACAGGTATATAAATCACCATTCATGTACTCATGCTGACATCCAAGACAATTATACACAACACAGGTATATAAATCACCATTCATGTACTCATGCTGACATGCAAGACAATTATATACAACACAGGTATATAAATCACCATTCATGTACTCATGCTGACATGCAAGACAATCATACACAACACAGGTGCATTAATCACCATTCATGTACTCATGCTAACATGCAAGACAATTATACGCAACACAGGTGTATAAATCACCATTCATGTACTCATGCTGACATGCAAGACAATTATAAACAACACAAGTGCATTATTTACCTTTCATGTACTCATGCTAACATGCAAGACAATTACACACAACACAGTTGTATAAATCACCATTCATGTACTGATGCTGACATGCAAGACAATTATACACAACACAGGTATATAAATCACTATTCATGTACTCGTGCTGACATGCAAGACAATTATACACAACACAGGTGTATAAATCACCATTCATGTACTCATGCTAACATGCAAGACAATTATACACAACACAGGTGTATAAATCACCATTCATGTATTCGTGCTGACATGCAAGACAATTATACACAACACAGGTGCAAACATCACTCGTGTACTTTTGCAATTATACACAATACATGAAATATGTAAATCACCAATTATGTAGCCATAGTGACATGCAAGATCATTATACACAATAAAGGTGTATAAATCAATATTACCTGCACTGACAGAGGTTAGTTCAATATAATTTTAATTACCGTTCATGTATTTATATTGATATCGAAGATAATTAAGCACAATGAAGGTATTTCAATCACTATTACTTGCAGTGACATACAGGAAAATAAAATGCAGTACCATTGTATTAATCACCAGACATATAGTCATTCTGTCATACAAGGCAATTAAAGTAAATCATTAATGCAGTGAAATGCTAGACAATTAAGCACAGTATAGGTGAATAAATTACCATTAACGTACCTGAACTGACCTGAAATTTAATATGGTTAAACATAATACAGGTATTTAAATCACCATCCAATATTTCCGATGGCATCCAATGAATGTAAACACTACAGGTGTATGAATCACCATTAAAGTACTCTTGCTGATATCAAAGACAATTAAACACATTACAGGTATATAAATCACCCTTCATATAATTCTGCTGACATACAGGACAATTAAACACATGGCATATGTATAATGTACCATTTACGTACACCCAATTTCAGACACAGGACAATTAAGCACATGGCATTTGTATAATGTACCATTTATACACACTCAATTTCACACACGACAATTAATCACATGGCATATGTATAATGTACCATTTATGTACACTCAATTTCACACACAGGACAATCAAGCACATGGCATTGGTATAATGTACCATTTATGTACACTCAATTTCACATGCAGTACAATTAAACACAGTGCATCTTTATATAATGTACCATTCTGTTACTCTTGATGAAAGACCAGAAGTCTGAACTTTGTGATTCATGCTTGAAGGCGTATATTTCCTTTAAAAATCTGTAGCATTTTAACGCAGTCATTTTCTATCCCTTGTGATACGATGATTGATTAAAGTTGCTGTCAGAATTAATAATAAAACTATCACTAATATACATTTCAACAGTTTAATCCATTTAGAAATAAAAGCCTCATATTTCTACCAATGTTTCTTTTAAATTTATTTTCTAAGATTTCCCCTCGCACTAAAGCATGTTTAATGTAAAAATGTAGTAATTGTTCATGCATTCATTTGTGTTCCACATGTATGTACTTATTATTGATTATGTACTTTCATGTGCACTCAGTATTGACCACATTCATCCATCCATATGTCATAAATATTGACCACATTCATCCATCCATATGTCCTAAATATTGACCACATGCATCCATCCATATGTTGCCAAAATTGACCACACACATCCTTGTATATTCAGTGTTGATCACAGATATCCATATCTACTCAAAATTTACTAAAGGCATCCATAAGTAATTAGTATTGATTCATTTATTAATCATTATAGACCAGTCATCCATATGTGCTCAGTATTGACCACATGAATCCATCTGTTGTCTGTAATGACCACAGGCATCCATACATTACTCAGTAATGATGATTAAGCACACAGTTCAAGAATAGTTGAATAAAACAATAGTTCAGTAGTTCTATCAGAAGCTAAAGTTGATTTACTTTTAAGGTATTGCACCATCTGACTTTACAATAATCTTTTGTGCGATTATATGTTGTGCCAGAATCTACCATTTTTTTTTTTTTTAGATCCAAGAGCTCCAGAACAAAAGAGAAGGGTAGAGACACCTGCAACAAAGAACTCCAGTTTCTGTCTTTTGATGTGAACTCTAGGAATTGTTTCCAAAATGCCATCAGACAGAATTCTTTGACTTGTTGAAGGAATGCAGCTTATAAATAAATTATGATTCTATACCATTGGAAACTATCTTTGAATTCTTGAAGGAATGCATGTTATACAATAAGTCATGAATATATATCATCGGACCATATCGTTTGACTTCTTGAAGAAATGCAGACATAAATTGTGATTCTATACCATCAGACAGTATCCTTTGATTTATTGAAGGAATGCAGTTTATATAAGAATTTATGACTCTATCACTTAAAAGGTTATTATGTTTTCAACATTATTATTTTTTAATGTATATAAATTGTACAGAATTGCAACAGTTATATGATTTAGCTTGCTGTACATCAAATATGTTTATTTGAAAGTGATTATCATCAAACAATTTTTCTTCACTTCTTATATTTACATTTATAGAACTTTTATTTAAATTAGAACCTTATAGCCTTTACAGTGTTGACATGTCATAAATCCTAACACAAACATACATAAAAAGCATATATTAAATCAACTCACCCACACTCAAGGCTTCTGTAACAACTATACTAACAAGTAAGACTCCAAAAGTTGCACTACCGACACACTATTGCTATATAATTTTAATTTCTTATGTACAATTCATCCTTTTCCATGATTGAGGATAGAGCTTTGTGTGTACGAGTTTTACATATTTATAAGTTGTAAATATTCTTTACTGCTATTTGAGGTCAAGGTCTATCCCATTTACAAACTTAAGAATGTTTTGGAAGATAACTTAGTTTATGTACTCCTGTATTCAAATGTAGTTTGAGAGGAATCATCTATTCAAAATATTCTTTCGATGTTCAAGGTGTTCATTGATATTTTGGAGCAAAATGATACTTTGGGATTATTATTATGATTTCATTTTGGATTCTATCATTGGGACTCTACAAGACTATTGGCACATAAGCTTGTTCAAAACTGTCATACAACAGAACATTCAAATCACTTTGAATATTCTACACTTTTGTCCTTGTGATATAATAGTTAAGACTTAATTCACAAGACTGTAAGGCCCTTTTAAATTTTAATTTTGTACCGTAGAGAAGTTTTTCTTGAAGTTTACAAAATGTGTTGATTGTGCTTATTTCAAGACCACTGCCACAAATGTATGTATGTTTGCATGCATGTAAGTGTATGTATGCATGATTGTATGTACATGCATGAATGTAAATATCTATGTATGTCTGTATTTACTATATTGTCTTTCTCTTTTCAACTCCTGTGAAAACAAAATTCAATTCTGCACAATTTCAACATAATAGTAAACAAACTGAAAACCATCACCTGCTAATGTGAATTGTATTTCTTCAATAATTCAACACCCATGAAACATGTTTAAATACTATATATTTTAACACGTGTAAAAACATATACAAATTCTGCATATTTCAACATGCATTATAATATTAAAAATCTGTGAAGATTCAACTCCAATGTTAACAAGGTTATACAAAGAATTATCCAAAATACTCTTGATCTGGAAATGTGTTATAGATTTTATTTAATAGTAATTCACATCATGTAATATTTCAATAGTAATCCCAATAATGTAATATTTCAATAGTAATCCCAATAATGTAATATTTCAATAGTAATCCCCATAATTTAATATTTCAATAGTAATCCCAATAATGTAATATTTCAAAAGTAATCCCCATAATGTAATATTCTATAATTAAATCAATAATATAACCATAACCATTTAGATCTGTAGCTGCTTTTGGTCAAACCACTGTTTCATCTGTACATATTTATTATTGTCACCATTTTGATGTTTTTGTACAAAATGAGCAATCCTTTCATATTGATACCACATTATTGATATTGTAGGAATTGACAGTTTTATATTGTCACTATTACAAAGGTGTGGTAAGGATGGGAATTGCCCACATTTTTATAGTGGTTTACGGATAAGAGAGAGAGAAAGAGAGACTATGTTTAATGGGAATAAAACCATTCTTGCAACTTGGGCAGATTTTACTCTGAAATGGTCATTGTCTTTTTGTTACTTATATAAATGATACAAATGGATTTTATCATTAGAAGTACAGTCATATCACTTTATTACTGTACTTATATCTGGTAATGTGAATAGGTTTTTTCATTACAATTACACAAATCATCTTATTGTTTCCATTACAAGTACAGTCAAATCACCTTATTGCCAATACATATGATACAAATGGATGTTTGTATTACAAGTAGTCAAATCACCTTAATGCCAGTATGCATGACAAAAATGGATGTTTCCATTACAAGTAGTCAAATCACCTTAATGCCAGTATGCATGACAAAAATGGATGTTTCCATTACAAGTAGTCAAATCACCTTAATGCCAGTATGCATGACAAAAATGGATGTTTCCATTACAAGTAGTCAAATCACCTTAATGCCAGTATGCATGACAAAAATGGACGTTTCCATTACAAGTATTCAAATCACTTTATTACCTATAAACATGATACAAATGGAGGTTCCATTACAGGTAGTGGTTTTTTCCATTTCCATTACACTCATATCCGTTAGTATACAGTATATGTATATTCTATCATATATCTGTTTAGTATACAGTATATATACATGATATAAATACAATTGATTTTTCCATTATCACATCATATCCATTTAGTACCAATGTACTTGTGATTTATTCATTTTGATTTCTTTCATACTATTATGATCATATTTAATTAGTACCTATTTACATGTGATATATATACATACAGTTAAATATTCAATAGATGGTTAATAACCTTTATAATAAAATTTGCTTATTTTTCCTATCTTGCATTGTTCTTTGTATAAAAGAGACCTGATGTGATTGCCAACACAATTTAGATTACTTTCTTACTTTTAGATCCAACTAAATGTTTAGCGGAGAAATGCAGAGAACTACTAAAATAATTCAGTTTGTAATTTTGTATGATATGCTCAAAATAAAATTAGTGTAAAAGAGCAGATACTTAATTTAGAAAAACATACCCAGTTAGAGAGTATTTGTATTAGTGGTTGTTTGGGTTTAACATAATTTTTCAGCACATGATAGGCTGGCTGTATATTACACCCAGTATAACTGGTCTAGGTAAGGCCTGGAAAAAACCTTGGTGAGATCCACGAAGCCACTGGAAGCTACTTGCATGCTTTGTGAAATGCCATGCAGATACAGGTCAAATAGTGATGGAAAATGTGAATGCTTCAGACCATTGAGCCATCCAGGCACCTATTTGTATTAGATTAATGCAACCAACTTCACAGCTAATATTAATTTAGCTTGTTTGATTTGAAACCAATTGACTGAATAATGTAAATTATTGGGTCTGAAGATAGCCATTAACACCCTATCTGAATAAAGTATAGGGTCTGAAAAAAGTCATTGACCCCATATTTGAAATAAAGCAAATGATCGGGTCCGAAGAGAGCCATTAACCCCATAACTGAATAAAGTAAATGATTGGGTCTGACGATAGCCATTAACCACATATCTGAGTATAATAGCAAGTCACTAAAGTGTTGATGAGCTTACCCATTCATATTATAAAATGTTTTATTCCAAGTTTCAAAAGAAATCAGACATGCAAACACTTGATTGGCAGTAATTATAGCCTATTATATGCATGATTACCTCACAAATACTCTCACCTGAGATGGCAACTAATGTGCATTTGGGTCAGGATTATAAGGGAGATAACACATCAGGGGAGACAACACATTTGCTACTTTTCATAAGCCCACATAACCATACTAAATTAATAATTATTCACCATCATATTGCATATAAATGCAATTATAAAATCAGAATAAATGATGGTTCAGAGTGAAACTATTATGAATATACACATATTTTCACCTATAAAAATGCATGGTTTAGGGATATTTAATAAAGAAACTAAATCGCTCCTGTGGCCTAGTGGTTAGAGCATCCGCAGCGAAAGTGGGAGCTCGTGCTTTTGATCCTTGGCCAAGTCATACCAAAGAGTTAAAAAATAGTACGAGGTTATTGTTAGGACTGGTCGGACTGGTGTAAGGATAATGTGACTGGGTGGGACATCATGCAACATGTCTGTGGCATGATACCCCAGTGCCTGATAAAGCATACAAGATTTAAATGGTTCTGTAATAATACCTTATATTCATAATTTAATCAAAAGTGGAGCATCAATTTGGCCTGCAATGTGGCATCAAGAATTTCATTTTAATGGACAGGGGATGCATGGCTGTACCATAAGTTTCTTTGGTCTTATAACATGTGAATTGTTCCTACTTTTCTTAGCACACAATAGGCTATACATGGCAACCACCATAACTGGTGCAGACAAAAACAACAAAAAATCAAGGTATGAACTAATGATCCATGGGAGGTAACAAAAAATTTAAGTGACCTTCATCACTTTGACCTTTAGTTTTAAAGAGTAATCCTTATCCTTAATGCATTGATGATGCACACAGTAAAAAATTAAACAACTCAATACCTTTACTAAATGCTGACACCAAATAAATGGACTCCGAATAGTAAGCAAGCTACACTGTTTTGTAATTGTCATGATAGACAGTGTACAAATAACACAGACACAAATAAAAGAGATGTCTATTAATATTTGATTTTAGCTGAGACAGTGTTTTTTTCTTGGTTTTATCTCGTTATGAACATGTTCCAATTTTATCCATATTTTGATGACTTCCAACTTTAGATTCCACGATTAGCTCTTAAGAAAAACCTGAAAATTGAAAAATTTACTTTCAGTTTTCATGTTTCTGCATACTTTATTACATAGAATATTGAAGTTTAAAAATAGGTTTGCCTTATACTAAGCAATACAAATTTCAAGAATAATCAAAGCATCCATAATACCGATGTTTATTTACAAGAGTTTTACAGAAGATAAAGATTATATGAAACCATTGTGTTAAAATGATACATGCTGGATTTATTGTAAAACATACATGTGAGGGATTTCATAAACTTTTGTATTACTTTGGTTAGTCTAGCTGCCACACAGTGGCAGAGGAACCAGAAGACCTCTATTTAACTTTTGATGTACTAATTGTTGTAAGCGGTTTTAATAATTTACTTAGAAAACATGGTATGGGGGTCTTATGTAGGAAACCCTGGGCATCAGACAATCCAGTTTGTATTTTAGCACTGAATGCTAAATTAAGTTGAGACAATCGTGGATAATAGTAAATGTAAATGAGGTAATGTTTACATGTATGTATTAAGTGTTTAATGGTACATGAACACAATAGTGTCTACATTTGTGTTATTCAAAGTAAATTATAATAAAGAAATAAACATTACAAATTAGAGAAAAATAAAACTTTAGGAATAAAAACCTTTCCATATAAACTAAGGGAAGCAATGCATAGCAAAGTTGATACATTTCTGAGGGTCATTTTTTAATATAAATCACAGAACGAAACAGAAGACTTTTTTGTTGGTGCACAAAATATTGCTTTACTGAGCCTCCTCCCTTCACCCCTTAAAATTTACTTTACAAGTCCAAAACGGATACTGTACATTTCACAAACAATTATCACTATCGATAATACTGTAAAACATTTCGCAAACAACCATCCATCCCTATCGATGACACTACATTGTTTCACAAACAATCATCCCTATTGATAATACAGGACACCATTTCACAAACAATCATCCCTGTCAGTGATACTGTACAACATTTAACAAGCAATCATCCCTATCGATGATACTGTACAACATTTCACAACAATCATCCTTATCAATGTTACGGTACAACATTTCACAGCAATCATCCCTATCAATGTTACTGTACAACATTTCACACTAATCATCCCTATCGATGATACTGTACAACATTTCACAACAATCATCCCTATTGATAATAATGTACAACATTTCACCAGGAAACATCACTTTCGATGTTACTGTACAACATTTAAAAAGCAATCATCCCTATTGATAATAATGTACAACATTTCACCAGGACACACCCCTATCGATGCTACTGTACAACATTTCACAACAATCATCCCTATTGATGATACTGTACAACATTTAACAAACAATCATCCCTATTGACAATACTGTACAACATTTCACAACGAATTGAAGTGCTCTCTTCCATCAAGATTATTTAGACAGACACAGCCACAGCAGAGGGATTTGCAAGGTGATCAATAACAAATCGAAGAGACAATCCTAGGACACTAGTCAATTGGAACTAGTCCTTCCAACTCGACAACCATCGAAAACCAAATTTCACCGGAACAAGAGTGAACGATAGGTAGAAAAGAATGCGAGCGTTATTGACGGTGTTTCTATTCATGAGAGCCTGCCTATGTAGACGAAAGACATTACCTTCCCAATGCCTGCATCACATATCCTGGCTGGAGAAGGCTCAAATCATTAGCTGCCGAGGGAAACAGGATATGCCACGACTATCAACTTTACCATTGTATATGAGGGACTTAGAATCACTTTTATCGTACTTCCTCCTTTGTGCATGGTTCCCTCACCTACAAACTTGACACTCTTTGCTTTATCCTCAACTTATGCGCACTCAATCAGTACTTTTTCGCCTCTTGGTTTACGATGGAAACACCACTTCAGAGAAGAATACGCAATTAATGTAGACTTGCAAGATGTGCATCGTCATATCCCAATTCACGCAGCTTCCACTAAGTTCCATCGACTCGCCATGAAAGATACTGTTTACCAGTTCTGGACTCTCAGTTAGATACAACATCAGTCCATGTGGATTCATTAGGTTCACGAAGTGTGGAAAACGGCCCATGCTAGGACCCACTCCATGGCTACAACATCATCTGCTTTAACTAAATTGTGCAAAGCATATGTGAGTTGTATCTTGAAGCAGGACATCATATCCCTTGTTTCTCACGTGCTCAATATTGGATTCCTTATCAAAAATGACAAATCAGACTTCGTAAGAGCTCAACCTTTTGTTGATTTCAGTACAGAGTAACATCTTCGACAAATTAAGAACTGTTTTGATGAAATAGATACCCTCCACTGATAATATAAACTTGTGCTCTACAGATACTATACACTTTTGAGAGTGTGACACTTGTATAGTTAACTTTTTTGTTTCATTTGCAACATGTACAATGGAGAGAAGGTTATTATATCTATCGTTTACTTTCATTTACTATGGCTGAAATGTATCAATATATTGAACTGGTGGAAATTGTAAATGATATAAGCACACAGCAAACTAAAATATCCGATCCCATGTGCTACAAAAACAGTCAAAATTAGTATATGTGTTCTATCGTTAGCATGTCTTGAAATAGGGAAAATGACCTTTGAACCATCTTATGAAAGATTATAAAATAGATAAAATGTATTTAAAACACAACAACAAAATCTTGTATTTGCTCTTTTTTTTGTAAACTGACCTGTGAAGAACAGGAAGTCAAACTGATCAATGCTGAGCAATTTCACCTTTCATTCAGACTCCAAAATTAAAGTGTATTAAAATTTATTTAAACAAACCTTAATATACGAGCTCTTTTAAAAGAAGCCAGTATACCCAATGAGGAAAACCTGGGGAAAAAATAATAATCTAACTCCATGCAAATACAAAACTGAGGAGCACCACCTTATTCTGTCATGAATAGTCTTCCTAACTAATTTTTAAAAATCCAGTTTCAATTGCTATTAAAGTACCTATTGGCATGCTTTATTTACATTATTACCTTTACTTTAGCTACACTCGAATTACAGTCTAGTACAACCAAACTCACGATAAGTCCTTTTTGTGTCTTATTCTTTTAGTTTCAATGGCACTGGTTAAAGTTTCTATTACACAACCATGACAATCGAAGCTGGTCAGTTCACCAAGGCTAGTGCAACGACATTTTGGGTCTCGTAAATACAGTAATATAACATATATTAACAGCTTCTGTTTGTTTTAATCATGTACATATTTTAGTAAATATGAGTAATTGTGCAAAAGGCAGCTATTTTACTTTACAAACAAGAGACGTAATTTTCACAGTAGTGAGCACGCGCGTTTGTGTGTATGTGTTTGTGTGTGTGTGAATTTTCATTGGATGATGGCAGTTTGCAGAAAAGCCTACATTAAAAATGCAATTTAAATCAAGCCAATGATGTTTGCCTAAAGCATGCTCGTAGGAGTTATTCAGGTTATTCCTTGTGCAAAATAATGTACGCTGAATAAACACCATGGCAAGCTACTCTGATTATAGTATTCATTTGTGACCATCCCTGACTATTTTGAATACTATTTCTAACATGGCTGATCAGACAGTATTATATCAAAATGACTTGCTCGTCGTTACCATTAAACCAAATTGATTTTAAGATATTGTTAAGGGGTAGCTTTGGCTGTTAGAACTTCCGGTGACCACTTAATGCCCCTCCCCCCATGTTCTCTATGGCTGATAAGCTCTAATTAGATTAAAGGACCAGTTGAACTTAGATCTTAATTCCAAGAGGTTTCTGATTATACTGATGAAATGGGGAATCCTTACAATAAGAATGGGACTAGTGATGAAAGAAATGCAGACTCAGATTTAAGTTTCATGCGATTTATTAAGTCACAGAAATGTATGGTATTAAACATTTATGACTCAAACATCAGGTACATCACTTCAATTAATAACGCATTAATATTTACATGACAGTGGCAGTGTGCAGTCGGACAAACATAAGGAAATTAAGCAACAACTTTAGTGACAGAAGTTGATATTAACATTCATCAATGTCAAAGTTTTGTGCTCAGATGTTATTTTAAAATTATGGTTTGAATATAGACCTCGAAACCGTGTCTAACTTTACACTAAATTCATATAGGTTATTTTTTTTCAAAGCCTTGAGAAACACTCAACAGCTTTACAATTTAACAAATAGCTTTAAGAGACAGCTGTGAGAAACACTAATTTTATCTCTTTGTAATTATTATTATTATTATTAGTTGATATCATGTTCCTAATTAATTGTAATAAACATCATTATTCAAACAAGGTCTGCAAGAAACCATTGACTTGACCTCACAGGATCATAAATATGCTGTCTGAATACAATTTAACTGATAAGCGGATATGTAAGCAGAAGTTGCTGATTTAAAACATGACAATGAATGAATAAACATCCTTAAAGATATGTTGTACACAGATCCAGGTTTCAAAACTTAGTTTTTATTGCTATCCAAAATGTTCTATAAAAAAAAACTTTATTTTCTTTGCATTTATTTAGGTAGATATTGTGAAATAACTATGAATTCTGATTAGCGGAAAATAATAAACAAAAGAGTTACCTTATCTTTGCAAACTTCTTTATATGGTATTCGTAGTAAGTAATAGTAAACCCGAACAGGTCCTAGTGGAGACACTGACAAGCCTTTTATACCTCGCAATGAATTCTTTAGAACTCTGCCTTTGGCAGAGAAAATTCTGCCATTCGCTGGGTAGCAGCCACAAAGAAAAATTCTGCTAGGGCGCACTTGCAGAGGCAACCATACTCTGCTATCGATAGCAACAAAACTACACTTAAATTAAACATTGTAATTGAACATTTATATAACCCAGAGTGTTAATAAAGTGTAACTAATATATTCCTCAGTGGTCACAATTTGCAGTACGAATAAATGTTTTAACTGTTTAAATTAGTGATGTCGTAAGTGACCCCAAACTATTATGCGAGATAACGATGGGAGTACTCCAAATCTTCATTTTGGGTGCACCCCCCTTCAAAAAACTAACAAAGTGTACTCATGTGAGAGTGTGTTGTTGTTATTGATATGTTATTCATTTTTGGTACTGTTTTCCATTTACTTACTAAGCATTATTTTTCCCATTGGGAATATATTTTGAAAGGTATTTTTTTTCCTTAGTGTTTTCTGTCAGATTTCCCAGAAGAGTTGATTCTTTTTTTCTCGTGGGATTCTTTCCCTAGTTTTTGGTTGACACTAGCTTGGGGTCCCTTATATCCCGTGTTTGCTAATTTGTGTTTTTGCTATGTGTGTTGCCATATATATATACGCACGTTTTCTTTTGTCTTTCGGATAGTCTTGTCTTTTATCAAATTTCCAAGTTTTCACATTAGTGATATTGACCTTTAATGCCAATCGTCACTGTTTTCGTTCTAAGCATTTTTCTATTTTTGTTTGCGTAGTGCCATGTTATTTAGCCCAGTGACCTCCTTGTCTGTACTTTTCCCGTTGAGGTTTCCTGTCCCCCTTTTAAATTTAAACTATGTTTTCCTATTATTATAATTTGACCACATGTCTTCATCGTTTCTATAATGAATTCGTTTATGTTGTATAGTAGTTATATATATATATATATATATATATATATATATATATATATATATATATATATATATATATATATATATATAGTATATATATATATATATATATATATTGTTTATAGTATTTGCATTTGCTTATAAATTTGCGTGGTTCTAATTTTTACAAATAAATCTACTCTTTTTATCCTGTTATTCTCACACTCCAAAATGGTGTGCTTCTTTGTGAACATGTTAATTTTACACAGTGGACATTTTGGCGATGCTCTGATCATATGCCGCCTCACTGCAACCTTTCCTGTCAACCACGCATCATGCGTGTATTTAAAGGAGAGGCTTTGTGTTTTTAAAGATCCTAGTTTGACCCAGTTTCCCCAAACCATGTCCCAATTGATAATTATCTCTTCTTGTTCAACTTTGTTTTTTGTCCTATTTATTGTGTTTTCTGTAAGCCATTTGTATGTCATTTCTTTATCAATTTCCTACAGTTTTATACCATCCCTGTATTTATTTACTGTGTAGTAAATAAAATGTGCCAAAATTGGAAACGAGGCTAATACCTTAGTCTAGGTCACTGCTTAGTATGCTCCTTGCATCAGTGGTCAGGCAAGCAAGGATCTAGCTCTGGAGTTGGCCATAGGGGTATCTTGTAGTCCAGCTTAGAACATCAGATTAACAGCAGCAGGATTTGGCCCAGGTTTATGTTTTTATCTCCTCATACAACTTATACTCTGGTAACTTAAAACAGCAGTTTTTACACATCATAGTCTGCTTCCAAGCAAGTTCCCAATTTCTTTCATTAGTACATACTGTGTAGGACTGTCAGGGAGCATAACCGTTTCTAGCTTCCCGTTTTATTCGGCCCCTTCGGTTCTAGAACAGTGGTCTGCTTTTACGGCACATTTAGAGATAAATTTTGAATTTTTGAACTTAAAAGTATTGGAATTCAACAAAATAAATATCCGGATAAATATGTTTATAGTACTAAGCGGCTTTTGGAAGTAAAGTTAGTATTTTTGCGAAGTGTTGACAATTTTTAAAGTTTTATTTTCATAAATTAAGAGGTAATAATCATAAACATAGTAGGTCTTAAGCTGCCAACAATTTTGAATATATCCATGTATATTTCATATTTATGAGTAACCTCCATTTACTGTACGAAGGTTCAATTCAGGAGTCCCATCAGGTCGTTTCAGCCACAGGGGCTCGTTACAAAGCAAATTAAGAGTATCCGTCCATGAATCGGGTCTAACCTGTAACAATATACAATATACCATTACAAAGAGTTTGGCTTATATATACGATATACCGTATATTGTTAAAGGTTACACCAGATTCATGGACAGATACTCTTAATTTGCTTTGTAATGAGCCCCTGTGGTTTCAGCCATAGTAGTAGAGCCATAGCTGGACATAGACCACAATTAATTTTACTATATGTTCTCTACATATATTTCTCAGTACTGACCTTTCCACAGTGTGACAATCAATACAAATCATATGTTAATCTAAAATACCTCCAAAGATGACTTCACTGTGAAATTCTTGTCAAGAGTTCAAAGGCATTTTTTTGAGTGGTTGCACTGTAAATAGAGCAGCATGTACACAGAACACTGATTTCACTTCTGGAGCTTCACTAAGGCCTAATTACACAGTGTGCATTGTCGCCAAAATACATACAGACAATCACACTCACAGCTCCTATTCTCAAGAATAAACAATTAACTTTAAATCCATACCAAAGATGCATCAATATAACTCTTCTATCACCACCAAAAGGAGAGAGGAAAAAAATGTTCTAAACATAGATTAGAACTACATTCATGGGTACTGAACTGGAAGTATTAATTGTGATGTGAGTCCTGTACAGAGTTAGACAATTTCACCTCAATGGACAAAACTTCCATCCATGATCAAATCAATATCTCTTAAATACTTCTGCAAAGTTTTAAGGAATTTCATCCATGAATAAAACAGCTACAGACTTCTAGCTGACACCACTGTAACACAAAAGCAAGCCAATTCCAAATGGCTGCATGTCAAAAATGCTCAAAACTTAAAGTTTAATTGTGAGTTTGTTTATCAAGATAATCACTTCAAATAAACTGTAATTAGTTTTTAGTTCTAACACCAATTTGGAAATTACAAGAAATTAAACTAGACTGTGAAACTGTCTTGGAAAATGTAATTTTAAAAAATGATGCATATTTTTATAAGAAAATTTAAAATTAATTTAAATTTTAATAAAAATTCAAAGCCAAACGTTGACAAAGTTTGTTCCATGGCAAAGTCTCTTCATTTCTTTATTATAAACATCAATGGTTTTCCTTATCAGTTGTGATGCAATAAAACCAGGGTCTGTCAATCAAATGTAACACCTTAAATTACAGCCATGAAGGGGAGGAACCCTTATGGTAAGCTTCCAATCTGATTGAAGAGTTGGTGCAGATCTCTGAAACCAAAAAAGCTTGGCTTTTCCATGTTATAAAATTGAGTGAAAGAGGATACTTCTTATAATTTACATGCAGTTATTCCAACTGAAATGATGAAAGGGTACAAGAAGAGGAAGACATGTTTTTTTTTAAACCTGGAAATATTCCACATAACAAAGGAGTCAGACATCTGACTGATGATACTCTACCAATTTCCAGTGCTTAATCAGTTCCCGTGACCAGAGAATGGAAGCAGGCAAGTTCTCTCTCATAGCAGTGACAAAGCCGACAAATGGAGTTCTTCAGTCAGCTCAGGTTCCAGACTGTAATGCCATACTGTCTGCAAAAATTCTACAAGCATCGCCCAAATCAAAACTGGACCTGAAAAAGATAGAATTAAATGAGCACGATGGAACACGTATGATATGCATGAAAAAAAAATTTTGAAATGTGGAATGATATCATCCATCGCCATGGTCATCAATTCAACATATATGACAAGCCAGAGTTCCAAAGTGCTAATGAAAGAAAATTTTGGACTTGTTTGGAAGCAGGCTATGATGTGTAAAAACTGCAGTTTTAAGTCACCAGAGTATAAGTTGTATGAGGAGATAAAACAGATAAGCCTGGGCCAAATCCTGCTGCTGTTAATCTGATGTTTCAAGCTGGACTACAAGATATCCCTATGGGCAACACCAGAGCTAGATACTTGCTTGCAGCCACTGACATTCCACCACCTAGCAGATCATCTATGCAAAGAGCATCCAACAATGTAGGCAAAGCAACTGTTGAGCTCAATGAAATTGATATGACAAACTTAAACTAGTCAGACAGGTTAATGTCATGCGTGGTGTTCAGCATCCTGAACAAATAAATGATGCTTTTTATGCCAGATATAATACCTTTAGCTTTGGACATGAAAAGAAACCTGGCCAAAGTTCATCACAAGCTGCTGGAATTGCCTGTGAAACTGTTACAGAGAAGCAGTACATTGTGGGGTCTACAGTAGAAAACAAGCTCTGCTGGACTGGAGCATGGCTGAAGGGGAAAGGTTTTGATGTGCAATGTCCAGGAGGCCATGTTGACTGCACATCAAATCTGTCACCAGTCGCACCACGTTCAAAGTATGAAATGGCAAGAGAAATTGGAAACAAATTTGTGCTGCAAGAGATTCTCATTAAACATGTAACAACAGATGGAGATGCACAAGGTGCTGCTGGCTTCCAAGCTGCTTACAACATTCTGCATGCAATGTGGGAAGTAGAAAGACTGTCAGACCCCATCCATCTGGGTCGTTTACAGTTCAAACAGTGCAACTCTGCAGTATTTAATGATGCAATGTTTCCAGGAATAATAACAAGAGAAGGAAAAAGGCTCAAACAGAAAATTATCAGTCAAGACATCAAAAGCTCTGTGCAGTTTGATCTTCAAGCAACTGATGGAGGATAACAGAGGTGATGTTATAAAAATTAAAGGTCAACTTCCACAAGTACTGGATGCCACTCTGCGCTGTTATTCAGGGGACTGCTCAAAATGCCAGCATTATTCCAAGGTTTGTGGGGGAGGAAGTACTAACAACTGGTGGATGCGATCAGCATACCTAGGCCCTCATAAAGTGACTCATCTTAACATGACTGAAAATGATAAGACAATCCTGTTAGAAGTTCTCAAAATGAAACTCTCCTGTGATGCTGTACAAAGACTGAGACTAAACACAAACACAGAAATGTGAGGCTGTGAACAGATCAATCAGTATTTCCTTACCCAAAAATGTGAACTATTCCAGAAACTTAGAGGCAAGAGTGCATTCAACAATACAGACTCAATAATAGCTTAGGAGCATCATTGAAAGCCAAGGTGACACACTTGAAAGGTCAACTGTCATCAAGGACTTTGCGATCACTGGATACAATGGATAAACGCTGCACTCACCATCAATTGTATGAAAAGTCTCCACAAACTAGGCGACATCTCCTAGCAAGATGAGGAAAAATGATACAGGCTCATCTGTGGTACAGGACTCAGCAAGACAATAGAAAGTCTGACTACTGCAAAGGACTTCTAGACACCAAGGATGATCACTCCTATGCACAGGTTTAGCCAATGGACACTGCAGAGAGAAAAGATTGTTTTAATTCCATGTGCAACATGAATGTTGTTAAAAGACACAAAAAAGAACACATGGTACAGAAGGAAAAACTGTAGTGGGGAAATCCGTAGGTAACACAACGCATGTTATGTGCAGTTGTGTTACTTACTACCACCTGATGAGACCTATGGAGGGGTCGAAACAGTTTTTCTTCTGAATATAAAGACATAAATAAAGAAATTAAAAAGCAAAATAAATAAATCTTTAACAAAAGTTTAACATAAAATATAAATAAGATAGCATGACATACTAGCTGAAGGAAGGAAGGAAGGAAGGACTCTAAAATAGCACTTTTAAATCAGTATGAATGACCTACTAAAATAAAGGTTACACTCTCTTTTCTCCTCCTTACTCAATACATCCATCCATCCTTTGAGGCTTGACATAATTCAACATGGATGTGGGTGGGTGTATAAGATATATCATGATACCTGTATTATACATTTTTTATAATTTCAACTTCATCATGCAGTCTGGAAAGTCACCATGGCCAATGCAATACCCATAACCTTTGCAGCACTGCCTATTATTGTTAATAGAATGGGGTTCTAGATTTAGATGGTCCGCATTCACACACAAACTATTATGGCATAAATGTGATGCATCAAGCTCCTTTGGAATAGTCAGACTTCTCAACTTGACCATTAATGCCAGTCTGTGGACATGCTTTTTCTTCCATGTATTTGTCTCAGGGTCCCTATATGACAATAAGCCATATAATCTATAATGTTTTTCTGGAGAACATTCCAAAGTTCTACATATTCCTTTCTATTGGAAAGGACAGAATAAAACACTTCATCAAGGTTAGGCATTTTTTTTCTTCATTTTTTTAATAAACATTATCTATAAATCTTGTAATATTTCAAGCACTTCAATGTACTGGGCAAAACAGACTCAATTATAGTCTGACTATACCAACCTGTTTGTTTCTTTGGAAAGTCCTTTAATCATGAAATGTGCAGGAGATGGCAGTATTAGTGCCATCCTGGTCACATTCAGGTTAGAAATTATAAATCAATGATTCAGTTGACTTAGTTCTGTGCACTTTTTATCATTTAATTATTTTAATTTTTGAAATCGATAGGGGTGCAAACAAATGGGGATGTATAGTCACACTATAGATACACAAATCAATTTCGACAATGTGATTTTTTTTATAAAAAAAAAATAACTATACCATTGGGGAAATAGTCAAGGGTCAGTAATGAGAAACAAGGATATTCCATCAACTGGAAATAATTTTTTTTTATTTATTTGCCCAATCAAATGACTTGACTTCTTACAGTTAAAGCTTCATAGCACACGTATTTTTTAATACTTTGCAATTCAAGAACAACAACTCTTGCTTAACTCTTCTGCCATATCTCTCAAATCATCCAACTGAACAATATCTTATTTTATACCCGAAGAGTAATGAGTTAACATTATTTTGCCCAAAATTACCAATAGCTTATACTTCATCATCTTTGTTCCACTAAATGAACAGTATGTAGTTACTAATTTGCAAGGGCTCCTTCTCCCACTGAAGCCAAGTTGCTCGTCTTTTTACACAATGTACAAAACATTTACATAATTTACACTTCTGCAGTCATTCCTTGTATTTCTCTTGTTCAAACCAGATATCGTTGAAAGAGCCAAGACCTGGCATTTTTAAACACTGAAGATGTAAATCGACTGAACAAAGTTTGAATCCTCAAGCGTGTTACTTTCGCCCACTTTCTACGTAGAGTAAATTACATGTAGTGTAAAGAATATTTCGATTGGCCAAATATGGTCTAGTCCAATCAAACTGAATGATTCGTCGAAAGAAAGAAGTCAGGAAAACCAGCTACATCCGAAGCTAACGACCTTAGGCAATTTTATTTGTGACTTCTTTTGATGAAGTGTGTAGCTGTCTTGCTTTGATGAAGAGTGCAAGTATTATTGAAGTCGCCGCCAAGGCCAACTTTGGATGGCTGAACAAAGCCTCTTTTGTTGTTGCGGCGGCAATGAAACTGAACGGGTCATCAAAAGAAAGAAACCAGGATAACTAGATTACATCCAAATCTAACAACCTCGGATAATTTTATTTGTGATTCTGGAAAGAAATTAAAAAATTTGGGTTTATTTCAATTTTCAAAGACTTCTAAAGACCTCAGGGCAATATGCTCGATTTTCCCAAACTTTCAAGGCCTTGAAAATACTACCTCATTTTTCCCAAACTCTCAAAGACCTTCAAAGACCGTACAAACCCTGTGACTTCATGGAGAAATTCTTGTCAAGGGTTCACCAGCATTTTTTTGAGTGGCTTCACTCTCAGAGCCCCTATTCTCAAGAATAAACAATTAACTTTAAATCCATACCAAAGATGTATCAATATAACTCTTCTATCACCACCAAAAGGAGAGAGGAAAAAATGTTCTAAAAATAGTATAGAATTATATTCATGGGTACTGAACTGGAAGTATTAATTGTGAGGCGAGTCCATATGCCTCGCTAGACGTTTTTATCACGTTACTCTTGCCATCTGGTGATGCTGCTTTACACGCAGCCATCGTTAATTTAAATCTGAGGTCAACAGCCGATAAATACGCAGGTGTTCTGTTCTGGCAGGGATTTATACTAAAAAAGTGAGTGTTCTAAGGATTTAACGCAGTGGATCATTAAAAGAGGGATTATACTTATCGTCTGGGTACAAAAGTTAGTGTAAATAAAATTATTAATTAATAGTGTGCAGTCCGATCGTTGGCAGTTATGGTTCACAAACGATCCAGCATTGTTAATGCAGAGTATGGCTGGTCTCTGAGCCGTCAATTCAAAATATAAAAAAAAGGCTTAGACACCAAGTTAGCTGGTCTACATTATACAAGAGATTAATGAGTCTGATTATACATGTACATACACAAGGCTAGAGAAGAATATAAGCAATAATACCTGAATAATAAATTAATAACAGTGGGAACATGGTAAGGTATCATAGAAAATTTCAGTTCATGCAAAATAACTAAGCAAATGATGACAGCATAAATCACTATTGTAATAACCTGCATTTAGGGGTTGAGGTGTGCATGTTTGTATACGGTAAACACCATTTATACATAATACAAGCCGTCCAATTCGGTCTCGATTTTTTTTGGTGTGGCTCTTGTTAAAATTAGTGCATTACCAGTGACTTGCTCAAATGAGTTGACATTAATATTTTCTAGGATTCTGTTTTAGTTAAATCGTCAATTAATAGTTAGTTGATATAGTTTACATGTTTTGAGCTAACGAAAATAGGGAGTAACATGCCGGCGTCTTCTATCCTTGATAGTTTGATTAATGACTATTTTTAGTTAATAGTTTAGTTCTGTACGGTACGTACTCTTTGTGTTTATAGTCTCTGATGTTTCATTTGTAAACATCATAGCATTCAAGTTTGGGTTTTCTCTTCCATATTTCTTGGTACATACACGTTGCCTACCCTGTCATGCGGTCTACCTCGGTATTATTGTAATAGTGCAAAACACAGTTTCCAAATCATTGCTATGAGCGACTTAGTCTGGTTCCCTGACCGGTCTCCACTCCGTTACTCTTCGTTATGAGAGAAGTCAGGGAACCAGACTATAAGCGACCGCATAACACAGTATGTGCCGCGAAATACAAAACTTTTTTCTTCTTCTTTCGTTCTTCTTGGTGCTATACAATGGTAATGTAGCAATTTTTAAAATATCAAACTGTTAATTCAATAAATAATCATTGTACATTTTGACTAAGTGTACATACGCAACAATTGTTGATGCCTGTTTGCATATTCCAACGAAAATTGTGGGTTTTGTTAGAACTTTGGGTTTTGTAGGTTGTGGGTTTTGTGGGCTCTGTTTGTTGAGGGTTTGTGGGCGTTGTGGGTTTTGTTGGATATGTGGGCTCTGTTGATTGTAAGTTTTGGCAGGAGTATATAAGGATTTGTGGGGCTGCTTGTGGGAAATTCAGTTAGCAGCCATCAAACCAGGTACATCACAGTTATTGTGAGTTTTATTTATATTTTTTAAATTTTGTTTTATTTACTTTATGTAACTTTAGGTAATATTTCGGACAGTAAATTTGTGTTAAAGTTTATTTATTACAGATCAATATTTATTTAAAGAATTTATTTATATTTTTAATTCCTTTCTCTCTTTCAAATTATATGCATTCTAGTCATTGCTAATTTAGTTATTTTTACAAGAAAACTAGATATTGTTGTAATTTGCTATTTTGAAAACTCACTCATATGGTTAAGTGAGAGCTGTCCTCACAGACCAATACTGTTATTTATTTATTTTCTTTATTTAATTAGTTTTATGACTCTAAAGACACAGAAATTTCTCTGCTTTTCAAATATTTAGTTATTTTTCTTAAATTATAGGTACAACAAAGTTCTTAGGGAAATATAATGTATAAGTCATTGTGAGTGTTTTACTCACTGACTTAACATTCTAAAATCAACAATTCTTGATTATTCAAGCAATCTATAAAACATAAGTTAGGTTTCTGTTTTATAATTTATTAGTTGTCCAAGTCATTGTGAGTCTTTTCCTCGCTGACTTTACATTTAATTACTTCTATCTATACCAAATAATTTCAAATAGGTATTATGCAATATTTGAAGTCTAGAATCAAGCAAGTCTTTTCCTTGCAGATTACTACATTTCACAATTACAATCAAGTTATATTTTCTCTTTTGTAGTAAACTTATCGCAACTAAATTCAAATATGGCAGACCTTACTAATTTTCAATCTTCAGAAGAGGTAATAATGTAATTAAATAACAGTATAGTGCTAATTTGTGAAATTATGATATACATAAATGATACTGTATCTCAAGACAATCATAGTATTTTGGCTTAGTACAAAAACAACAATACTGTCATGGTTATGAACTGACTTTATTCAGTGTAACCTTAATAAATGAATCATCATGGTTGAAAAGAAATCAAAAAGAAACCGCTCTCCTTTACTCTTCAGGGAACCAGACTATTATTGTAATAGTGCAAAACACAGTCTCCGAATCATTACTATGAGCGAACGCATAACACATTATGTGCCGCGAAATACAAAAATTATTTTTTTCTTCTTTCTTTCTTCTTGGCGCAATGTTCAAAATATCAAGCTGTTAATTCAAATAAATAATCATTGTAAATTTTAACTAAATATACATATGCAATAATGGCTGATGCTTGTTTGCATATTCCAACAAAAATTGTGGGTTTTGTAAGAACTGTGGGTTTTGTGGGCTCTGTTGGTTGTGGGAGTTGTGGGTTTTGTTGGATTTGTGGGCTCTGTTGATTGTAGGTTTTGTCAGGAGTATATAAGGCTTTGTGGGCTATCGCTCATACACACTTCCCTAACAGGGACTATTGCCTAATCAGTCTTACTTGTAATTATCCACATAAAACATATATTATGCTATAATATAATAATAATAATAATAATAATAATAATAATAATAATAATAATAATAATAATAATAATAAATAATAGTACAAATTGCGATAAAGACTGGCCTGTGAATCTGTGGAAGGGGAGTGAGTGAGGGTGGATGTCGATATGAGACTACTTTTGTAGACCTTACGCAACTCGCGATTCTACACTCACTCATACTCGCTGCCCTAGCCGGAACTATTGCCTAAACAGTCTGACTAGCAATTGTGTACATAAAACATCTAAAACTTTAGTAGAAATCGCGATATTGACTGGCCTGTGAAACTGTAAGAGGAGTGAATGAGGGTGGGTGTCGATATGAGGTTCTTTATAGACCTTACGTACCTTACGATTCTACACTCACTCAAAAACACTGACCTAACAGGGATCATCGCCTAATCAGTCTAATGTGTAATTATCTACATAAAAAACAATTTACCATAATATATTAATATTACATCTTATTATAATAACATCCTATCCCTACTAGTCCCGTTTAACCTCATTACTAATACCATTCTGAAATGATAAGTTAATGGCACTGGGTAAATTCAAAACAACACCTGAAAGGGACATCACTCGACCAGGGATGAATTGAAGGACAGGCAGAATACAAGGGACACAACTCGACTATGAAAGAAGAGAAAAACAGACAGGATACAGCTCAGGAATTGTAACAATATGGACATGATGATCTTGGAATAATAGGATGAACAAAGCATGATGATTTTTTGGGACCTGCATCAACAAAGGGCTCTTTGCCATTAATTAATATAATATACTATTATTAATCTTTTATGATTTTTATTATTATTGTACTTTATTTTATCTTATTATATATTCATTATTTTTTTAAATTTTATTTTATTTTATTTTAATTTAATTTATTTATTTCATTTTATTTTATTTAAAAAAAATAATGTTCATTGTTGTAATTGTATTGTACTTATCCCCATCCTATTTTCTCTTCTCGGGAATAGAGGAAAGTGAATGCAGTTGCGAGGAAACAGGCCCTTTCCTATACTAGGAATCGCCTGGATTGGGGCCCGCATAAGTGTACAGCCTGGTATATCTCTGTGCTTAACCCAATCATTCCCGCACAAAAGCTGACCGACCTCTCCCACCTCCCTTTCTAAATCTGTCTGTCTGTCTGTATTGTCCTGTCGGTTTTCCTTGTTACATGTGCATAGATATTGAATTCTCGCAATATTGATTGGCATGAGAATTCCATTTGATTAACCAAACATCAAATCAAATATGATCATTGTATGAGTGTTTTCCTCACCAACTTTACATTTAATTACTTCTATCTATATCAAGTCATTACAAATAAGTATTATGCTATGCTTGAAGTGCAGAATCAAGCAAGTGTGTTCCTTGCACACTACTACATTTCACAATTATAGTCAAGTTATATTTTCTCTTCTGTGGTAAACTTATTGCAACTAAATTCAAATATGGTAGACCTTATTAATTTTCAATCTTCAAAAGAAGTAATAATGTAGTAAACTTACAGTATAGTGCTAATGTGTGACATTATCATATACCATACTGTACCTTAAGACAATGACAGTACTTTGATTTAGTACAAAAACAACAATGCCCTCATGGTTATGAACTGACTTTATTCAAAGTTACCTTAATAAATGAATCATCATAGTTGAGAAGAAATCAAGAGTTCAAATTGAATTCATTCTCCCCTCCTTAGTCAGCTGATAAGAAGTCAACTCATCCCTGGTGCCATACTCCAATGTAATATTATTAGGACCTAGCTTGGCCGTTACAATATATACAGTTTTACCCTGGTGCCATACTCCAATGTAATATTATTAGGACCTAGCTTGGCCGTTACAATATATACAGTTTTACCCTGTTTAGCACACTCCGCTATTATATGAATTCGGATATATCAAAGTTTTGTACAGAGTATGACAAAGATTGCCACATTTATGTGTTACAATCAGTTCAAAACAGGGCAACACTTTCAAAAAGAATGAAAATATATTTAATTTTTCTTCCATTTTTGGAAATAGTGTGTTTAAGGACTGGCTTCAACGATGCACTGTGCAATAACAAAAGTTTGTAACCAATAACATATTTAGTCTACCAAGCAATTTTCCCTTGCAAAACATACTGTATGCACTAGGCCCTTTCAATTGCACTGGTTCTGGCTTGGACACGAAACTTGAGACAGCAGGCTACTGAATGCTGTGCTTCTGTCTTTGCCGCTTACCTATTTCCAATCCAGTCCTGAAAATAATAAATAACTAGACTGTATGCTATTCCTTGTGTCATCCACATTATGAAATTGATACTTAGATAATAAGAGCTTCCACTGACCAGCTGCACTCTGTTTCATCATGTTTGTTTCCTGTATAATCTGTTCTTGAGAATAATGACCCTGGACAATGGGCAATCCAATTTGTACCAGCCTCAAAAAATCAAATTGCAAAGCATGTGGCTTGCATATGTTTCTTAGGCACACTAAAACAAATTCAAAGATGCAAATAAATAAAAAGAAGTTTCCAAGAGAAAATGTATTTAAATGATGTACAGACTACTGAATACATTTACTTCTGCACCCCACCCCACCCAAAAAAAAATAATATGAAAACAACTTAGAACATTCCTTTCTTAGGTTAAGTGAAATAGAGATCAAGGAACCTAAAGAAACGTTAAAGCCAAAGATTTTAATTATTCGAAGAGAAATGTACTTTTGAGTAGTTTCATTTGAAAATTGAGAAGCAAACACTGGATATATCCTGCAACTCTGAGTTATGAAAGTCATTGATTAATATAAGAAACTATTGCTTTTAGATTATTAAGAAATGCAATTCATTATGCTGTTGGATATCAAAACATTGCAAGAAAGAGGAACTGTTTTAAAACAACCAATTCTGACTTGTTGCACCATAAGGTTCAGAGAGCTGACCAGATTCTCGATACTTCCGCCATCCTTTACACAATTATTATTGCCAGTCCAGGATAGTATGCATCATAATTTTGGTATTCTCTTTAGATTTTGCTTGTAGCATTTTATTTAGTGAATCTTCAATGTATTGATATTATATGCACTCTCGAATGCAGGAGAACATGGGTTCGATCCTCAGCCGAGTGATACCAAAGACTTAGAAAAATGGTACTAACCACTGCCTTTGCTTGGCGCTCAGGTCGTGCTGTTGTCAGAATAATGTGATTAGGTTGGACACCATGATACATGTCTGCAGCATGATGCCCCAGTGCTAGACATCTCTATAAACTTCCTTACTGCAGACATCGTAGCAATATGACTGAAAAATTGTTAAAGCTACGTTAAAAATCCAAATCACACACACACTCTCATGGATAAACGTATAAGTTGCATATTTAAACACTCTCACATGAAGACCATTTACACTAATAACCCTTTATTGCTGGATAAATATTATGTTATTCTATCTATCTTTTCTTCCACAAAATGTATGAATGTTATATCAGTTTAATCCCAAATATTTACAGTCAATCAAGTCTACCATCCACCCATTGCTGCATCCACCTTACCTTATATGATACGTACAGTGTTTATACATCCAATATAGTTATGGCCTAAATACACTCACTTTAAACATTTAACATTCCGAAGAATAAAGAACTCGAGTCATTCGAAAAGAAATTTATTTAAATAGTAACAAATTATAACAATCTGAATTTTGAAAATACGACAAATCTTGGTATAATTTAAGTACAGCCAGTTTAAAACCACCTTGTGACACCTATTGTTTTAATAGATACAAGTTTGAAAATATCAAGATTAAAAGCGCTCGAATATTCTCCGAATATTGTACTCAGTCTCTACAAAATGCAAATTGCTATTAGTTATCACAAATGCTTGGTATTCTTTTAGATCGAAGAAAAATAGACGCTAGGAGAAGGGAAAATACTAATAAAACACATGGAATTATAGTAACAGACACACTCCTCTCTCCATCATAATCCAACCCTCTCTTTCCAAGTTATGTGTTTAAGTACATGACCTACGTGGATTGATATTTGAGGAGAGGGAAAGTGAGCATCTCAAGAATGGAGAGAAAAAAAAGCATAGTTTGAAATTAAGCCTAGCATCCTTCTGTGGGGAAATGTAGAAAATTATAATGCTTCTTGTAAAAGGTATCGCTTACGTATAATACATCTTATTTTTGGTTTAAAGCTGGTTTGAACTTCAGAGTGGTAACACATATTCCTCGCATCTTCGTGGTTCAGAATTTTCTAATCGTTTCCATCATGCACGATGGTAATGAGGTCGCACATCCAATTTTGAGTTCTCATGGAGATTCGGTTCCCTCAAAAGCGGTCTCAGTTCGCCAAATTCTGATCAGTGTTGAGGGAATAGTATATGTGAAAAGAAATCGTTAACATAAAGTTTAAAGTATACAGGCAAATTGATACTCCATTTGCTGTTAGCGCCTTATCAGACTATTGCTAACATACAAAATATGTCCACTTGTTTGTGAATAACACTTAACTCTAAGAACAATATCAAACTCAGTAATATTTATCCAGGTTAAGCATAAAGATATTAATGTTAAATTTGATATTTTAAATTGGTAATCATGGTCAAATGGTATGCGCATAAATAACTGTTTATTCATGCTTGTACAAAAGGGATAAATAGTCTGAGAAACGGACTCTGAAGATGCATCTAGATAATACATCTAACCGGATAAAACGTTCCGAGAAGTGTAAGATTATGAAAATTTGGACGTTGCATTCATAACAGATTTCTTCCTGGGAGCTCATTTAAGAAGTGAGCCCACCTTTTCTTCTTGCAGTTTTGATCAGTAGAACGAAACTCGAACCACAAATGTTGAAGCAAGTGAGTCACCTTGTCATATCACTGTCATCTTTGGGTCAAAATAAAGTTAATCATATGGCTAATAAATAGGCATTCTATTTACAAAACAGTAATGTTCTCTAACATTCATCAAAAGGATGGATGTACATCGTTCATTGTCAACATGATTTCGCTCCTAGTCCAACGATAAAACACAAGTTTACTTATATAAAAGAAAGGCTAGCTGTTATTATAAATACAAACATTTATGACTTTCTTATCTTTCTTTCTATCATTCTTTGCAATTTTTCCAAACGATTTGTAGTATGGGATAATTGTTCTTGTTTGACAGGTAAAACATTTTCTTTAAATAACATAGAATATGTTGTTGCGTTAGAACAATATAAGCGATTGTATCAAGAGTTGTCTGTGTCGAGAGGTGTATGCCCATTATCTAAATAATAATAAGTGTCATATAAGACTTTTCTTAAAACAATATATGGTTTTCATAATTTACCAAAGCTATTTGTATAATTCTTTTCAGTATATTCGTCTTTTCAAATGCCTTGAGCGATTCTTTGATAAAACGGGTATACTTGGATATATAATATGGTTCTAATGTATTATGTGCTAGTCACGCTGATCTGCTTATGTCAAAAAGCTCAGCGGGAGACACGTTAGAGCCTAGTATTTACTGCTAATTTGATATTCTGTTTTAGTTTAATATTTTTTATCTTCAATGGCGTATGTATGAATTGATGAACATGTGTGTCAGGTGATAAATGAGTAGATTAGAATGTTGTTCGACGATATTTTATTCGATTCGTTAAACACAATATGAACAATATTCTTCATTTAAGAATTCGGATGAATAAAGCCAATGCTCTTCAAAGTATTGAGCCTTGAAAATGGGGTTTAGTGTCGATATTTGAATTTTTTTGTTTCTTCGGTGGAGTTAGAAAATAAAATAGAAAAGTAAAAGGTTTCAGAGATCATAGATATCTCTATAAATAAATTATAACTGAGTGATTTTTTAATTTTAAATGTTAGGGCAAGCTTTTAGGGCAGTGAAGACCATCTTAGTCAATTGTATTGAACGTTACCTCATTTGTATATCATATGCGACAATCGTTTCAATACATGATAAACGTTAACTCACTTTTAAAGACTAACGAACGTATGGCATGAGCAGACTTGAAATATGAGGGGTGGCATTAACACTTAAACAATTTTGACTGACAGGAAAAATCATACTCAAGCCAGGTCATACTGTTTGCTATAGTAAGCCCAAGTTCACGATCTCATCATCATACGTCACAAGGATGCTTACTACTTCATCGAAATCAAGTCGGTTACTTTTTTTTAATTCCGATTGCTCAAAGGAATAAGTAACCATGTACTTATCCCCGATTCAAATATTATCACAAACATTTATGTAATTATTCATTAATCACAAGATGTTCTTTATTTATTCATTATTCCCAATTCAGTACGTAATTTGTTATAACTTAGTTAATGCAGATGAAAACTTTTAAATATATAAAGCTGAATATAGTCAGAACACGAACTATATGTAGGAATGGTTTAGGATGTTGATAGGAATACATGTTTAGTAATTTGATATAGGATTAATTAGTTGTGTTAGGCATTTGGGTCGTATCTTGTGATGCATGGGAGTAAGTATTGGTTTTTGGGTTCGAAAAGCTTATTTTTGACTCAGGTAAAGATTAGACCGCAACAAGACCACGCAAGTGTGAAATTGGAGATTTCTCTGGTGAGGTTGTAAAGTCCTTAGAGAAGAATTATGTGAAGTATTTACGAGGAGTCAGAAGTGACTGAGTCAACTATAGGGGCATATCTTTTCTCAGCATCGTGTTTAAAGTCTTCGAACGCGTCATCTTGAATAGAATGCAGTTGCTTGATGTCAGAGAGGTTCACCATAAACATTCCTCTCCGTCAGGCAACTGCAGAAAAAATGCAGAAAACAACACAATCCCCTCTTCCTGACTTGTACCAACCTCACCAAGGCGTACTATCTGGTCAGCAGGGACGGACTTCACAATCCTGGCGAAGACTGGATGACTTCAAAGCTGTTAAGCATGATCCAGTCATTCCACGATGACATGAAAAGCACAGTGCAGTACGATTGCTCAGTTCATGAAGTAATCAGACCAGATCACGTACCTTGGCTCTAACATCACAAACAACCCATCGATCTTTGCTGCGCTCAATGTGCGGTTTGGGAATGCATCAACCACTCAGCTCTCTCAAGGTTGTCGCAACGAGTATGAAAAACAGTATGCTGATCCTGAGCACTTAGATCTCCGTGTACCGTGCCTGAGTGCAAAGCACTTTCCTTTATGCCAAGGAAACCAGGACAATGTACACCTCACAAGACAAAAGAACAATTTTGCCTTTCACATCCGATGTGTCCGATGCATACTCGGGATCACTTGGAGTGATCGAGTAACAAACATCTATGTGCTTGAACGTGCCAAGATTCCAAGCATTGCCACACTCCTCCGCCAACGTCGCATCGATTGGGCCATGTACGTCGGATGGATGACGCACAGATCCCCAAAGGCCTTCTTTTTTCGGAACTTACCTCTAGACAAAGGTCGACAGGAAGGCCACTTCCCCACCTCAACGATGTCTGTAAGTGCGACATGAAAGCCCTTGACATCGATATCAATACCTGGAAGGAACTTCCTCTTGACAAGTCCGACTGGTGATAAGCTCTGATCACTTATTTGAATGACGGCATGGAAAACCTAAAGTTGTCAGTTAATGAAATCGATCTCGGAAGAAGAAGAAGCAGTTCCAACACAAACCAGACTGACCTTGCAAGTGCCGAAAGTGTAGCAAGGACTGCCACTCTCGTGTTGGGCTATATAGCCACTACAGACGCTGCACAACCAACAACTGGGACATTTCTCATGGACGCACCTCCATCGTCTCTCGAGACTAACGGATGCCAACAATTTACGAGTTTAAGGACTTCCATTGACTTTGCATATTGTCTTGAAGTCCTTGCTTCTGAGCAACTTAGCACACTTGTAACCGGTTTAACGGACATTGAGATTACATAAAGAGGAGTGGAGGGCGGGGAAAGCTTATGTAGCAAGAAGATCATATGCTGCTTATACAGTTTGGTAGCTATGCAGCAGCTATAAAGAGATTTGTTAAGTACTCTTCTTAACATGTTATCTCTAGAGGATAGTGTAGTGACGAAAGATGTCCTGAGAAAATCAGCAGATGACGGACATCTCGCAACACAAATGCGACATAAGATTAAAACATTGACCCATCTTTGACATTATATCTCTGGGGGATAGAGGTAAATTAACATAAAATGTCCCGGCGAATTTCATTGAGAGGAATTAGAGAAATAAGAGACGCCCTATGTTAATGTATTGTATCGATTGTTTGTACTAAAAAAAACAACTTTTAAGAGGAGTTAGATTTCAATGCAGTCGCCAACCACAGGACTCTCAGTCGGCGACTCAACAATGCAGCGACTCATGCGACGACATGAAGCCAAAATAAACATGTCGCACTCGGGAGAACTATATCTCTGAGAGATTCAGCGGGGTATCACTCCAAATACAAGGACCTATACTAAAGAACCCGAAATAGCTAGAACGACGTAGTGTAGCCGATGGAGTTTCCACCACAATAATTTGATCCAATTATAAATCAACTTAAGGGATTTTCTTTAATTTCAACACCCCCTTGGGGTGTTCTAGGTAGGTATGTGTTCCAACAGTAGGCAAAGTTTGGAGAACATTCGTATAGAGGATTTCGAGATATTTGCGGCTATATGCAGGAAGTCGGGTGAAACAAGTGATTTAAGAAAATATAACTTTCCTGCATACTGAAAGAAGAGCGAGAAGCCGGAGATGCAGAGGTGTAAGCAAATAGTTGATTTATTACGATCCCTGTCATCTTTATATCAAAGCTAACATGGTTACCTGGATGAAAAATTTGTATTTCATTCATACAAGAGCAGTCCCTTCTCAAAAATGATATACATCTTTCTAGACTCTTTCCCTTTTTAGTGTTTTGTTTGAGTCTGTATGTTTTAATTAATTGATTTATATATCGAGAAATATGCATATCAATCTTTTTTATATATTTTTTTTATTTTGTTCTTGCTTATTTTTGTATTCGTAACTGTGGAATAAGAGGTAACCTTTCATATCTTGAAAATAGACACGTCTATATCACCTGGTTTATTAGCTTATTCTGTCCTGGTTCTAACTGCAAACTACTGAGTCGCTCATCCTAGCTGAATTATTACTGTTTCAAACTGCAAGGAAAACTGCTGAGAAAAACTGGGCCATATCTTAAGCTGTATTGAACTTACCTCTTTGTATGATTTATGAGATTAAACTTTTCAGCCACTTTGTACTTTGAAAGTTATGGAAGCCAACGCAGTTCGTGAAAACTTCATGGGTAAACGGACCGCTCGTAAACAGGGGACACAATAAATTAATTTGGGGTTGAATTGTCCTTGTTTGGGGTTGAACTGTCTGAGCCAAATTGTCTTTGGGGTTGAAATGGGTTGTCTTTGGGGTTGAAATATCAAAGCCGAATCGTCTTTGGGGTTGAAATGCCTAGGCCGAATTGTCTTTGGGGTTGAATGACTAAGCCGAATTGTCTTTGGGGTTGAAATGTCTAGGCCGAATTGTCTTTGGGGTTGCGATGTCTACATGAAGGAGCACATAATGATGCATTATTGAAATTAACGATTCCTGTGATTTTTTGGAATAAAACATTTAAACAGAACACTGCTTTAAAGAAGTACAGAGGACACACACTGGAGATGCATTATTTAGATGTGATGTTTGTGATAAACTGTTTATGAAGTGTATCCATTTGAAGATGCAAACGAGTATGCATGTAAGAGAGTGTACATCATAATTTTCATTTTCTCGTTAGATTTGCTTTTAGCATTTTATTTAGTGCATTATTCGATGTTTCGATGTTATATGCACTCTCGAAAGCAGGAGATCATGGGTTCGATCCTCGGCCGAGACATGCCAAAAACTTATAAAAATGGTACTAACAGCTGCCTCGCTTGGCGTTCAGCATTAAGAGGTTAGTGATAGGACTGGTCGGCCTGGTGTCACGATAAAGTGACTGGGTTGGACATCATGCTACATGCATATGTCTGCGGTATGATGCCCCAGTGCTAGACATCAATATGAACTGCCTCATTGTAGATATCGTAGCAACATGACTGAAAAAATTGTTAAAGCTACGTTAATAATCCTAATCACACACACACACACACACACACACACACACACACACACACACACATGGATAAACGTATATGTTGCATGTTTAAACAGATGAAGCGCATTGACACTAATAACCATATATTGTTGGATAAATATTATGTTATTCTATCTATCTTTACTTCCACAAAATGTATGAACTTTATACCAATTACAACCCAAATATTTGCAGTCAATCAAGTCTTCCATCCATCCATTCCTCCATCCATTCACAAGGTCAACGCAAACCGATCGCCTGGAACGGATGTATGTGGTAATGTGCAATAGACAATAATATTCAAATCAAACATTTGTCTCTCAACCAGCTGATTTAACTGATAAGATATGTACGGTGTTTATTCATCCAATATATTCATGGCCTAAGTAAACTCACTTGAAACATTAAACATTCCGAAGAATAAAGAGCTCAATTAATTCGAAAAGGATATTCTTTAAATAGTAACAAATCAAAACGATCTGGATTTTGCAAATACTATAAACATTTGTATATTTTAATTACAGCCAGTTTGAAACCACCTTGTGACACCTATTTCTTTAATTGACAATACCAAGATTTAAAGAGCCTGACGGTGGCGACAATTTCCCTCACACAACATATTTTAGCACCACGTTCACTATTGAATAATTTCCAAATATTTAATTCAGTCTCTACAAATTGCAAATTGTTAATAGTGATCACTAAGGCTTGATATTCTTTTAGATAGAAAGAATATAGACGCTAGGATAAGGGAAAATACTAATGAAAACCATTTAATTATAGTAACAGCCACTATCTTCTCTCTTTCATAACCCAACCCTCTCTCTCTCCAAGTTATGAGTTTGAGTACATGACATAATTGGATTAATACATGAAGAGAGTGACAGAGTTCGTCTCAAGAATGGCGAGAAAGTAAAGCATAGTCTGAAAAAAAGCGAAGTATCCCTCTGTTGGGAAATGTAGAAAATTATAATGTTTTTTGTAACAAGTATTGCTTACGTATAATACAACTTATTTTCGGTTTAAAACTAGTTTGTATTTCACAGTGGTAACACATATTCATCGCATATCCGTGGTTGAGAATTATCTAATCGGTTTCCATCAAGCCTGATGGTATTGAGGATGACAATCCAATATTGAGTTCTCATGGAGATTCGGTTCCCTCAAAAGCGGTCTCAGTTCGCCAAATTCTGATCAGTTTTGAGGAAATAGTATATGTTTTAAAATAGATCGTTAAAATACAGTTTAACATATACAGGCAAATGCATACTCCATATAGTTTTTGCGCCTTACCAGATTTTGCTAACATAAAAAGTGACATATTGTGTCTGAATAACCACCAGCTCTTAGAACAATATCGAACCCAGTAATCTTTATCTAACTTAAACAAAAAAGATATTAATGTTAACTTTCTATTTTAAATTAGTAATCTTGGCCACATAAATAACTGTTTCATCATTCTTGTATAAAAGGAATAGTCTGATAAACGGATTCTGAAGATGCAACTAGATACTACGTCTAACAGGATGAAACTTTTCGAGAAGTTTAAGATAAGGAAATTTGGACGTTGGATTCATGACAGATTTCTTCATCAGCGCTCATTTAGGAAGAGATTCCACCTTTTCTTCTTGCATTTTTGATCAGGAGAACGAAACGTGAACAACAAATGTTGAAGCAAGTGAATCACCTTGTCATATCGCTGTCATTTTTGGGTCAAAAAGAAAGTTAATCATGTTGCTAAAAATATCCAATCTATTTACAAAACAACAATGTAGAGAATCTAACATTCACCAAAATGATGCACATCTTTTATTTTCAACATGATTTTGCTCCTAGTTCTACGATAAAACATAAGCATACGTATATGAAAGAAAGGCGCTGCTGTTATCAATACATGCATTTATGTATTTTTATCTTTTCTTTTAACTTTCTTTGTAATTTTTCAGAAAATTTATAGTTTGGGATAATTATTCTTGTTTGACAGATAAAACATTTTCTTTAGATTACAGATGGTATCTGGTACATTTATTCACCTAGAATATGTTGTTGCGTGAGAACATTAAAGGCGATTTTGTCAAGCGCTGTCTGTGTCAAGAGGTGTCTGTGTCGATAGGTGACTGTGTCGAGAAGTGTATGCTCATTATTTAAATACTAATAGTGTTATAACAGGCTTTTCTTAAAACATACCACGGACTTCATATTTAAAAAAAAAGCTATTTATATAGTTCTTTTCAGTATATTTATCTTTCCAAGCGCCTTGAGCGAGTCCTTGCTAAAACGGGTATAACTGTGTATATAATATCGTTCTAATGTTAAATGTCCCAGTCACGATGATCTGTTGATGTTAAATATCTCAGCTGTGGACAGGTTAGATCCTACTGTTTATTGTTAATATGTTGTTGCGTTAGAACAATATAAGCGATTGTATCAAGAGCTGTCTGTGTCGAGAGGTGTATGCCCATTATCTAAATAATAATAAGTGTCATATATGACTTTTCTTAAAACAATCCATGGCTTTCATAATTTTCCAAAACTATTTGTATAATTCTTTTCAGTATATTCGTCTTTTCAAATGCCTTGAGCGATTTTATTGCTGAAACAGGTATACTTGGATATATAATATCGTTCTAATGTATTATGTGCCAGTCACGCTGATCTGCTTATGTCAAATAGCTCAGCGGGAGACACGTTTGAGCCTAGTATTTACTGTTAATTTGATATTTTGTTTTAGTTAAATATTTGTTATCTTCAATGGCGTATGTATAAATTGATGTACATGTCCGTCAGGTGATAAATGGGTAGATCAGAAGTTTTTTCGGCGATATTTTATTCGATACGTTAAGACGCAGTATGTACAATATTCATATTCATATTCGGTGATTAAAGTCAATGCTCTTCACTTTATTGAGCATAGAAAGTGGGGTTAAGTGTTGATATTTGAATTAGTTTTGTTTCTTCGGTGGAGTTAGAAAAATAGTACAATTTGGACTATGCATTCATAACAGATTTCTTCCTCAGCGCTCATTTCATTTTTTCTATCATGATTTATGTAACGCATTATATTTAGAAAAGTAAAATATAAATTTTCAATGCCTCTTTAACGCTTCTTTTTTGCCATGAATGTGTATGTGTGGAATTATAATAAATATTTTTTAGAAAAACACGCACATACCACATACATACGATACTATTATCATGGCAATGTTTGTTGGCTGTAAAATCGCATTATATATTTAGGAACAGAATCCCGAATTAATTATCAAGTAGCCATGCATATGAAACCGACTGATCAACACCGTTGTTTGGTGATGTGTGCTCAGTCTTGATAGAATATGGTCTTGTGCGTGTATGCATTACAATCGGTGACGTTTACCTGTATATCTTGGTTCTAATCTATGTAGAGTACGAATAAACTAAGCTCCATGTCAAGTCTATATTTGACAGTGTCAAATGGTGGGGGATAAAAACAAAGCTCCATGTCAAGTCTATATTTGACAGTGTCAAATGGTGGGGGATAAAAACAAAGCTCCATGTCAAGTCTGTGTTTGACAGTGTCACATGGTGGGGGATAAAACAAGTGAATATACTCTGCGTTGATACTATCTGTATTGTGTTCTAGACTGTTCAATATAATTTGCATGGAAACTAAATTGATAACTGAGCTTCATGCCGTCATATAATTTCTGATATCAGCGACTGTCCGATTATTAAGCTGGTCTATATCTCGTGGATTCAAATAAACTCAAGACTTTGTCAAAGATGCTTCTGCATCAGTTACAAAGTTGGCCAGACGAGCAGCAAGCAGTACGCCTGCAAATATCCACTTATTTCACAATAGTCTAATGAGACAGCAAATGAAGACTTTTCCCTCATATCAATTTTTTGTTTGTTTCAGATTTGTTAATTTAATGTGTGTCCCTATTCATATACTCTTCTTCTGCAAAATACTTATTTACTCGAGAGCAATTATTAATACGGCTGCTATCTGGCTTACTGTCTACAATGTAACTCATTCACAAGTTCTTCACTGTGCTTTACCTGCTTGAGAATGAAGCTCTCAGTCACTCCTTTGATAACTTCCTCGATTTCTTCTGATTGATTTTTGAAAAAATAATGATTTTCTTTTATGTTAAATTTATCGTTGTTGTGGCGGCGTCTAATGCTAACTAAATGCAGAAGGACCACTGCTTCCTTGCTGTGCCAAGTATGTGATATGCTAGTCCACAAATCCACAAACGATCTTAGTGCGCTTAATTCTTTCTTGCTTCATTAGACCAAAAATGTGCAGTTTGTGTTTTTCTCTCAAAATCGATAAAATGGTAAACGCTCACTATTTATGTTCTCATTGTTTCTGGATTGGTTGTATAATGTCTGCAATGATGAAAGCAATTCTTATTGACTAAGAAAGAGCGGCAAATGTTTGATTGTCATTGGCGACCAGGGTGGCGCGTTAGGAACGAGGCTATAAATAAGATGGCTATGGCAATCTGTTAGGGTGGGTGTGAGTGGTACTATTCCTACCCACCCACGAAACGGGCTTACACTTCTCCCGATAGTCACTAACTAGTGACTCGGAAGAACGCCTAAATTAATAAGTGCCCTTGTTGGCACAATAAAAATGCCCGAGGGGAGGGAGTAGCGAACCCTCCCCGAGGGTCAATAAACGGCCTTGCGATATGCGGGCTATAAAAGCTGCCCATATGTTCTCACGAACGGCGGCAGCTATAAAACCCCAACTATTGATTGAATCTCGTTCTTCATATGACCACTCGTCCACATAACTATTGATGGGCAAGCTGTTTACGTTGCTTATGTTGGCAGTAACATTCGCAAATATGTAAGCCAACTTGCTGCAGAATTTGTTGAATGGCGGAAATTAATTTTAGTCGTGCATTAATTCGGATGGGATACTGTAATATTTCATGATTGTATGTATTAAAAACTTAGGTTTAATTCTTTCAGTATTTTTCAGATCCTGGATTAGGTCGGCTTACCTTTCATACTGACTTGTCTGCGGTCTGTTATATTTTCTAGCTCATTTTCTGACGAATATTTGGTTTGGAATCTAAATGATCCTTTCTTGCGTTTCCGAAATCTTCATTGCCATTTCTCTATCAAGATGGCGTTTCTACATTTTGGTATCCCCCATATACTTTGGACCTCATCAAGATATACACGCTTTTCTGACCCACCCAATAATTATTTCCTCAAACAACCTCTTCTTATCTTTTTTTAAGTTGGAACACATAACTCTTCCTAGTCGTCTGATCTTTGCTCTGATAGTTTTTTTTTTTTATAGTTTATTAAGATAAATTTTTAGAACTGTTTTGTGGTTGTTTGATGCATATCATCAGAAATATCATTGTTATGACCGTGTGTGGCGACATTCTGGTCCTTAATTTATTTATCCTGTTTCGTATGGGTACAAGACAAACTCAGTTGCTGCTGTTATTACATTACGATATTCAGTAAGATTTGAACTTCGTCTTGCTAGCCAGTTATTTCTTTAAGAGATTGGTCTCATATTTGCTTCTTACAATATATACTTGAGCATACGATTTGACTTTCTTTTCGCATATTCTGTGTCAATCTATTAAATGTTATTATCAAAGACTTATGTCATCATATGGTTTAATATGGCAGATCAAAGTAGTGAGAGCCTCAGCGCGTATCAAGATCAGTGTGGCTATAATTATAGCGCAATATAACCTATATCGCACATTAATCAGACATTAATCAACACAGCCTTTCTTGCATCGAACATATTTTGGAACATCATAATATGACTACGCCAAGTATATAGTATTACAGCAATTGTTGCGGGACAGCGAGAAAATATGAGTCGATTTTATTCATGACATCACAATCAGTTTGTATGCCGCCAAATAATAAAACACAGTCTTCAAAGATAAGAAGAGTATGCAAACAAAACTCGTTTCCCGATCGATCTTTGCCTCTCCCACCTCCTCTCTGTCTGTCTGTCTGTCTGTCTGTCTGTCTGTCTCTCTCTCTCTCTCTCAACTACCCGGAAAAGCTAGCAGAGCCCATGAACGAGTACGGTGAGACCATACACCCCTTTATACATCATTTCAGGGCATGGCCATGGCGTCATTCAACAAGTTGTAGGGAAAATTATAAACTTAAAAACTTTAATTATTATACATGGGTTTCTTCTCAAAGAGTTTACTGGCATGCGGTTGGTTAAAACAACAGAGTTTAACCGTGGGAATTTACAGATATCCGACTTGTGATCAAACGGTAATGGATTCGGTACCCAGCAAAACTGGACCAAGGTCACTACGACATCGATATCATTGGGAAGGTTCACAGTTGTCATATAGACAAATGTAGTGGAGTAATTGCCGGTAAAAGCAGCAAATGCAACTTAAACACCTTCGACGACTTTGACGATGAAGTATTATCGCATTTGTAGTGGACGAAACTGGAAATGGAATTATAAATATAGGAAGTGAGACCAGCTTATCTACTTGCATTTTTTATCAGGAAAACGAAACGGGAACCACAAATGTTGAAAAAAGTGAGTTACTTTGTAATATCGCTGTCATCTTTGGGTCAAAAGAAAGTTAATCATGTGGCTAATAAACAGGTATTATATTTACAAACAGAAATGTTCGTAAACATTCACCAAAAGGATGTACATCTTTCACTTTCAGCATGATTTCTCTTTCAGTCCTACGATAAAACACAAGTTTACTTAAAAAAAAGAAAGTCTAACTGTTGTTATAAATACATACATTTGTGTCTTGTTTTTCTTTTTTTTTTCTATTCCTTTCTGAAATTTTTCAGATTATTCTAGTATTGGATAATTCTTCTTGTTTGACAGGTAAAAATTTTTATTTAGATTTCATAGATGTTATCTGGTTCATTTATTCACCTAGAATATGTTGCTGCGTGAGAACATTAAAGGTGATTTTGTCAAGCGCTGTCTGTGTCGAGAGGTGTATGCCCATTATCTAAATTATAATAGTGTCATATAAGACTTATCTTAAACATACCATGGACTTCATAATTTACCAAAGCTATTTATAGATTTATATCTATTTAGATCAGAAGTTTTTTTTCGGCGATATTTTATTGGATACGATAACACACGATATGAACAATATTCTACATTGAAGAATTCGGGTGAAAAAATCAAATCTCATCACTTTATTGAGCCCAGAAAATTTGGTTTAGTGTTGATATTTGAATTAGTTTTGTTTCTTTGGTGTAGTTAGAAAATCAAATGGAAAAGTAAAAAGTTTCAGAGATCATAGATAATCTGTGACTATATTATAGCTGAGTCAGTTTTCGTTTTAAATGTTTGGGAAAGCTTCTAGGTCAGGAAGTCAGATCTTAGTCATTTTTATTGAACGTTATCTCATTAGTATATCATATGCGACAATCGTTTCCCTATATGATAAACATTAAACTAATTACGAAGACTAGCGAAGTTTGACTATTCATGATCAAACTTGATATATAAGGGGTGGCATTAACACAAACAATTTGACTGACAGGAAAATTCATACTCAATCCAGGTCATTATATTTGCTATAGTAAGCCACAGTTCACGACCTCATCATCATACATTACAAGGATGCTTACTACTTTAGCGAAATCATGTGGGTTACTTATTCCGAATGCAAAAAGGAATTAATACTCAATTACTTATCCCGAGTCAACTATTTTCAAATACATTTATATAATTATTCATTATTAACATGAAGTTGTTATTTTGATTCATTATTCACAATTCAGTACGTAATTGGTTACAACTTAGTTAATGAAGAAGAATGCTTTTAAATTCGAGTGATATATAAAGCTGAATATAGTCAGGGCACGAACTATATATACAAATGGTTTAGGATATTAATATAAATACGTGTTTATTAATTTGATATAGGATTAATTAGTTGTGTTAGGCATTTGAGTCGTGTCTTGTGATGTATGACTTTATGAATTAGGCGTCGAGTTCGAAAACCGTATTAATTAAACGTTAAACCCCAAAATGCCAATACATGTGTGAAATTAGAGATGTCTCTTGTGATGTTGTTATGTCGTTAGAGGAGAATTATGTGAAGTATTTACGAGGGGACAGAAGTGAGTGACTGCAGCAACTACAGGGGCATATCTCTTCTCATCATCGTTTTAAATTCTTCGAACGTGTCATCCTGAACAGACTGCAGACGCTTGCTGGCAGAGTTCCTGGTGTGGGTTCCGCTCAGAGAGGTCCAACATATACATTCCTCCTAGTCAGGCAACTGCAGGAAAAACTCAGAGAACAACACAAACCCCTATTACTGACCTTTATATACCTCACCATGGCGTTATATCTGGTCAGCAGGGACGAGCGAAGATTGTATGCCCTTCAAAGCTGAGTAGCATGATCCAGTCCTTCCACGATGACATGAAAGGCACAGGGCAGTAGGATTGCTCAGTACTTGAAGTAGTCAATCAGTTCACGTACCTCGGCTCTACCGTCACCAACAACCTATCACTCTATGCTGAGCTTAATAAACGGATTGGAAATGAATCGACAACTTTCTTCAGGTTGTCGCAATGAGTGTGGAACAACAGTATATAGACCCTGAACATTAAGATATTCGTGTACCGTGCCTGAGTGCAAAGCACTCTCCTGTATGCCAAGGAGACCTGGACACTGTAAACCTCACGAGATAAAAGAATGAATGCCTTTCATATATAATGTTTCCGCAAGACGATTATAGCATACACACATCTTTGACATTGTATTTCTGGGGGATAGAGGTCGATTAACGAAGAAGATCCTGGTGAATTTCATCAAGAAATAACAGCGACATAATGGACGCCCTATTGGTACCTAGTATTAACGCCCCCCCCCCTCAGAACAAACCTAAGAGGAACAATACAACGCAAATAGTACTATATTATACAATAGTTTATCAACAACTTTTAAGTTGATTTTGACTTCAACGTTTTATGCATAGTATCTAAATAGGTAAACGTTCAAAAAGAACAAGAAAGTGTTTTTAAACAATCGTCGAGACGATTGCGAGAAATATACTTCTAGAGGGTCGAAAAAGACAGTCCTTTAGAACATTTTATCTTAGTACAGTTTTGACATATAGCCTTCTTTGATATTTTATCTCTAAGAGACAGAGTCGTCTCTCAAAGGAAGTTCTGATGAACTGCGTCGATGGCAAACTGCAATATAAATTCATATGGATACATTTCGAGTAAAAGTTGCATTTTACGTAGATATTTGAGCCACTGAGTCCCTTCATTATAATGTTTAACATAGACCCTTCTTTGAAATGTAAGAAGATTATGGTTGGTATACAGTTAGGACATTACGTTCCTTCGTTGAAAGTTTTGAAATAGACCATTCCGTAACACTTAATTAATTAGGTGATTCCTAAGATTACTTGGTATGAAAACAAATGCACAATGTGGACCGATTTGTTCCATTTATTCTACTCTTTGAACATTTCTAAGAGGAGTTTGGTTTCAACGCTTTTCTAGCTAACCAAGTATCGTTTGCAAAAGGATGAAAAGTTTAAAGAAACCTCTCAGAACCGTTTTCGAGATTCTCTCGGTTACATAAAGAAGATGAGTATCACACATGCCGTAAGGATATTATATATTACTGGTAAAGTTGGGATATTACGTACCCTCCTAAAGTGCTTTGACATTTACCCATCTTTGACATTTTATTTCGAGAAGATAGAGACGACCTTTGAAGTAAGTTTAGTTTCATATAAAGCTCAATTTAGTTTCGTTAATGTTTATGTTTAAGTTGAAATGTTAACGGGCATTGTAATACTGTGTAGCGTCTTAGTTTGGGTCACGGGATTCCACCTGGCCTTGGCGGTATGTTATGAAGCGGTATTGTGTAACGAGGTCCCCCTTGCAAATGAAACAGTATGACCACCCGCTGGAGTAAGCACACATGGTTATAGCTCTCCGAACAGGAAAAGGTTAGGCTGGGGAATGTAAAACGTGTAGAAACAATGAATTTAGTCCACAAGGATACAGACGTTACATAGCTCTTCCAATAAACGCGTAAATCTTGCGACAAAACACATATTATATCATGATATCTCCTGGCTCACAATTTCACACTGTCAGTTACAAAGTCTGCGATCTGCGATCAAGTTAGCGACACAGTATGAAGTTATGTGACCAAATCTGCGACTCAGTCGCAGACTCTGCGACACAGTCAGCAAAACAGTCGATGACTGCGAGACAGGCGGCTTCGCTGAGTCCCAGTCGCCGACAAGGCGACCTCGGGACACCCAGTCTAAGACTGAGACACACAGATGACTCAGGCGGCGACTCAGCGACGAATTCAACGACAGAGTCGGCGACTCTGTGACACAGTCAGCGGCAATGTCTACAATTCTGCGACTGATTCAGAGACCCAATTGACAACTCGGCGACCATGTCGGCGACAACATCGACCATTTTAGCCACACAGCCGCTGTCTCAGCGACCCAGTCGAACATTAAGCGATCCAGTCGGCGCTTTGCAAAGAATTGTCGACGACCTGGTGATCCAAACGACAATCCAGCTACTCAGTCGACGACATGAAGGCAGAAGAAATCTGTCGCCGACCTGCAATGCAGCGTTGACAAGTTATACAGCTCATGCACAAGCTTTAGTCTCAGCATCAGTACCAAGAAGACTGAAGTACTGCATCAGCGAAGCCCTGCAAGCAAAATGTTGAGCCCAACATCACCGTGAACGCCAAAATCACAACGTAGTGAACAGCTTTACCTACCTTTGCAGTACACTGTCATATAGCGTTTTGGCAGATTGTATGCCAACGCCTAGAATAGAAGAAGCTTCAGCATCCAGACGAAACTAATGGTCTACAGGGTAGTTGTGCTCCCCACACTACTTTACGCATGCGAAACGTGTACGGTCTACCAATGCCACGCCAGGAAGCTAAACCACTTTCACATCACATGTATCAGAAAAATCCTCCACATCAAGTGGCAGGACAAGGTTCCAGAAACTATATATTATAACTTTATGGATTGTTTCTACTTTTAGGATGCACGTATTTAAATTGTGTCTTTACATCTGCCAATATTTATTCCTAAGTTTGTAAAGTATCTTATTACAGTACTGTAATTTCCTGTCCTCCGTGCCCGTATGAGTTGTCTTATGGGTTGTGTTTTCAATAACAGATGTTGTCAATTCTAGTTGTGTCTAGGTCTAAATTTTCTCTTAGCAAAGGACAGAGTTCCTTATATAACATTCTGTTATAAACGCACACATACTACTAGGTACAATATGGTGCAATAACCTTAGTGGATTGGATGTTAGCCCGACGCGAGATGCAATAGAGTACTGTCCCATTTTGGCAACAGAGAGCGTCGTGGTATGCGCGGCAACAAAGGTTATATTGGTATACGTGAATCAGTTATAGTATGCATTATATAATCAAAGGAACTGAACTACCAATCCAGCCTATCGTGTCTAGAGAACAACTTAGTATATGTTGGTGAAGGCTTTTGAGAACTTCACGATCACATTGCAAATTAGGTATGAGGGGAATTGAAAAATCCTAAACATTGTTAAAGGTTTAATTTTAATGCAAGTCGCAAGGCCTCAATGGATAAATGTACTTAGATATTAACATCTCTCTCTTTCTCTCTTTCTCTCTCTCTCTCTCTCTCTCTGATCTTTATAGCATATTTGTATATGTATATGTAAAGATTATACGTATTTTGCGTATTTATATCATGAACATATGCAATGATGCATATAACACGCAAGTCATTGTTGCATGCCTATTAAAAATCATCTAATAGTCCGGTATTCACCAAATACAAGATCTTTAACCTGTAAAATATTCTCACCGCTTTCCAGTTTTCTTGAGGATTGTGACGTATGAATGGAATGGTTATAACATATAAATACGTCAAGTAGAAGGACAGAAAAGGCTACGTGGAAATGATGATCAAACTCAGGAGCATTAGTAACAAATATAAGTATAAAGATCATTAGACAAATAAGTCTTAACTAGCTAGGTATGTGACTTTAAAACCTTGACAATTGTAGTAGTTAAAATTAAGAATGATAGTACTAATAGCAGTAGCGTCGATAGTAGTAGAACAATTAGTAGCTAAATGAATAGAGGGAGTAATACTAATAATAGTGAGATAAACGACACTTGTACTAGACGTAGTAAGTAGCAGTAGTATCTGTAATGCTAATGGCAGTAATATCCATTAGCAGTAGAAAACGAAGAAACTAAATGTAATATTGGTAGAATAAATACTAATAATAGCTGCTAGTAACAACTATTAATTGTACAGTATAGAAAATTAAGAAACTAGTAGTAGTAATAGTGTGTGTGCGTGTGTTTGTGTGTGTGTGTGTGTGTGTGTCCCTATGTGAAATCGGGACTTTTTAACTAGCTTTAACAATCCAGCAGTCATATCCCTACTATGCAATTAATAGTGACACTGGACATCATGCCGTAGACATGTAGCAAATGTTCCACCCAGTCACATTATCCTGACATCAGGCCAAGCAGTTATAACTCTAACCTCCTAATGCTGAGCGCCTAGCGAGTCAGCTGTTATTACCATTTTTATAAGTCTTTGGTATTACTCGGATGAAGATCGAACCCACTACCTCCCGTATTTCAGGCGGACTCTCTAACAACTGGGTCGCCGGAGCGTTACAGTAATAGTTGAAGTAATGCTATTAATAACAACGGAAGCAGCAGTTGTAGAAGACGAAAACGATAATAGTTATGGTAATAGATGACGTTGTGGTAGGGTTTAACACCATTTATCAGCACAAGTTAGGCTATGCATGGTGACGAATATAACTGGTGGAGGAATAACCATATAAAACTACGGAAAGATCCACCAGAAGCTAGTGGCAGGCTTTCACATTTACCCGCGTTAGCTGTGCCCAAGACTCCAACCCACTCAGATAGATGTGTGATGGCAGTAAAGGTACATTCGACCACTTAGCCACTCGGGGCTCCAATAGTTGAAGTAATTCGAGTAGTATTAATATTAATATTGGTATTAGTATTAGTAGTAGTAGTAGTAGTACTAGTAGTAGTAGTAGTAGTAGTAGTAGTAGTAGTAGTAGTAGTACTTATTAGTTGGAATAGTAATAATATTAGTAGTGACCTTATAAGTTAAAATGCTAGTAACAGTGAAGGTAGTCGAGGTATGTAGTTATATTTACGAGCCTTCTTTATTCAGAGTGGGATCGGCGGATGTACAATGTGATCGATATGTATATAGCATTGCACAGTAATTTTCCATTTATGCTTTTATATTCATGTTTTCAAGCCTGTCAATTCATGTATAGACTATATCATTCGAACTAGATACAGCTCTCCCAGGTATACACTGTAAAGTACCACTAACAGTCTTCCACTGAAAAGAATAAATACTGAAGTCACTTTTATGACGCACCTCGTTGCTATGTATTTAAAACGCTCATTGCAGGGATTAGTCGTTTTGTTTATAGCAACATGATTTGGTCTGCGAAAAGGGACGCGCACTTATTTAACACCGAAGAAAGCGGCGAACTTACTTCGAAACGCTGGTTTATTTAGAAACTAATACAAATTATGTAAGTATAATTTCTCTTGTTTATGATTTTGTAACAAAGCACGTTTTGTCATGGAATATTGTCTAGAATAAATACCATTCATAATACCATTGTGAATTGCTATGGAGTCAATGTTTGAATTCAAAATGTCTTTACTTTGTATTAAGTAGGTACACACAAAACCGCGTGTGAAATGTTAATATTGAGTATTTAAGGGGCATCTGTATTTGGTATTATCTTAATTGCTTATTAAAATGGCAAGATTATTTTGAATCATCTGGATTGCAAATTGAAAGTCATTTTTATTTTGTACAATCTAGATCGCTTTTTTAAGGGGGGGGGGGGGCATCTTTGGTTTTGGATAATGTCAGTTATGAGGTGGATTTGGTAAGATCGATAGGCTCTGATTCTAATGTTACTGGTTCGAATCCTCTCCTGGCCATGCAAGGACTGCGTCGGTTTTATTTATGAATTGGCCATTATGTGTTGACATTCTGTTAAACAATAATTTAGTCATTTTGTATTGTCTACAGTTCTGATAAAATGTAATATTATTACATTTTATTGAAAGACAACTTTAAGGTTTAGAAAAGATACGACGATGCCACAAAATCTGATTTGCAGAATCTGAATGTTAACTACGTGACTTACCGAATTATCACTCCGATTTCAGACTTGCGAAACAGTCCACGTGACAATTTTGAACAGTTATTATTATCTTTAAAGTAATTAATTGATTCGAGAATTTTTTTAAAAGTCAAATCTCATCATATTTACTTCTGAATGAAACTTTCGGATAATATGCATAAACCGAGTATAAGTTACACAAAATAACAAGAAAGGTCAGGTGTCAGTAAGAATCACACTCAGTACTATTAACACCAAATTCGGAGATAAACACCGCTATTCTAATATGTCTAGACCAGTTGATTTTGTCATCGTACAACTTGAATCATGCACGTTGGCACACACTCTCTTGCTTTAGACCCAAAAACATCTCAAAGTTCAGGTATGCTCGTCAAATGTTTCTCAAATATCACCAACGTCAGTTTCTATACTTTCAAATACTTCCAAATGTCAGCGTGCATACACAAATTGCCTCCTTTTGGAATCACTTACACATATTGAACAATTGACAATGTCTTGTAATCACCGCACATCAACTGTTTTTACTGATGTGGCAGCAAGAGGCGATCCCTTAGGAATTTAAAGATGCATCCATAATCCACCTGTATAAGCGCTAAGGGAACCGCCAGGCCTACGACAACCACCGTGATTTATCCTTACTCTCAAATGCAGGAAAGGTACTCGCCCAATCCTACTGAACCGCCTCACTACACACCTTGACCAAGAACTACTTCAAGGAAGCCAGCGTGGATTCCGAAAAGAACGTGGGACCATCGACATCGTGTTTGCTGCAAGGCAGCGACAAGAGAATGTCAAGAGTCAAACATCGACCTCTTCTCCATCTACGTAGACTTGACAAAGGTCTGATACTGTCAGCAGAAAAGGCTTGTGGAAAGTAATGGCCAAGTACGGATGCCCAAGAAAATTTATATCCATGGTACAGCATTTCTGGCACCGACACTGTTTAGTCTATTGTTTACCGCCATGCTGACTAATGCTTCCATATACGGAGAGGTTGGAGTTGGCTCCAGGTACCGTACAGATGGAAAACTTAAATCCCAGGAGGCTTCAAGCGAAAACCAAGGTCATGACAGACACCATCAATAATTCTTTATTTGCTGATGACTGCGCCTTTAAATGCTGGCTCAGAAGCCGACCTGTAATGCAGCGGTGACAAGTTTTCCAGCTCCTGCACAAGCTTTGGTGCCATCATCAGTACCAAGAAGACTGAAGTCCTGCATCGGCCGGCCCCTGCAAAGCATAATGTTCAGCCCAACATCACCGTCAACGCCAAAAGCTCTATGTAGTGAAATGCTTCACCTACCTTGTCAGTACACTATCACAGAGCGTCACTTTTTACGACGAGGTGAACCTTCGCATTACAAGAGCCATCGCAATTTTTGACATATTGTATGCCAACGTCTGGAATAGAAGATGCAACAGCATCCAGACCAAACTAATGATCTACAGTGCAGTTGTGCTCCAAACACTACTATACGCATGCGAAACGTGGACGGTGTACCATCGCCACGCCAGGAAGCTAAATCACTTTCCCATCACAGGTATCAGGAACAACCTCCACATTAAGTGGCAGGACCAGGTTCCAGACATTATATATTCTTTCCACTATAACTTTATGGATTGTCCCTACTTTAAGGATGCACCTTTTTAAATTGTGTATTTACAGCTGCCAATATTTATTTCTACGTTTGTCAAGTATCTTATTACAGTAGAGTAATTGCCTGTCCTCCATGTCCGTATGAGTAGTCTTATGGTTAGTGTTTTAAATTACAGATGTTGTCAATCTTAGTTGTGTCTAACTCTAAATTTTCTCTTGGCAAAGGACAGATTTCTTTATATAATATTCTGGTAAAAACGCATACATGCTACTAGATACAATATGGCGCAATGACCGTTGCGCATTGGCTATTAGCCCGACGCGAGATGCAATTGATTACTGTCCCATTATGACAACAGAGGGAGTCGTGGCATGCGAGGCAACAAAAGGTGTTGTGGTATACGTGAATCAGTTGTAGTATGCATTATATAATCAAGGGACTGAACAACCGATTCAGTTTGTCGTGTTTAGAGAACAACTTAGTATATATTGATGAAGGCTTTTGAAAACGTCACCATCACGTTTCAAATTAGCTATCAGGTGAATAGAAAAAACCTAAACATTTTTAAAGATTTGATACAAGTCCCAAAACTCCAAGTGATAAATCACTTAGACATTAACATCTCTCTCTCTCTCTCTCTCTCTCTCTCTCTCTCTCTCTCTCTCTCTCTCTCTCTCTCTCTTCTTTGTCCTCTTTGTATATGTGTATGTAAAGATTATATATGTTTATTTATATCATGAAAATATGCAAGGATGCATATCTTGAGATGAGACGCATCAGCTCCATTTACAAATATCTTTCAGTTGATGCCACTAAAATACTTGTGTTCATTAGTAGTTTCAAGACTGGACTATTGCAACTCAATTATATCTGGTTCGACTCAATATCTACTCCAGAAACTACAACAAAAAAAATAATAACACAGCTGCACGGAGCATCTTTAGAATACCACGATCAGAGCACACCTCCCAGCTGCTCTGGACCCTACACTGGCTATCCATTCGATCCAGAATCAAACACAAAATTTGTTCTCTGTGCAGCGTTTTCCAGTCCAGCATACCTCTCCGGCCTCAACCATGTGTACACACCAGCAAGATTCTTAGGCTCCTCTTCTGACAATCGTATGTTCATTATCCCAACATGAAAACGAGGTCATATGGACAAGGTTCGTTTGCATACCAGAGCCCAGCAACGTGGAATTAATTGCCCACTGAAGTTAGACACAAAGACAAAGTAATCCTTTTCAAGTGTTCATAAAATGCACCTTCTTCGACTGCAAGAACAAACTTCAGGACCTAAAAATAATTCCTTCCTTAAATATTTTCAGCATTTCCTTCGTTTTCCAATTTCATAGTGTTTGTTTTTGTTTTTTGTTTTTTTGTATTCATATCATTATAGATGTTGTAATGCGCTTAGAGCTTCTAAAGATTACGCGCTATACAATGTCCTCATTATTATTATATATATTATTATATACAATCCGGGACATATATTAACAAGACAGACCCTTAATACATGAAATGGTCCGCATCATAACGGTACTGATCAATGAAATCCCAGGCATCGTTTGGTCCCCATGACAATAGTCCTGACTGAAGACATCAGAGGCAATGTTTTCTTGCAAATCGTACGATTGTATTTCAAGAAGCCTTTGCAAGTCAGGTAAGACAGTCATACAACGTAAGGTACTCACACAAACTCTATGCCGCGAAGAGGACATCCCTCTTGTCACGCTGATCGCGTATTTTACAAGATACTTACACTACAGTTACATTGAGTTATGTATATTAATATCTAGCTCATGTGTAGCACGTGAATCGGTACATGTAATTAGCACCATGTTGGGCTATTCTCCTCATCGTAAAATTCTACGATACGTGATTTGTTTAAACATTGGATAATGAAAGGGGTAGTGGTGATAGAAGATCCAGTATGTATCAAGAGAAAACGACCGTCCTTTAGTTAAAGAAAGTGACATTCATAAAGTTTACACAACAATCCCATATTTCTACTCTAAATGCGTATGAAAATGTGATTTCTAAATGGCAACATGAAGAGCCACTCCATGGTATTCTTAAACTTTTAACCAAAAAAACCTATTTAGTATTTATCTTTAGAATCATAACAATAAATATATGATTTAAAAGTTACAAATGGTTCCCTTAAAACGATATTGCATTGTATTCTGAGTATATATATTTGCAAGTGCTCCTACACTTACTTTATCGTTTGCTATATAATTTGTCACCTTGCTGCTTTAACAGATTCTCAAAACTGTATCTTAATTCTTTTTAGAATTTTTCCCTTTAAAATAGGCGATGTAAACATTAGATCCCCTTCATTGTTGCTTCTTTTCAACATAAAGGCTTATTTATATACAAAATGTTGAACATTTTACAAATCAACTTTTTCAAGATTGCTTTTGTTTGCTTAATATCTCTTGCTATATAGTGGCATTGTTACTTTGAATTTTGTAAAGCCAGCTATATATCTGACCTAATTCCTCGGTTGAAATGCTGACATAAATAGTTCAAGGTAACACATTTGATTTCCATAGCCCAATGCATAAAGATTACATCTTTTCAAAGGCATGCACATAATAGTCCGACAAATCAAAAGTCATGAAAACTCAACGGGGTGGTATCCCGTGTTTCCAAAATTACCATTATTCTGAACAGAATATTCTGCTTACAATTGCCGCTTTTTTAATTGGTAAACATTGAATTATTTTATATACGTCAAATAATTCGAATTCGATACGCGTTTTGAGTCAATATTCGTGATGGAAACCTCTCATGCGCATAAGAGCCCAACAACGGTGTAAAATAACTGAGGTATATGACTGGGTATCTTTTTGGTCCATGTTTGAATGTCCCTAGCCAATAAAAAGATACTGTTAAATTCACCCATCCCCCACACTAAATCTGACATGAACACAATAGAAGATACATGACACAAATTCTATCTCAATAGTAGAATGAGAAAATAGAACCTCCGATGAAATCTTTTTACCAGTATAACACTATACTGTATTCAATGAACAAACTGAAACAAGCTTTATGTGCTACTCTATTGATGAAGTATGCCAATCATGTTAGACGAAAATTAACAACCAGAACGTTCTTAACTCATTTCAATCATCGAGTTTGTCTATTGTCATATTTCACTAGCTATGTGTTGTCCGACGTCACCATGATTATATTCAGGTAAACGCTTTGGGTCGGCCCATGTACGATGTTTGATTAGTTGTTATTCTCAAAGTGAACAACAATTTTATTTCTTCAATAAATGACCCATCTCTAAAAGTGGTATTGGGCTCTCGATTTTACAGATCACCCACATATCACCTCTGTCTGCGTGAGTTCGAGTCTCAGGTTCGGCCAGCATGGGGATGTGTGAATGCTTGCCAGTAGTTTCGCTGAAACATGGCGTTATACCATTAACAACACATTTTTTAACTAAATGTTAAGAAACGTTACTGCGATCCAGTTTGAATAATATTAATAATGTAGACTTTGTCAAAATATTACCTTTAATCGATTTATTTCAGGTGAGCCCCGTCCTAATCAATAGCTATATTTGATTATACTGACCTTGTGCAAAGGCAAACTATTCATTACTTCTACAGGACGTAACTACGACGTCAAAATGCTAATACATTTGCGCTAAATAATGTTTCTTACACTTTACATCAAACTGTAGAATGTTGTTCTATTTGTAAAGCATATAGTGACAAACATCTATTGTACATTTTGGAACGATGCAGAAGAAATGATTTATGTGGACAATACGAAGCAAATGCACGAAGATCAATGCTAAATTTGCTACGGACAAATTCCCTGATATATGAGAATTGGAAATGCTTACTGATTAATAAAGAGTATAGCGGACAGGTCATGAGTATTTCGTGCAGATTTCGAAATATTATCTGGTAGTAGATTTTACGAACCATAGATGCAAAATGTTATAAAAAGCGGAGTAGTAATGTTGTTATCGATGTGATATTTGTTGTAATTATCGACATTAGAGGTGATTTCATTATGAATGTAGCATCATCGGGAGTGGAATCAGTAGTTGTTGTTGGTGGTGGTCTTAGGACGGTGGAGGTTTTGGGTGGAGATGGATGGAAGAAAAAGGGTAGAAAGAGGATTTAGACCCATACTAGTTGTATCTGATGGACAGACGGAGAGAAAGAAAGATAGACAGAAAGACAACTGAAATCACATGAAAGAGATTCACATATTTAAAGAGAAACATAATTTAGTCGGGTCATGTCACCTATTCACGATCAAGCTCGTTGCTGTATGCTTATGACATTCTGTCTGGTGGGTGGGTTAATAGAAACGGGATTTTTCACAGGGAGCGTAGAAGAAATGCTTGGTATAAGTTAAGAAAGAATGGATTTTGAGGGAGTTATATCATATTTTAAGTATCAGTCTTCCTGATATAACTATACATTTGTACAATTACACAGTTATATTGTCTTTGTCTATGGCTATTACATACTCAACGTATAGTGCATGTATCGATGTAACTAAACTCATGTACGTGTTTACAATTACGGTAATTCCTATCTAGTCACTGTATAAAGTGATATTGGAATCACAGTACTGTCGAAGTAATTTTTTTTATGGTAATAACACACATGCATAGCATGTTGGAATTCAGAAAAAATTGAGTGTAGGATGGTATCTGATAAAAACTCCTGTGCATTCGTTTGTTGAGATAAAAATAGAATTTTTAAGGAATTAAATTTATTTTGGGAAAGGGGGGACAAGGAGAAACAGGGTAACTAAGCCCTCCATAAATACCAGTCTGACAATAAAGCCTCTAGGTGTTTTACATTAGACCACGTACATGTATGTATACTCTTTTAATCGTCCATAATGAACTAAATCCTATTCTCAACATAATAAGTTATTCACCAAAATTGATTGGGTCCTGTTTTCAAATTTACCCTCTAGATGTATTGACAACACACAGAAAGGACGACGGACGAAAGTTGCATGGCCATAGCAGGGAACTTAGCTGTCTTCCGCTAAGACAAATATGTGAACACTCTTTGCAGCTTTGTTTGCGAAGCAACATTATACTGTGTTTATAAATGTACATGCACCATGCATATATTCAAGACTTACTTTGGATGATGTTGCTTTGAAGTTTGTTGTCACTATATAGCATAAAATAGGTTATACATGGCGGCCTGTATAAAGGGTGGAGTGAAAATCGCAGTAAAATCTAACGAACAACAGAAAGTTACTGGCAATTTAATCACACGTCCATATTAGCCAGCCCGACACCTACGCAGACAGATGTGAGATATTGGCTAATAGCGACTCGTCAACTCGAGATCCCCTATAATTTTGGTATTCTATAATAGTAAATATTAATTTATGCCTAAGACATTGGTCTTTTATTCACAAGCTGATATTTTATCGATAATTTCTAAATTTAACAGTAGCTATTCCTTGATAATGACTGAACGTTTGCTGTCTATCTTTTGCAGACCGGGCCTAACTAACACCGTCACTATAATGGGTTGACAACTCACTTTATCTAGAGACAATAGGTCTGTATCGACATTTCAATACCGATACATGATGGCCAGTGTAAGGTCACAAGAAGCTATTTGCAGAATAGTCAAAGCTAGTAGTCTGAAACTAGAAAAGAAAGGTATGTAATAGATTAGTCATATATAAAATCCTTGATGATAAGTACTAACATATCAATGAGTATACATGGTGTTCCACAATATACGAAATACAGTAGGTGGAAACTATATCAATGTTTCAATCAGCCTAAATTTTAGATAACATAGTTCAACCTGATTTGATATTTAATGGTCGATCAATTCAAAGGCAGATTTTCATTTGCACCAAATACAATTGGCAGGAAAAGGATTACATTTGTGTCGAAATGTTACTTTCATTGTTTAGTATCACCATAAATGCAAAATTAAAACCAAACCAGACTCTCAAAAATTGAATACAGGGTCGTAGTCTCATACTGTCATTTTCCCATCCAATCATGCAACGCGCCAATGGGGTTTGATTGTGTGACGTGATAAGCAAGAGATTTACTGGCTGCTGTAACAGGTTTTCATGATAAATGATCCACCCTAATGGTTAGACATGGATAACATCATTAACCCTAATGGTCAAACGTAGATAACACGATCCACCCTGATGGTCAAACGTAGATAATACGATCCATACCGATGGTTAGACATATATAACACGGTCCACCATGATGGATAGAGATAGATAACACGATCCACCCTGATGGTCGGACATATATAACATGATCCACTCTAATGGTTAGACATAGATAACACTATCCACTCTAATTATTAGACATGGATGACATCATCCATCCTAATGGTTAGATTCAGATAACAAGGCTCACTCTAATAGTTAGCCTCAATGAAATAGCATTTAGATTCAAACTTTTATATCACCATCAGATCCTTTATAACAACACACATTGAAATGAAACAGGTTGTAAACAAGAACGTAACAAGCGAAGGTGTTTGCGTAATAATAAAACAAATATACTCACATGTGTCTTTCCAATCCAACAAGATATGGTACATTAGGGACAAAAATACATTTTAAAATTAGGTACACTTATCAAATTAGCTAGGAAAATAATAACACGTCAGATACATATTGATACCTACATTTTCAAAGACATGACATGTTAAAAAATAAAACAAATATTGTGCATACTGTAATAAAATAATTATGGAAAACAACAATTCATGTATACATTTGTTAATAAAGTACAGAGTACAAAAAGCACTTCATGCAAACAAAGTTTTTAAGAGTTTGAAAACGCGATATTTAATGATATGTTTTATGTTTGACAATATGAAGTAAGAAATATAAACGTATAATTTAATTCCTGTTTAACTGTACTTGCAGCGTGTAACAATTTGACTCGCAATGTTTCTTTAGATGATTTTACCCTCCATACTGGCAACAGCTTCCCAAATATCGAGAGCACTAACATAAAGTTCAAAATTCACGCTCAACGAAGCCCTGTATTCATTCCACCAAGAATATGATTAAAATATAAGGTAATATCATTGTTCATGTTTTCCATAGCGACCTGGAAGCCGTTGTCAAAATACTTTGATGTCTGATATTTCTAATAATGAGTGAAAACTACTCCATGTCGCGTCATAATTACTTCTCTCTGATGTTTTAAAACCTGTTAGAAATAATACTGTGTGCCCTGTTTAAAACAAAACTGTGCCCGAGCGACGACGAAACCCCCAAACGTTTACCGCCCCAAGACGTTTGATGTCAGAGGCCACCGTCCTCACCCACCCCCACCGTTAATACTTTACTAATGTTATTTGTTGTTTCCAAACATTAGTGAACATTAAAGTACCTTGCTCATAAAGATCGTGTTTTCTGATATTTCTAATGTGTTATATTAAAAAGAAGCGACAATTACAGTACGCATTTTTTAAAGTTATGTGTTATCTGATTCTTGTAAAGCGGAGTAAAAATTAATGTGAGTCCTGCTCAAAAGACCGTGTTTTCTAGTATTTCCAAACATGATTTGTGCCCTCTTTTAAAGACTGTGATGTCTAATGTTCCCTTTAAAAAAAGTTGTAAAATGTATTGTCTGGTCCGTTTTAAAGACAGTTTAATTTGATTTTAATAAAAAAAAAAATAGTGAAAATTACTACGTGACCTGTTTTAATAAAACATATAAGGAAAAGAAAATTGCAATGTGTGGTACCATAATTATTTTTCAATTTGTGATAATACAAACTGTAACTAGGACAAGAAAGTTACCAATATATTTAAATAATTGGGAAGAATATTCTAATATCTTGTTTTAAAGTGAAGATAGAAGGTGTTACAGAAATAAAACGAGGAAAAAGTGTAATCGACATAAATATCGTTAATTATGATTTGTTGAGAACATGTATGTAGTATACAGGTGTTGTACGATAAGATGTAGTAAATTCTGTAGCCGTATGCATTAAGGTATGTTCCTCCATTCGATGGATTAACTAAAACAAAATACTGCAATGCTTACCATTTTAAAAGAGGGAATTTTCACAATCATGTTCTGTTCAAAATATTATTAATTCGTAACAACGCCAATAAATGACAAGCGATATTAAGCAAACTAAACCGATCTTGAAAAAAATTAGTAAAGTTCAACATTTAAAAAAAGAAGCTATTATGTGGAAGAGAAACAACGAATCAGATGTAATGGGGAAAAAACATCATATTTATGGGGGACGGTTCATGTGGCCTAGTAATTAAAGCGACTGCTGCGGATGCGGGAGGTCGATGATTCGATCCCCGGTCGAGTCGTACCAAAGACTTACAAAAATGGTACTAACAGATGTCTCGTTTGGTGCTCAGCATTAAGATGTTAGTGTTAGGACTGGTCGGCCTGGTGTCAGAATAACGTGACTGCGTGGGGCATCATGCTAAATGTCTGCGGTATGATGCCCCAGTGTTAGACATCAATATAAACGGCCACACTGCAATGCTGAGCGCGAAGCGAGACAGCTGTAAGTACCATTTTTGTAAGTCTTTGGTACGACTCGGTCGGGCATTGAATTCACGACCTCCCGCTTCCTCAGCGGACGCTCTATCCACTAGGCCATTGGAGTAGTTTTCATCAGTTTGTGTAATAAGGAAAATACAAGTACAGCAGACTGCAGCAGGGATCATCCTGGGCTTTTCCAATTGTCGCAAATTGCGATTTTTTTTTCCTTATTGGTGACAAAAATATCCCATTTGGCTATTTTTGGCGATAGATTTTTGGTTATTTCATTTGTACATACAATCATGGATTTGGACTGGATAAATTAAAAGGGAGAGCGAAAGGAAGCCAGAAACTTGATTAAGCAATGCATTGGAATCAATCTGTTAAACAAACGATCCTTTGTTCGTATTGACAACCCCATCTTTACAGTGCATTGTTACATCATAATCTGCTTAAACTGACATCTGGGCTGAGTACTGTATGCTGTGATACAGTCAATCAGGATACTGTACTATACCTACAACTGACCCACTTCTGAAGACGCGAATAGAACAGATAAAATTAATTGAATGGCTAATCCTTCTGTTTTTTTGTTTTTTTTTACATATACCAATACAATAGTTTTGCTGAACCTTCATAGAAAACCGATAACATTTGAAGTACCGACTACTGTGTATACATACAAAGAAAATTGAAAAAATCTCAATCACAATTATATCTGTCGCCAGTGAATCATTATCATGATCAAACGAAAGTTAGTGTTCAATATCTCATCCTAAGTTACAAAAAATTAACAGCGTTTGGATTTATTGCAAATTCAAAACAAAAACAAACAACGGATGTTCCACTTGTGTAACCTGTATTAATGCTCTACCAGAGTTCTCACGACATAAAGTGATTCCTTTGAACGTCCGTCCATCAGTTGATTATACATTCATAAGTTTTGCATTGAAGTCATTTGAGGCGTTGTGGTGTGGCATCCGTTTGGATGAATTTATTTGAGGTGTTGTAGTGTGGCATCTATATGGATGAATTTATATTAAGCAGTTGTGGTGTGGCATCGGTTTGCATGAATTCATTTGAGGCGTTGTGGCGTGGCATCCGTTTGCATGAATTTGTTTGAGGCTCTGTGGTGTGGCATCGGTTTGCATGAATTCATTTGAGGCGTTGTGCTGTGGCATCGGTTTGCATGAATTAATTTGAGGCGTTGTGGTGTGGTATCCGTTTGCATGAATTCATTTGAGGCGTTGTGGTGTGGTATCCGTTTGCATGAATTCATTTGAGGCGTTGTGGTGTGGTATCCGTTTGCATGCATTAATTTGAGGCGTTGTGGTGTGGTATCCGTTTGCATGATTTCATTTGAAGCGTTGTGGTGTGACATCAGTTTGCATGAATTCATTTGAGGCGTTGTGGTGTTGCGTCCGTTTGCCTGAATTCATTTGAGGCGTTGTGGTGTGGCATCCGTTTGCATGGCGTTGTGGTGTGGCATCGGCTTGCATAAATTCATTTGTGGCGTTGTGGTGTGGCATCGGTTTGCCTGAAGTCATTTGAGGCGTTGTGGTGTGGCATCCGTTTGCATGGCGTTGTGGTGTGGCATCGGCTTGCATAAATTAATTTGTGGCGTTGTGGTGTGGCATCGGTTTGCATGATTTCATTTGAGGCGTTGTGGTGTGGCATCGGTTTGCATGAATTAATTTGAGGCGTTCTGGTGCAGCATCCGTTTAAATGAATTCATCTGAGGCGTTTTGGTGTGGCATCCGTTTGCATGAATTCATTTCTTGTTAAATAGTTGGGTCTCGCTTAATAAGCTTCTACCAAAGAGATGTGCACAATAATCCTAAATACTGACCATCTGTGGGCTTTAAAATGAAAGGTTTAATTATTCTCACACAGCACTGAAGGAGATTGGTGAGAATATTAAATGAGTAATGCGACATATTGCAGCAGGCAAGATTTAATTTGACATGGTGTAAGATAACACATTCAGACTGGTGCTAGAAAACACGTGTAACCATTGTGTTTGCCTTTTTATGGTTTATTAATGAACATGGACCATGTTCCAGATGTCGTTTAGTTCTAGATGAAAAGGAAATATTACATTGGTATTTGTTGGCAAATTGACCTTGACCATGAAAACGTTTGGTACTAGCTAAAAACGTGTAACCTTGGTGTTTATTTGCACATAGACCTTGTCCATTAAACCGTTTAATGTGCTTGCTAAATAAGGTACAAAACAACGCGTACATTTGTCTTTCGAAGTATTTATATTTAATCATGGTTGTCTAATGAAGGACTAATATATCAATCTTACATACACTTGACATATTGAACAGCAATATATTTGATTGGATTCCTTTCCTTTTGCGATTTGACGGTTATCCTTCTTTCGTGATTTCAGTTTGAGATAAAAGCCATTTTAATTGTTATTTGGCAATAAACTATCCGACAAACGACTGATTTGTTTTAATTCTGACATTAAGAGGTAATATTAGAAAGGAAAATAGGTATCACGCCAAAACAGATAAGCTTAACTATTCTTGTGTGAACAATACCTTACCCATGATAACACATCTTTTATGTTATGTTCTGGCTAAACTACAATCACATACAAAGTTTTGATAGACAGTCAACACATATTATATGACAAATACATGCAGGCGAGGTTTCAATTGTTCTTTCTGTAGGATATGCTTTCAAAACATTTCGAAATATTTTTTCCAAATCAGTCATCTGTAGAGATAATACAAAATGTTTGTCACGGGCATAAAACAATAATAACACGGTAATCTTTTCGGCAAGTTTTCTTTTGTTTGTGGAAGTTTTGACAAACGAACTGAGACTAATGACCAGTAAAACAAATAGTAGAATAAATAAACCATTACTTCATGATTTCAAAGACGTCAGTACTTTAACATTCCGCAAACAAACAAATAAATAATCGGGAAAAGAGACCGCGTAACTGTTATCCCATGTAGTAGGATTCATTAAGTTTAGTGTATGATCTTTTGAGAAATATTCGTACTGCTACCCGAGCTTGGACAGTAGTTGTTGGAGTCGGTATGGAGTCGCCTTTGTAAAGGACGACATTATGGGATTATATGGAAATTAATCTTAGCTGTTGACTTTAAAAATTTGTCACACTATGCTGTCTCAATCCAATTTTTACATGAGTGTACTGCAGAAATTGCATGTTGTATTGGATCTTTTGGAAAATGCTAAAAAGCTTATAGGTTTAAGAGGAATGGGTAATTTCATATTATGGATCACAATGGGCTGTATGGAAGTTTTAAAATTGGGTTTGGCGAAATTACTAATCCATCTTTGGGCTGTATGCGAATTTAGCATTAGCGATTAGGGACAGTTTGGGATAAAGATTAACGCATCCTCTACGAATACAACATGGGGTAACTACTATTGTCAGAGTTACTAATGAACACTTAAGCATGCGCGTATTTATAGTAATTATTTTTTTTTGTGGAGGGTGCTCTCTCCCGGCTGATCTTTGCAGACCGATATGGGGAGGCCCTCCTGCCCTAACTTTTTCTAGGTATGTATGCGATATTTGGTTTCAATGTATTTGTTATTTATTTATTTTAATTTTTAATTTTTTAAAAATTATTTTATTGTATTTTTTAAAATTGTTTCTTGTTTAAAAATATTTAATATTTATTTTTTTTTTGTTTTTTAATTTTTTTTATTTTTCAATACATTCATCTAGTTCTAGACTGAATTCTTGTTCACTGTTTTGTTTGTCTCTTTTCTCCCTTCTTTTTTCACTTTTTCTTCTTACTCTCCATCTCTCCTGTATTTTTTCTTCTTCTATTTATTTTATTTTTTTTCCTGTAGGTATTTCTGTGTAGCTTCTTTCTGACGCTCAGTCAGGCAAATTCCCTTTTCATTGTTAATTTTAACTTGTTCTCTTTGTATTCTCCACGTTTCTTCTATTTCGTCATTTCGTTTTTGTTCTTCCATTTTTTTTCTTTCTCGTTCTATTTTATATCATTTTAGGTCTTTTCTCTGTCTTCTCTTAAAAGGATCTTCTATTAGGTCCTGTTCTATTGGCACACTATTCTGTATTTTTTCTATCTGGCCTTCTTTTTTGCTCATTTTATTGCTTTTCCTGCTGTTGTGTTACTGTTGTTGTTGCTGTTGTTGTTGTATTTTTATTTTGTTGTTGTTGTTGATACTGCTTTGGTTTTAGTTTTTCCTTACTTTGATTAGTCTGAGTCCTGTCCATTTGTCGCTCTTCTTGTTCCATCTTTTCTTCTTATTGATTTCTTATCTCTACTTCCTCTGTATTACTTTCTTGCCCTTGTATTGTCTTTGTCGTTTTATTTTCCTGATTTCCTTGTTGTTTCCTTGTTTCCTCCAAGGTTTTTTGGGGGAAATGCTTGGGATTTCCTGACTTGAATTGTTTAGTTTCTTGGAGATTTCTTGGTTTCTCTTTTGTGGGATTTCATTTCTCTGTTGCTTACTTAGTTCTTCCATCTCATCATCAGGTTGATTTTTATATTCTGTTGGGCTCTCTTGATTTTGGGACATTTGTGAGGGGTATGCCCAGTCTTCTCACATCTGTAACACTTTCTATGGCAAATGCACCCTTTAGACCAGATCTTCGTTAGAAAGCCATTAAGGTAATAAGCTGCTTTAACCCTTGTAATCTGCTTTTTTCTATTTCAAACACCCTGGTCCCATTGTATATAGTAGTTTGAGGTAGTGTTGCTAGTCTGGCTTTCCCAACTTTTATCCCTATTTTCTTTTCAAAGCCTGCTACCGTTGCTTCTAATGATATTTCTAATGGTATATCGGATAGATGTAATTCTCCCGTTTGTTTCTTTATCTTCTTTATGATTGGTGTGTGCTCCCTTACTGTGACTTTCTCTCCCATTATGTTCATCTCCCCATATGAAAGTATCGGGTTTTTCCCTTTTGGGCGTAGTAAGTATCCTTTGTATCCATTTCTGTTTATGGAATATATTTGATTTATATATTCTGCGTTCATTTGTTTAAGAGCTATCATTACCGTTGAAATTCCCCGTATTTTGTCTCTTGGTATTGATGTCATATCCAATTCCTGTGTTCCTTCTTTGTACAAACATTCAAGGAATGATCCTTCGTCGTTCTCTATTCTACTGCACTTAAAGAATTTTTCTACATCGCTAATTTGCTTTTGCGTCTCCGCCATTTTGTTTCCTTCCTTTTCTTTCAGTCCGTGTGATGAGACTACAGCTCACTGTTTAATACGGTTCAGTGATTTTTTCCTTTTGTTTTCGTTATAGTTTTCCTGGCTCCAATAACATTATTGTTGAGGAATCACCATTCAATGTTCTTTCTTCTATATTCTTTGATTCTATTTTTTGACTCTATTTACTTCATTGTATGTTAAATTCCATTATGAGTCTTGCTTCTTCGGTGTTTTTCTGCTATGCAAACACAACGGTTTTTCTGTTTTATTTGTCATTTCGAAGTTGTGTATTTGCTTTAGATAAAGACTCATTAAAAACCAAACCAAAAGCCAAAAAGAAAACAAAAGTGCTTATACTATTGAGATAGAAGGTTTGCACACTTCGTAGTCAGTTTATTACATTCATCGTAGTCAATCCCTAACAAACGTGATACCTTACTGGATCCAATGCATTTCAAAGGACTGACAAAGGTCTGGCATCCGCCATCTGATTTGTATTCTTTATACAGTTGACTCCGGTTAACTGCACACCCTCGGGCCCGTCACAAGACTGTGCAGTTAACCGGAGTGTGCACTTAACCGAAGTACGGTACAGTACTGCTTTAAATCAGCACGGCACGAATATATGTGACGAATAAATATAAATAATAATTAGAATCCACTCTTTCAACTTTTACTTAAAAGTTAAGCTTGTTTTCCTTCATCTGAACACAACTTCATTGATGGGTCATCTCCCGCAGAAAAAGTGTTCAGCTCCAATGACGTCTGCATCCTGTTTTTTTTGCCGTGTTGTCGTTTAAATCGAATTGCGTTGCGTATTTTCCATCTTTCCAACCATCCATTTGTTGGTTTGAAATCATTCAAACCCGAACGGTTTGGAGCAATGTTTCCCATGCTGCACATGCACTATGATTTTTCCCGCGCAATTGCTCTCTAGATGGCGTGGATATACATGTATATTCCACCTAAGGCGTCCTTTACATGTCAATCATTTGCAAAGTGGCATTTACCGGCTTATTTGTCGGCTTATTTGAAGCGCTACAGCAGTGGACTGGCAATAACTGATCATTACTATACATATACCGGAGTAATAATGTGCCACGGGCATAAATTTATCGTGCAATTATCCAGAGTTTGCATTTAAGCGAAGTGCAGTTATCCAAAGTGTGTTCCAATTGAAAAGCATTAGGAAAAGACAGGACCGACGTGACTACGTGCAGTTATCCGGAGTGTACAGTTAACCGATGTGCAGTTAAGTGGAGTTGTGTGTGTGTGTGTGTGTGTGTGTAATTCTCTGACTACCATTAAGAGAGATCAAATTGTCTCTATTATATAAGTCCAGCATAAGATTCCCTGATATGTAGATAATGCAACCAAATGTGTAACTGCAGGATTTCCTTGGAATGTTCACCTCTCCTTTAGCCTAGTGGTTACTGCGTTGGCCTCGGACGCGGGATGTCGTGGTTTTGATGCCCCGCCAAGTCATACCAAAGACTTACAAAAATGGTGCTAACGGCTGTCTCGCTTGGCGCTAATCATGAAGATGTTAGGGTAAACACTGGTCGGCCTCGTTTCTGGATAATGTTAATGGGTGGGACATCATGCTACATGTCTCTAGCATGATGCATCAGTTCTAGACATCACTAAAAACTACCACACCGCAAACATCGTTCCGATATGACTGAAAAAAGTGTTTGAGCAAGTTAAACATCCAAATCAAACCCTCCTCTGAATTTTCACCACTGAAGGATAATAACCAATTTAGTAAAGACAGTGGATTTCAGTAAGTAGCATGCAGATGTTCTAATCATCTGGACACAAAACACACATTGTTCTTTCATGTAGGAAATGAAACATGAGACATTTTCCACATCAAATTATTAATTGTAAAACTTTACTTCAATATATACAATATTCACGATTATACATGAATATTAGCCAATTATGGCTGTTGCACGAGATTTTGTAACTGCTTTGTCTGTTAAACTTCAGAGATTGGAAAATTCTATGATGTCTTTTATATGGGACACATTTTGGCCAGAATAAAGTTGACATTTTATACAAATGTGTAGTGATCCATGTTCCATAATTTGTATTGATTCACGAAGTATGATAGCAAATGTGTATTGATTCATGTAGCCATGTACAGGTCTCGTCTTTGGCTTGAATGATCCACCTTGTTTTAAATGGAGAGACCTTACCTATCTGTATAGTAAGACTGTACCGTGTTATATTCTAAAGATTGATTTATGCTTTTAAAAAGCTTATTTTAAAAGCACAGTAATTAAAGTACTAAATGTGCCAAACTTTGAAAGATGACACTAACTGTTATTATTACGTCTCAATAAAAATAAATCGTCAGAGTTGAAAATTACTTGTAATGATGCATGGTCGCAATTTCGAATTCAAGATATTCTTGTGAGAAATGGAATAGTTATCAACTATTTCAGTACAATTATCAAATCCAAAAGCTGAACAACACGGCATTTATTATCATAATATATTTATTGCTTATCGATGAAAGCAATCGTCCTTCTTATTAGTAATGTTAATGACATATAGTCACAGTTTAATTGCACCATTTAATTTGTTGTTCTAAGAAATAATATCTCCCAACTCAAAATAGTTGTAGATTATATTTAGTCATTGCACTAACTTGTTTTATATCAATGTCGTCTACTTTAAAATATTTTAATATAGGAAAGGAAATGTACAGTTCATGTTCGCCGTCGATTTTGCACATTAAAATTATATCGCTTTTAAGCCTACGTGGTTAGAGCGTCCGCCTCGCATGCGGAAGGTCGCGGGTTCGAACACCGGAAGAGTCATACCAAAGACTTATACAAATGGTACTAGGAGCTGCCTCACTTGAATCTTACTATTAAGAGGTTAGTGTTAAGACTTGTTGCATGGTGCCCCAGTGCTAGGCATCAATATAAACATCAATATAAACTGCATCACTGCAGACATCGTAGCGATATGAATGTAATTAGATTACATTGACCTTGTTTAAAGGCAAAAGATCTATTCTTTATAAAGAGCGTAACTAAGACGTCCACTTACCGTTACATTTGCCGCCCTAAGTATTGTTTCTTACACTATTTACCAAATAATGTGATGTTGTTTAATTTGTAAAGCACAGTGGCAAGTACCTGTTTTATGCATTCTTGATTGATGCGAACTAATTGATTTCTTCAGAGTCTACGATCCAGATAGGTGTAGATCATATAGAGCAGTGCCAACTTAGTAAAGGACAAATTGTGAATAAAGTATCAGTATACAGGTCATGTGTGTTCGGCTATGCTTTAATGCAGATTTAAAAATATTAATTAGATTAATAGTTCCATATACAAAAAGAAAGAAATAGTAATGTCAGTATCATAAGCATCGCCACTATTATCATCACCACACACTGCAACCACTGAGGTTAGTAAAGGTACAAGTAGACAAAATTGTTATAGCACGTTAACAACGGCACCTTTACACTAATATTGCTAATAGTATTTGTTGATGATATTCAAAGAGATGATTAGATTGTAGTTGTCTCAACAGCAGCAGAAGTAGTAGTTATTGGGATGGTGGTCGTAGTTGTAGCAGTTTTAGTATGAGGATGAGAAAGAAGAAAGGGCACTTATCCATTCTTCATTCTTGGATCTGAGTCAACAAACGGCATGAATGAGGTATACATATCGCAACAGAAATCATTTTAGCCCACAAAATTCCATAAAGTGAATGTTTTCAATAATATATCCCACAAGTATTGCATCTTATTCTTGACCTAGTATGTAAGATCTCCCAGGTAAGGTAGCCAATGCATTTTACAGGTATCAGTCTACACATACACATTCGTATCACCTGTTTTTACAATTACGGGAATTCGTATCTAGTCAGTGTATGCAATACTATTGTAATAGCACAATTGTCGAAGGTATTTATTGCTCAGTATTTACACAGATACATAGAATGGTTGAGCTCAGACTTGATACATATTCATTGAATGGTTGAGTTTATACAGGACACACATTAATAGCATGGTTAGTTAGGATTTCATCCCAGGTAAGGTAGCCAATACATTTTACAGGTATCAGTCTACACACAGGATTTCATACAGATTCATAGAATTGCTAAGTTTAGAGTAAACATGGTTTCGGACAAATTATGTATCGAGGCAAAATCGCAGGGGTGGGGTGGGGGTGATTGCATCCCTTTTTCCCTATGTGTGTGCGTCCCTTGATTGAATTCAGACTTTACACACATGTATAGTATGGCTGAGTATGGGCTTCACACTAATAAGCAATCTCGTGTATATATTTGTTGTAATGTCGATAATTTTGTAAGGCTTATACTTCCTGGTACCACGAAGGGTAAAGGACGTAGTTATTCATGTTTCTGCTAATATCATCTCTCTCAACCACGATATGAATGACTGAAGATGTCCATCATGTTTCATTAAAACTCTAGATGTTATTGAGAAAATTACCGTGGCCACAAATAAAAAATAAATAAAAAAATAAATACTTCATCAATCAGACTTATTTTGTAGATATGTCCACAAGGCATTGCTGTCAAATATTGTACAAAACAAAGTGTTGTTGAATAGATTGATTATTACTTGAATGTATAACAAGGATAAGTTTCATCCCAGTAGCTATCACTGAACTTAAATAATTATATAAGAGATTAACAATATTTTTACATTATTAGTGCTGGTTGAATAGTTTTTTCACACTTTGTACTAACAGCATATCATGTACGGCGTTTCTATTTGCACACCCACATAGTCAAGACTTAGTTTTGTAGTGAGTAATAAATAGTACATATTTTCTTTATGTCCGAGACGTTTTTATTTTACACACAAGAGTATGTCTCTACTGCAGTTTCGAAATTAATAAGTAATTCTGTAAATGGATTCTGGCTGGAAGTTAGTTCTCTATCTTGTACAGCCCAACCTTAAATTATAAACTGTCATATTTTCACAGTTCAGTTCACCTAGAGTCAGTGCCTCTCGATCTACTGAAACGACAAGATGGCCACAGCAATGTCACAAGAAGCTATTTGCATTCTGGTCGAGTATAGGACTCTGACACTAGAGACGGAAGGTATGTGACATATAAATTTAACGAAAGACATTAAACTGCACATATTTTATGAAATGTGAACCGATTATATGATAAGTAACAATGCTAGATAATGACGTCACGATGTAAACGTATAGGGTGCGTGGGAGGTTGACCGACAGCAATGGTCGTTCCTAACAAGTGATTCTCGATGGAGGTGCAATTATAATTATAGTCAGCATAATGCCAATAAATATCCTGATTACTGTTTGAGATGTCATATATTAAAGATCGTTATTAAAAGGTGCCACACGTATTCTGGAGTTCTTTGGTATCGTGAGTCGTAAAGTTAGCGATGGGCAAGTAAGTAAACGAAAATGCTGCCTTCAAGATATTACATATGTCTATTCGGTATTATTTTTTTCTGTATTAACATAAATTTCATGTCCAGCTTAACTCCAGATTCCAGAATATGCAAGGGGCTTTACTCGGAGGTCGCGGTATTCTCGAAAAAAATTATTTGTACGATGGCATGTAATTAACCTTATGTTAGGATGTTGATGTATAAGGTGCAAAAATTGTAAATCAATTTGAATATCGAATACTACTTCAATGCCACTCATTCTGTCTCCTGTACCCTTCTAGGACAGAAACTTGTCTGAGAGAATTACAACAATATATATGTAGCCACTTGTGACCGGGGAGACGGGGTGGGAGGAAATAGCGATGCCAACAGTTTATGAACGTTGGGGAGAGGGTGTGGGAGGACGTAGAGATGCCAAAAGTTCAGGAAAGTTTTACCGGGTACCCGTCAATCCTAACGATTGGTACACGGGTACGCGATCAAAGGGAAACTCTATGAAATATTTAAGAACCGCTTTGTTGCAGGTTCTCCTACGCCAGCCCCGAAGAGAGGTATAAGCAGAATTAATACTAATCTTAGTAGTAGAAACGCGTAATTTGAACATTTAAAAAAAAATCATTATATATGTTACATGCCATAATTACAGAAATCTATGAAAATGAACATATGTGTTTCCTTCTAACCGGGATCTGCAGTTAAATTTTTGTCACAAATCGGCTAAATGAATGTGGATTAGTGCAAGGCTATAGACACAAAAAAACTGATAAATTATTTATGCATACTACTCACTTAACTAGTCTACATGTCTATAATAATTTTCGCGAATGGTCGTAAGGTGTACAAATGATGTCTGTTGTATTATATCACTGTCAAATTCTTATTTCAAATTTTTAAAGTGCTATTGATTTTTCCTTTTCTTGATGTATTATGTTTTTAAGTTCAATGAAATCTCTCGTCTCTAACATTTTACAGTCGTATAACATATATCAGTCACATCGATTGCGCCCGTTTATTGCGATAGTTGGCGTCATCTATTTTCAATTAGGACTGGTCTGTTACGTATTTGGTATCAAATAGAATGAATCTGAGACAACGTGGTTTGACATTCAAAAAAATCCGTCTGTTTTCTTGGAACTATTTCATGTACGTATTATAAATAGAAAATAAAGAAACGACACAGAAGTTTAATGAAGAACACATATACTCTTATCATTCATATATATATATATATATATATATATATATATATATATATATATATATATATATATATATATATATATATATATATATATATATATATATATATATATATATACTTACATACATATATCGTGTTTAGGCTCTAATATACGGAAAGAAAGAAAGAGTGAAAACAACCAGCTTTGTAAAATTTAATAATTTATTTCCCAGTAAAAACTATTATAATTGTGGAAATAAGAACTTACGGTTTTAAGAATCAAATCCGAAAATAATCCACGATTTTAGTAGCAAACAAGTTGTAAAATGTTCTAATTCAAGTTTGGGTCCCAACGAAAATTCAAGAATTGTATTTACAATTAACTGGATCGACTTTCTGACCCAAATAAGTCTTGTCAGTTGCAAGTGGATTAACCATTATATTGTCTCCATCTAGGTGGTTGCCTAGTAATAAATGATTGCCCTCAACGGGTAAAACGGAGACTGAACCCACAAGCAGAAGAAATAATCGCTGAAGAATAGGCAGGGTTCCGGAATGGAAGAACCACAACAGAACAAATGGTCAATATTAGGGTTCTGTGTGAAAAGTACTCACAACATCAACAAGACATCTATCATGTGTTCATATATTTCAAAAAGGTTTTTGACAGAGTGTGGCATGATGCATTGTGGGCCACAATGAATAAGTACAAGATGGGTGAAAAGTTGACCAACACCATCAAGCAGCTGTACGCCAAGGCTAACAGTGCAATAATTGCTCAAGGTTTTGTGGGGGACTGGTTCAAGACTATAATTGGAGTACGGCAAGGCTGTCTCCTGTCACCCACACTTTTCAACATCTACTTTGAGCGCCTCATGAGCGAAGCCCTGGAAAACCACTGTGGAACAATCAGCATTGGGGGACGTAACATCACCAACCTCCACTTTGCAGACGACATTGATCAGCTGGCAGGTAGTAAAGATGAGCTTGCCACAATAGAGAAAAACCTCGATGAAACATCTTCCAGATTTGACATGGAGATAAGTGCCGAGAAGACAAAGCTGATCACAAATAGTGGCAAACTTATCTCAACCAAGATTAAAATCAGAGGACAGGAACTGGAAACTGTGGGCCAATTAAAATATTTTGGTTCAAATATCTTGATTCCATAATCAAGGAAGAGTGATCAAGGGTAGAAATTTTGTCACGAGCAGCACAAACAACGGCAGCTATGTAAAAGCTAAGACCCATCTAGGGAGACAAGAATATCTGTCTGAAAACTAAAATCAGACTATTAAGAGCGCTAGTCATCTTAATCTTTCTGTATTCATGTCAGGCCTGGGCCCTGACAACAGAATTACAACGAAGAATCCAGGCACATGAAATGAGATGCTACAGAACCATCCTTGGCATCTCTTACATGGTCCACATCACAAATGAAGAGGTGTGAAACACCATCAGGCACAAAGTGGCCATTAGAAAGACCTCCTCACCACTGTCAAAAAGAGAAAGCTGAAATGGTATGGCCATGTCACTAGAGCCAACAGTCTATCCACAACAGTACTGCAGGGTAGTGTTCAAGGTGGTAGAAGGAGAGGTAGACAGAGAAAAAAGTGGAGTGACAACATCACAGAATGGACCAGGAAAAGTTGCGCAGGGCCACAGGCATTGGCACATGATCGAGATAAGTGGAGGGAACTGGTCAGATGTTCAGCAGCATAGTGCCTCAACGACCACATTAGGTCAAGAGACTGATGATAATGATGATGATGATGATGATGATGTTCCGACTGTCACTGGTCCTGAGACTAAGTCTGTTTACACGTTTACACAATGGAGAGGAACATTAACAATCATTAGAAGACGACGTCTCAGAATAATGTAACGTACCTGACAATAAAAGAGTCTAAGAAGCTCCTGTGTACTTTAAAAATTTTATAGGGGTGGGGTTGGCCGAGTCACCCAAGAGTGATATAGAACCCTTGTGGTTCACAATTCTCTATATTAACATCAGAATGCGGTTTATCAAACCTAACATAAGTATTGCTATCAATATAAACGACCGTGACCTCTTAGAAATAAGAGCATTTGGAATAGGTCTGTCTTGATTCGTGTGCCTCTTTTGCTGTTAGAAGCATGCCACGTGACGAAGGTAACAAAAATAGCACAGTCAATACATCTAAAGCGATATGTTTCACTTTTAACTCTTTGTAGTGGCCATACCATCTAACTGATACAACATGTTTTAGTGACTCGGTCTGTGGTTAAATGGCAATACATTCATTACCAGACAAAGATATGAAAAAGGAGCCAAGAAAAGATTACTTTAGAAGAAAAAAAATTAATTAAAGATAATTCGCTTTTCTTACTAACCACCATAATACTTATTACAATCAGTCATATTTACATTGATGAATAACAATATCATAACATAAAGATAACGACTCTTTGTTGATATATATATATATATATATATATATATATATATATATATATCTAGTCTTACCCTCATAAACGAAAGATACACGTGTAAAACAAACTCCGTGACAACCAAAACCATTGGAGATCACTATGCAGTGATAGTGAGATCAGAATCACACCTATAAGGGAGTGCACAACAAGTTCATTCGGGAAGCTCCCCAATAGAAGAGTTCTTTAGAGAGGTTTTGTAACAATTTTGTTTATTTGATTTTATAGCAAAATAAATGTCTAGGATGGTGAGTTTCTAAGGTGAAACCAATGGTCATTGTCTGAGTTGAAATAAAATGACTTTGTATTTACCATGTAGTGCCAAATAATTCGATGAAATTCTGAGAAACGGCAACATATCTTATATTATCTACATTATTTATTAGAAGACTAGCGTTATCATATCCGTCTATGAAATTCTGAGTACCGAAATCATATCTTACATTATCTAGACTGTATTAGAAGACTAGCGTTATCATTACACAAAATGGATGATTTTCATGCATTCCCAGTAGGCAGATACATGATTGTAAGTGCAATGTCCGATTTTCATTAATCATAGAAGTTGTGAGATATGGATTTATATAAAATGACTGACTTTAATAGGGTTGCGAATCACGGGAATATGTATTTACCTTTTAGTACTGAATTCCACTAATCATTGGACATGCGAATATTTACAAGCAGTCCAACTATAGAATAATAATAATAATAATAATAATAATAATAATAATAATAATAATAATTACAGTTATAGTTGTTGTTGTAGGGTTTAATGCCATTTTTCAGCACACAATAGGTTATACATGGCGGCCAGCCAAGAAATTATTTTTGGTGGAGGAAGTACCCGGAAAAACCCCCAGAAGCATGATCGACCCGCGACAAGCAACTGGCAAGCTTTCTCACATAACTATATTAGCCGAATATGAGACTAAGAGAGGTGAGATGGCAGTGATGCGTAAAGGAGAGGACTTTAGACCACTCGAGGCCCCCAATAATAATAATAATAATAATAATAATAATAATAATAATAATAATAATAATTATTATTATTAATACAATTAAAAAGGTCATAACTAGGAACAGAGTTTCCTCAAGCAAAATATAACCATGGCTAAAATCATGCATTGAGTATATCAATTGTATTACATGATGCAATACAGTCTTCCAATACAGCGTTGTGTTTTCGTACTCTAAAATAAGTTTACACAGCAAGACGAGAAGAAAACGCACAACAAATCATCCACAATGTGAACTTATTACATACTTCAAAATGTCATTAGGTGGTACCTTTTCTCATTATTCAAATAGAATCATTTACGATAATAATAATAATAATAATAATAATAATAATAATAATAATAATAATAGTTGTTGTTGTTATATGGTTTAACGCCATTTATCGGCACACGATAGGATGTTATACATGGCAGCCAGTCAAGAAAGTATTTTTGGTGGAGGAAGTACCAGGGAAAACCCCCAGAAAGAACCACCGACCCACGACAAGCAACTGGCCTGCTTTCTCACATAACTACATTAGCCGAATATGAGACTCGAACGCACGCAAACAGAGGTGAGATGGCAGTGATGCATAACCGAGAGCACTTAAGACCACTTTGGGCATAATAATAATAATAATAAAAATATTATTATTATTATTATTATTATTATTATTATTATTATTATTATTATTATTATTATTATTATTGTTATTATTAAAATTATTATTATTATTAATGCCCTTGAAAGGGTCATAGCTAAATATAGAGATTCTTCAAACAAAATAACCATGGCTAAAATCAAGCACTGAGTATATCAGTTGTATTACATGACCCAATACAGTCTTCCAATACATCATTGTGTTATCGTACTCTAAAATAAGGTTACACAGCAAAACGAGAAGAAAACGCAGAACAAATCATCCATAATGTGAACTTATTAGGTACTTCAAAATGTCATAGTACACGTCTTAATTTTCATCGTGTTTTTGTTGTTGATACAAATTTTATATTTCCATCCATATTGTATATATTAGGTTGTAGCTTTTCTCACTATTCAATGGAATCATTTACAATAATAATAATAATAATATTAATAATAATAATAATAATAATAATATATAATAATAAAATATAAAAAATTGTTATAAATAATGATAATAATAAAAATTATAATAATAATAATAATAATATTATTATTATTATATAAAAAGAAAAATAATTAAAAAATATTATAAATAATAATAATAATAAAATTATTATTAACAAAAGAAATAAAAGTAATATTTTAAAAATAAATATTATAATACAAATAATAATAATAATAATAATAATAATAATAATAATAATAATAATGATAATAATATTAGTTGTTGAACTTGTAGCGTTTAACGCCATTTTTCAGCACACGATATGTTATACATGGCACCCAGCCAAGAAAGTATTTTTGGTGGAGGAAGTACCCGGGAAAACCCCCAGAAGCGTCATCGACCCGCGACAAGCAACTGGAAAGCTTTCTCACATAACTACATTAGCCGAATATGAGAATCGAACGCACGCAAAGAGAGGTGAGATGGCAGAGATGCGTAACGGAGAGGACTTTAGACCACTCGGGGCCCCCATTAAAAATAATAATAATAATAATAATAACAATAATTATTATTATTATTAATACAATTGAAACGGTCATAAATAGGAACAGAGTTTCCTCAAACAAAATATAACCATGGCAAAAATCATGCATTGAGTATATCAATTGTATTACATGACGCAATACAGTCTTCCAATACAGCGTTGTGTTTTCGTACTCTAAAATACGTTTACACAGGAAGACGAAAAGAAAACGCACAACAAATCATCCACAATGTGAACTTATTACATACTTCAAAATGTCATTAGGTGGTACCTTTTCTCATTATTCAAATAGAATCATTTACGATAATAATAATAATAATAATAATAATAATATATAATAATAAAATAAAAAATATTATAACTAATGATAATAATAAAATTATTAATCAAAATAATAAAAATATAATAAATAATAATAATAATAATAATAATAATAATAAAAATAATATATAAAAAGAAAAATATAAAATAAATTATAAATAATAATAAAAATATTACTAATAAAGGAAATAAAAATATTATCAAAACAAATAATATTAAAAATACAAATAATAATAATAATAATAATAATAATAATAATAATAATAATTGTGGTTGTTGTAGGGTTTAACGCATATTTTTCAGCACACGCTAGGTTATACATGGCAGCCAGCTAAGAAAGAATTTTTGGTGGAGTAAGTATCCGGATAAACACCCAGAAAGAACCACCGACCCACGACAAGCAACTGGCAAGCTTTCTCACATAACTACATTAGCTGAATATGAGACTCGAACGCACGCAAACAAAGGTGAGATGGCAGTGATGCGTAACGGAGAGCAATTTAGACCACTCGGAGCCCCCAATAATAATAATAATAATAATAATAATAATAATAATAAATATTATTATTATGATTATTATTATTATTTATGTCCTTGAAAAGGTCATAACTAGGAACAGAGTTTCTTCAAACAAAATAACCATGGCTAAAATCAAGCACTGAGTATATCAATTGTATTACATGACCAAATACAGACTTTAAATACAGCGTTGTTTTCATACTCTAGAATAGGTTTACACAGGAAGACGAGAAGAAAACGCACAACAAATCATCCATAATGTGAACTTATTACGTACTTCAAAATGACATAGTACACGTCTTGATTTTCATCTTGTTTTTTGCTGATACTTACTTTCTAATACAAATTTTATATTTCCATCCATATTGTATATATTAGCTTGTAGCTTTTCTCACTACTCGAAAAGATTCATTTACAATAATAATAATAATAATAATAATAATAATAATAATAATAATAATAATAATAACGATAATAACAATAATAATAATAGAAATTATATATAATAATAAAATAATACAAAATATTATAAATAATGATAATAATAAAATTATTAATCACAATAATAAAAATATTATAAATACAAATAATAATAATAATAATAATAATAATATTAATACTACTACTACTACTACTACTACTACTACTACTAATAATAATAACAATAATATATAAAAAGAAAAGAAATATAAAATAAATTATAAATAATACTAAAATTATTAATAATAGAAATAAAAATAATATAAAAACAAATAATATTAAAAATACAAATAATAATAATAATAATCATAATATTAATAATAATAATATATAATAAAATAAAAAATATTATAAATAATGCCAATAATAAAATTATTACTACAAATAATAATAATAATATTAATATATATATAAAGAAAAAATATTATAAATAATAATAATAATAAAAATATTAATAACAAAAGAAACAAAAATATTATAAAACATGTAATATTCTAATAGAAATAATAATAATAATAATAATAATAATAATAATAATAATAATAATAATAATAATAGTTTTTCTTCTAATAGGGTTTAACGCCAATTTTCAGCACATGATAGGTTATACATGGCGGCCAGTGAAGAAAGTATTTTTGGCAGAAGAAGTACCAGGGAAAACCCCCTGAAAGAACCACCAACCCACGGCAAGCAACTGGCAAGCTTTCTCACATATCTACATCAGCCGATTATGGGACTCGAACGCACACAAACAGAGATGAGATAGCAGTGATGCGTAACTGAGAGCACTTTAGACCAATCCGGGTCCTCAATAATAATAAAAATACTAATGCTAATACTAATACTACTACTAATAATAAGTATTATTATTATTATTATTATTATTATTATTATTATTATTATTAATGCCCTTGAAAAGGTCATAACTAAGAACAGAGATTTTTCAAACAAAATAACCATGGCTAAAATCATGCACTGAGTATATCAATTTGATTACATGATGCAATACAATCATCCAATACATTGTTGTGTTTTCATACTCTAAAATAAGTTTACACAGCAAGATGAGAAGAAAAGACAACAAATCATCCATAATGGGAACTTATTACATACTTTAAAATGTCATAGTACACGTCTTGATTTTCATCTTGCTTTTCTGCTGAAACTTACTTTCATTTACATTGATAATAATAATAATAATAATAATAATAATAATAATAATAATAATGATAAAAATAATAATAATAATAATAACAATCATAATAATAATAGTAGCGATATATAATAATAAAATAATACAAAATATTATAAATAAAGATAATAAAATTATTAATCACAATAATAAAAATATTATAAATACAAATAATAATAATAATAATAATAATAATAATAATAAAATAAAAATAATATATAAAAAGAAAAGAAATATAAAATAAATTATAAATAATAATAAAATTATTAATAACAAAAGAAATAAAAATATTATAAAAACAAATAATATTAAAATACAAATAATAATAATAATATTAATAATAATAATAATAATAATAATAATAATAATAATAATTGTGGTTGTTGTTAGGTTTAACGCCTATTTTTAAGCACATGATAGGTTATGTTTGTTTTTTATGGTTTAACGTCATTTTTCAGCACAATATAGGCTATACATGGCGGATAGTATTAATGGTGGAGGAAGAAACCGGACAAACCCTGGAAAGAACCACCGACCCGCGAGAAGCTACTGGCAAGCTTTCTCACATAACTACATTTGCCGAATCTTAGACTCGAACCCACGCAGACAGAGTTGATATGGCAGTGGTCCGTAACGGACAGCGCTTTAGACCACTCAGCCACTTGGGGCCCCCCACGATAGGTTATACATGACGGCCAGCTAAGAAAGAATTTTTGGTGGAGCAAGTACCCCGATAAACCCCCAGAAAGAACCACTGACCCACGACAAGCAACTGGCAAGCTTTCTCACTTAACTACATTAGCCGAATATGAGACTTGAATGCACGCAAACAGAGGTGAGATGGCAGTGATGCATAACAGAGAACAACTTAGACCACTCAGAGCCCCCAATAATAATAATAATAATAATAATAATAATAAATATTATTATCATTATTCTTATTATTATTATTATTATTATTATTATTATTATACTTATTATTCTTATTATTATTCTTATTATTATTATTATTTATGCCCTTGAATGATAATAATAAAATTATTAATCACAATAATAAAAATATTAAAAATACAAATACAAATACAAATAATAATAATAATAATAATAATAATAATAATAATAATATAAAAAGAAAAGAAATATAAAATAAATTATAAATAATAATAAAATTATTAATAGCAAAAGAAATAAAAATATTATAAAAGCAAATAATATTAAAAATACAAATAATAATAATAATAATAATAATAATAATAATAATAATAATAATAATAATAATTGTGGTTGTTGTAGGGTTTGACACATATTTTTAAGCACAGGATAGGTTAAACATGGTGGCCAGCCAAGAAAGAATTTTTGGTGGAGGAAGTACCCGTATAAACCCCCAGAAAGAACCACTGACCCACGACAAGCAACTGACAAGCTTTATCACATAACTACATTAGCCGAATATGAGACTCGAACGCACGCAAACAGAGGTGAGATGGCAGTGATGCGTAGCGGAGAGCAATTTAGACCACTCGGAGCCCCCAATAATAATAATAATAGTAATAATAATAAATATTATTATTATTATTATTATTATTATTATTATTGTTATTATTATTATTTATGCCCTTGAAATGGTCAAAACTAGGAACAGAGTTTCTTCAAACAAAATAACCATGGCTAAAATCAAGCACTGAGTATATCAACTGTATTACATGACCAAATACAGACTTTAAATACAGCGTTGTTTTCATATAATAATAATAAAAATAAAATATAAATAATAATAATAATAATAAAATTATTAATAATAAAAGAAATAAAAGTAATATTTTAAAAATAAATAATATTATAATACAAATAATAATAATAATAATAACAATAATAATAATAATAATAATAATAATAATAATAATAATAATAATAATAATATTAGTTGTTGTTGTTGAACTTGTAGCGTTTAATGCCATTTTTCAGCACACGATAGGTTATACATGGCACCCAGCCAAGAAAGTATTTTTGGTGGAGGAAGTACCCGGGAATGCCCCCCAGAAAGAACCACCAATCCACGACAAGCAACTGGCAAGCTTTCTCACATAACTACATAGGCGAATATGAGACTCAAATGCACGCAAACAGAGGTGAGATGGAAGTGATGCATAACGGAGAGCACTTTAGACCACTCGGGGCCCCCAATAATAATAATAATAATAATAAATATTATTATTATTAATAATGCCCTTGAAAAGATCAATACATCTAAAGCGATATGTTTCACTTTTAACTCTTTGTAGTGGCCATACTGTCTCACTGATACAACATGTTTTAGTGACTCGGTCTGTGGTTAAATGGCAATACATCCAATACCAGACAAAGATATGAAAAAGGAGCCAAGTAAAGATTACTTGAGAAGAAGAAAAACTTAATTAAAGATAATTCGCTTTTCTTACTAACCACCATAATACTTATTACAACCAGTCATATTTACATAGATGAATAACAATATCATAACATAAAGATAACGACTCTTTGTTTATATTTCTATATTTAAATACATTATCTAGTCTTACCCTCATAAACGAAAGATACACATGTAAAACAAACTCCATGACAACCAAAACCATTGGAGATCACTATGCAGTGATAGTGAGACCAGAATCACACTTATAAGGGAGTGCACAACAAGTTCATTCGGGAAGCTCCCCAATAGAAGAGTTCTTTAGAGAGGTTTTGTAACAATTTTGTTTATTTGATTTTATAGCAAAATAAATGTCTAGGATCGTGAGTTTCTAAGGTGAAACCAATGGTCATTGTCTGAGTTGAAATAAAATGACTTTGTATTTACCATGTAGTGCCAAATAATTCGATGAAATTCTGAGAAACGGCAACATATCTAATATTATCTACATTGTTTATTAGAAGACTATCATTATCATTTGCACAAAATGGATGATTTTCATGCATTCCCAGTAGGCAGATACATGATTGTAAGTGCAATGTCCGACTTTCATTCATCATAGAAGTTGTGAGATATGGATTTATATAAAATGACTGACTTTAATAGACTTGCGAATCACGAGAATATGTATTTACCTTTTAGTACTGAATTCCACTAATCATTGGACATGCGAATATTTACAAGCAGTCCAACTATAATAATAATAATAATAATAATAATAATAATAATAATAATAATAATTATAGTTGTTGTTGTTGTTGTAGGGTTTAACGCCATTTTTCAGCACACGATAGGTTATACATCGTGGCCAGCCAAGAAAGTATTTTTGGTGGAGGAAGTACCCGGGAAAACCCCCAGAAGCATCACCGACCCGCGACAAGCAACTGCCAAGCTTTCTCACATAACTACATTAGCCGAATATGAGACTCCAACGCACGCAAACAGAGGTGAGATGGCAGTGATGCGTAACGGAGAGGACTTTAGACCACTCGGGGCCCCCAATAATAATAATAATAATAATAATAATAATAATAATACTAATAATAATGATAATAATAATAATACTAATAATAATAATAAATATATATATAATAAAAATTATAAATAATGCTAATAATAAAATTATTCATACAATAATAATAATAATAATAATAATAATAATAATAAAAATAATAATAATAATCTTACAAATACAAATAATAATAATATTAATATATAATAAAAAGAAACAAAATATTATAAATAATAATAATAAAAATATTAATAACAAAAGAAACAAAAATAATATTATAAAACATGTAATATTCTAATAGAAATAATAATAATAATAATAATAATAATAATAATAATAATAATAATAATAATAATAATAATAATAATAATAGTTGTTGTTGTTATAGGGTTTAATGCCATTTTCCGGCACATGCTAGGTTATACATGGCGGCCAGTCAAGAAAGTATTTTTGGCGGAGGAAGTACCAGGGAAAACCCCCAGAAAGAACCACCGACCCACGACAAGCAACTGGCAAGCTTTCTCACATAGCCGAATATGAGACTCGAACGCACGAAAACAGAGATGAGATAGCAGTGATGCATAACGGAGAGCACTTTAGACCACTCAGGGTCCTCAATAGTAATAAAAATACTAATACTACTACTACTACTAATAATAATAATAATAATGATAATAATAATAATAATAATTATTATTATTATTATCATTATTATTAATGCCCTTGAAAAGGGTCATAACTAGGAACAGAGATTTTTGAAACAAAATAACCATGGGTAAAATCATACATTGAGTATATCAATTGTATTACATGATGCAATAGTCTTCCAATACATTTTTGTGTTTTCGTACTCTAAAATAAGTTTACACAGCAAGATGAGAAAAAAACGCACAACAAATCATCCATAATGTGAACTTATTATGTACTTCAAAATGTCATAGTACACGTCTTGATTTTTATCTTGCTTTTTTGCTGATACTTACTTTCTAATACAAATTTTATCTTTCAATCCATATTGTATATTTTAGGTTGTAGCTTTTTTCACTATTCAATTAGAATCATTTACAATAATAATAATAATAATAATAATAATAATAATAATAATAATAATAATAATAATAATAAGAAAGAATATTATAAATAATGATAATGATAAAATTATTAATAACAATAATAATATTATTATTATAAATACAATTAATAATAATAGTATATATTTAGACAAAAAAATAAAATATATTATAAATAATAATAATAATAATAATCAAAATTATTAATAACAAAAGAAATATGAATAATATTATAAAAACATAATATCAAAAACACAAATAATAATAATAATAATAATAATAATAATAATAATAATAATAATAATAATTATAATAATTGTTGTTGGTTTAGGGTTTAAAGGCATTTTTCAGCACACGATAGGTTATACATGGCGGCCAGCCGAGAAAGTATTTTTGGCGGAGGAAGTACCCGGGAAAACCCCTAGAAAAAACCATCAACCATCGACAAGCAACTAGCAAGCTTTTTCACATAACTACATTAGTCAAATATGAGACTCGAACGCACGCAAACAGAGGTGAGATGACAGTGATGCGAAACGAAGGACACTTTAGACCACTCGGGGCCCCCCAGTAATAATAATAATAATATTATTATTGTTATTATTATTATTATTAATGCCCTTGAAAAGGTCATAACTAGGAACAGAGTTTCTTCAAACAAAATAACCATGGCTAAAATCAAGCACTGAGTATTACATGACCCAACAGTCTTCCAATACATCGTTGTGTTTTCGTACTCTAAAATAAGTTTACACAGGAAGACGAGAAGAAAAAGCACAACAAATCATCCATAATGTGAACTTATTACGTACTTCAAAATGTCATAGTACACGTCTTGATTTTTATCTTGCTTTTTTGCTGATACTTACTTTCTAATACAAATTTTATATTTCCATCCATATCGTATATATTAGGTTGGAGCTTTTCTCACTATTCAAATCGACTCTTTTACAATAACAACAACAATAATAATAATAATAATAATAATGATACTACTAAAAATAATGATAATAATAATAATAATAAAAATATATAATAAAAAAATATAAATAATGCTAATAATAAAATTAATACAATAATAATAATAATAATAGTAATAATCTTACAAATACAAATAATAATAATAATATTAATATATAATAAAAAATATTATAAATAATAATAATAATAAAAATATTAATAACAAAAGAAACAAAAATAATATTATAATCATATAATATTTGAATAGAAATAATAATAACAATAACAATAATAATAATAATAATAGTTGTTGTTGTTATAAGGTTTAACGCCATTTTTCGGCACATGATAGGTTATAGATGGCGGCCAGTCAAGAAAGTATTTTTGGTGGAGGAAGTACCAGGGAAAACCCCCAGAAAGAACCACTGACCCACGACAAGCAGCTGGCAAGATTTCTCACATAACTACATTAGCCGAATATGAGACTGGAACACACGAAAACAGGGATGAGATAGCAGTGATGCATAACGGAGAGCACTTTAAACCACTCGGGGTCCTCAATAATAATCAAAATACTAATACTAATAATAATAATAATAATAATAATAATTATTATTATTATTATTATTATTATTAATGCCATTGAAAAGATAATAACTAGGAACAGAGATTTTTCAAACAAAATAACCATGGCTAAAATCATGCATTGAGTATATCAATTGTATTACATGATGCAATACAGTCTTCCAATACATTGTATTGTTTTCGTACTCTAAAATAAGTTTACACAGCAAGATGAGAAGAAAACGCACAACAAATCATCCATAATGTGAACTTATTATGTACTTTAAAATCTCATAGTACACGTCTTGATTTTCATCGTGTTTTTTTGCTGATACTTACTAATACAAATTTTATATTTCCATCCATATTGTATATTAGGTTGTAGCTTTTTTCACTATTCAAATGGAATCATTTACAATAATAATAATAATAATAATAATAATAATAATAATAATAATACAATTAATAAAATAAGAAAAGATATAAATAATGAGAATGATAAAATTATTAATAACAATAATAATATTACTATTATAAATACAATTAATAACAATAATATATATTTAGACAAAAAATAAAAAATATTATAAATAATAATAATAATAATAAAATTCTTAATAAGAAAAGAAATATAAATAATATTTTAAAAACAAATAATATTAAAAATACAAATAATAATAATAATAATAATAATTGTTGTTGGTTTAGGGTTTAAAGGCATTTTTCAGCACACGATAGGTTATACATGGTGGCCAGCCGAGAAAGTATTTTTGGTGAAGGAAGAACCCAGAAACCCCCCAGAAAGAACCACCGACTCACGACAAGCAACTGGCAAGCTTTCTCACATAACTACATTAGCCGAATATGAGACTTGAATGCACGCAAACAGAGGTGAGATGGCAGTGATGCGTGAAGTTGAGCACTTAAGACCACTCGGGGCCCCAGTGATAATAATAATAATAATAATAATAATAATAATAATAATAATAATGATAATAATAATAATAATAATAATAATAATAATAATAATAAATATTATTATTATTATTATTATTATTATTATTATTTATGCCCTTGAAAAGGTCATAACTAAGAACAGAGTTTCTTCAAACAAAATAACCATGGCTAAAATCAATATAAGTATTAATACAACAAAAATATTCACATTGACGAATGGTATTTTGAGATAAGGCAAACCGTTGTATCCCTAAAATAAATTGACAAACCATGGCATACATATTCAAAACAATACATTTTCTATGTTTTATTCAGTGAAATAATTAATGATTTGTTTTCCAGTCCTTGTATTACACGTAGTCCTAATGGCACACAATACATGTTACAAGACTCATAATTTTCAGACAATTATGTATACTGGAATCTATATAAGACTAGCAAATACAAGATAATCGAACAACATTCCTGCTTGTGAAGGTGCCTTGTGTTGTCCTGTTTTCCGTAAACCTTCTAAGAGTTGAGCTCGAATGACAAGAATCATAAATGTTAAAAATGTTAAAAATAAAATAAAAAATGTGAAAATACGCATTTTTTTCTCAATAAATCAAAAACGAAAAAAAGTGTTCCAAGATTTTTTAGGCAACTCAAAAATCATTATTCTGCGCATACAAATTTCGTAAGTTTAAACTGTAAGAAAAACTTTCGCGTTCCAAAAACATACCTCTGAGAAAATGTTGTACGTCTGAGAAAAGAATTTGCATAAGCTACTCTTTCGTCTGGAGAAAAAGGAAATGAGTATATGCACCCAATAGTTGTTTCGTTTCTTCAGAAGTCTTATTACCCCACCATGTTTTACAATATATCTGATAGTACTTGGAGAATACACGTTACTCAAGTTATTTGAGGATTAAATAAAAGCCATTGGTAGGAATAATTACATACCCGCACTCCCACCCCATCTTCCCTTAACTATTTTGTTGATGTAGGTTACAATAACAAGCGACTGACGTAGTGACAAAGATCAATCACCAAACATCCGATGGTTCGTTTTACATGTATAACAACAAATCAACCCAAACCATGTATTTAACAATCTGTCAGATGTTTTTGTAAACAGAAAGTGCACTGACCTTTAATTCGATACATAATATCATTTTCCAGAGAATAACACATAAGCTTAATATAATAAAGAAAAATGAGAGGTACATTGCTTTTCACGCAAACTTTGATATTTAAAACAATACAAAGCACGCATCATTGAGTCAGCTCCCAAGACAAACCTGAAAATACCTTCCAACTGCATAATGAATACAATTTCAGTTAATAGAAAAAACGGTCTCCTTTCTGAAACTAAAATGGAAAGACAGGAACTAACCGTAACACCGGCAACAACAAAAACGACATCTGCAAGAAAAGACACTGGAACAATCGTCCACATCGTCATCGTAACAGCAACGAAAATAACATAAATATCATCGTACATGATTGAGATAAAAACGATGATGATGATGACGATGATAATCCGGTGGCAATGACCATATCACGAGCCGCGTGTTACGATTATGTTGATAAATAACTTGATGATAATGATTCCACTTATTTAAAAGGATCCCAACCATTATTGTGATACCCACACGTAAATCTAAAATTCCAATTATTTGTTCTTGTTAAAACGTTCCATATAACCTATAAATAAACAGTGTATATTACACCTGACAACCCCATGACCTTGGCCTTGGAGTGTACTAAAAATAAATGACAGTAAACAAAAATCACACCTTTGATAAATGCAGCACACTCAGTTTAGAACTTTAGATCACGTTTGGTGCATACCATACGGTTTTTAAAAAAACAATAGAGGATTTTATCAAAATACGTAAGTTGAATAAGCCACGCATTCTTTTCTTGCAGCGATGGAACACAGGCCTTTATATGTTATAAGGTCGAACGCTTACACGTCACTATATACCAATGACGTCACAATGAAGCCAAAAACATAGAATGGTCCCCTATTGTACATTTACATTATGTTACGAACGCAACGAAATCGTGACCTTTCCTAATTCAAAACGGTCACGGATACTGTAACTAATGTAAACAAAATGGCCGATGTGCCCAATGCTTTCCAATTTTGTATGTGCTGATATATATAAAATATTTTTTTTCTATTGAAAAAATAATAATAAGAGAGACTTTAAATATAATACTGCAGAACTGTTTAACTAAGAGAATGTGTTTAAAAAGGCTCTGGAACACTTGTCACAAGCAATGGCGTTAGAGATGGAAATAAAATGATTATGTGATCATTATCTAATGACAATAGCTTACCAGCACATTGGAAGTGCCACGTTTATACTGTTTTTTGTTTTTTCGAGGGACACAAAATCGTTTACCTAATAATCTTTTTTTGCTGTATGCTACCACACACCTCTAAATCTGCAAGCAATAAACATATGCAATGTCTTTTTGGAAGACACATAAATAATTTTTAAAAAATCGCTTTAAATCATAAATAGAATGGAGGCTTTATACGTTTCGTTGCTGTTATGTAGATAATATTCCAAAATTGTCGTGACAGTATTTTTATAAAATTATATTTAAGTGTAACAGTCCATATTGCCATTGCTAGATTTAGCTTTGCAAACAGACTGATAATAATTTGCATGAATCATTGTGATAAGGACTTCAAGATGAAGGTTTAATCATTTTATTTGTTAAATAATTTGCAAAAATTTAGTGATAAAAAATGGAAACTTTAAATAATGACAAATTAGGAAAAGTAGCTCCAAGACATTAATTTATTTTTATTGATTGTAGGCAGACATTAGACCAACATATGAGATACAGCTAGCATAAAAAAACAGGAAAGGATATTAAAATGTAAAAGAGCTCTATTTAAACATAGTTTTATTCCTGTGAAAGGGTTGTGTGGGCTCTGGGTTGCATCCTACTGTGTAACAGTGCTCTATTCAAACAGTCACATTTATATTACCTGTGAAGGGAGTGAAGTGGGGGGAGGGGGCGGCAAACTACAGCGTAACAGTGCTCTATTTAAACACAGTCACTGAGTTATATTCCCTGTGAAGGAGAAAGAATACTACAGTGGAACAGCACTCTGTTCAAACAGTCATAGAGGCATGAGAAGTCAATCCATATTTCCTTTAAAGAAACATAGACTATAGTGATGGTACAATCATATTCCCTGGGAAGGTGGAGCAGATTAAAATGAATCAGCTCTCTATATAAACCAGAGATCTCACAAGGGATTTAAAACTGGAATTTCAGGACTCCTGATTTGGTGAAAATATGAGTCCCATCAGCAAAGGTTGCAGTCCCTCAAAAAAAGCATGATGAAGTGACTAAATGTCTATTAAAATGCGAGTAATAAACACACATAAAACTTTTGTTAGTTTTAATTGGTCGTAATTATTTATTATTCTTTACATGTATGAATGAAAAATGATATCATGGACAAATGTCATATTAACTACAATATAGTTCATTTTCATCTAAGTCACATTTCACAAAGTTTTTTCTGATTCTTGGCTGCAGATCATATTCATCCACACTATGTCCCTCTTCTTTGACTCGCATCAGTTCTGTTCCAGTCTCATGTTTAATTCTCGACCTTCCCTTCATCTTGATTTTGTTCTGCACACTGAAGCCTCTCTAGCTTGCCATACATGTCACTGGTGACACCAACAAATCACAGCTAGGACTGCAAAGTCTGGACATACATCTCTATATTGTTGCGGTAAAGTTTTACAAGCTTCAGTCAGTGTGCAGTTCAATGATTTAATGACTACCTTCACATGGTAGAAACCAGCTTGTGCTCTTTCACCATCAATAACTCCATCCTCACCACCATATATATTGATCAATTCCTATAGTTCATTTTCACCATGATCATCAAGTGCAAGCGTATGAGCAACACATTGTGTCTTTATTAGATGCTTGGAGTGGTACTGTTTTAGTATAGCTTCAACACCATTGAGTCTGTCAGTCAGTTTACTGAGTGAGATTTTCTTTCTCTCAAATAATTTCACTACTTCAGAAACAATTGTTGCAGAAATTTTCATCTATAACACTGATACAATTGACACAATGAATCACTGACGTATTATCATGACTCAGATTCTTCACATAAACATTGAGATTTTTATGGACAATCACAACTGTAATTTCATCAATAAATTAATAAGACCCCAAAATTAAGAATTAGTTATGTTGGTGTCTACTATTTCTTCTAAAGTATAGTTAATGGCCTCCACATATCCATCTTTATTGCTTCACTTAGTAATAAAACATATGTTAAACTATGAATTGTTGTGTATACATTACAATATAATGTCAGTAAAAGTGGTAATTTGTGAAAATTAACACAATTATTTTATTGGATTGAATATTTATTTAAAAAAAGTATGCGCATTACAACATGATGTTCCTAAAAAATATTTAAAATATTAAGAAACATTTTGCCTAACACTTTAATTACTTAGTATATTCATTTTACAAAATTCTAATTTTCTTAAATTAACTAGAATGAATAACAACAAATATTACTTACATGTTGAACAGTTGCTTTGCATTGTTTTGCATGATGAGTCTCAGTAGCAAGTAGTTGGTCTCTAGATGTATCATCCCTAGAAAATGTGGAATTGTGCAGACTATATACATGCAATTTTCGCTATAATTGGTTTTTGTCCTTTTCTCCAACTGGGTAGTCTATCAGCTAAGTATAAAGCACATAATTCCAACATAATACTCTAAATAGATTGATTCCACAAAGAAAGATCAAACAATTTTGTAAATAAATATTTTCTTTAAGCTCTAGAGATGTCCTTCATTAACAAAATATTCACCTTTTTCCTTTGCTTTTTTATTCCAGTAGTCTTTCTTAAAGTTTTTATAGTTTGCCTGAGGCTTACATTTCATCCGCATGATCAAAGATTTGATTTCCATGTGCCTCTAACCAGATATCTACTTTCTCTCTAGCTCTCTTATTGTTTCACACTAAAACTGCATGTTCTACCTCATTAATTCAACTTTTTCAAGTCATCAATATTTTTTTTTTTGTCAAACCTCTAGTTCAGTTTTTATATCCGCAAATTCAAGAATTCTTCAATCTATACTATGATATATTTAAATTTTTATTTCTTTGGAAGGAGGGGTCGGTTAATCTCAACAAATCATTTCTCTTTTTGTTATCTTATGACATTATGTTAAAATTGATTTCACATTCCCCATGGGTACCTATTAAGTTTCGCTATCTATCGGTTGACCCACTTGCCATGGAAGGATATTTATTATTATGACCACTTTCACTAACTACCCAAGCGCAAGTCGTACAGGACTGGCTATTATTGTAAATGCCTTTGCTTGATATTGCTAATGTTTACATTCGCGTGTAAATTTTTACACCCACACGATCTCCAACGATCAGCTGATGCACAGTCTCACAGGGCGAACTACCTGTAATTTGTTTACTAGCCAACAGTATAATGGTATCATACTATACCCGTATCTATAGCTATCTTGCAAATTTGCTAGATTTAGAATGCCTGTACCTTTGTCGACTGCGTATGATCACTTTCAAACTGAAAACACAGCATGTCAACTAACGTTTAGTTACCCCAACTGAGCACTTTCGGACAAACCGGAAGTCTTTAGTCTGGTTATTGGTTACTGATCTTGTAGTCCAGGAGGTCTCGAGGTTACAACTGAATGCGGATTTGTGTATTAATACGCCAAGACTATATTACGAACGAGTGTAAGAATATGTACACACCGGCGTTTCATTCAGTAGCAGACGACAAAACACGGAGAGGGCAGAAGTTTACATGGAGAAAGGATTTTCATTGAAATAATCAAAGTAGTGTATACATGTAATTTTTAATATCAGATGCAAAATATTGGGATGATGATATATCTCTTTATTATTTATATTTTTTATAATTTTTTTAAATGTATAAGGTACAGTAAGCATGCTTGTTTCCGTTAGTGAAATGACACACGCCGCAACATTCACTCCCTTTCTAATTTATACAGAGTAGAAATTGTATATAAATTTTTGAAGGTGAGGGGATGTTTTCAATAACTGTCTCTTTACTGAGAGAAATGAGTGCTCGTACCTAATACTGATTGTGTAGACTTTATTGTCAATCTCTTTCTTCTTTCCCCCTTGGTGTCATCACTGTAATGTAGAATTAAAAAACGAATTTAGATTTAATGTCTTACTATCAGTTGATTTGATTATTTTTACTTGAATTATGTGTCCGATTAGTTTTTACTTAAGTTATGTATATTTATTATCTCCATGCCTGCTAGCTTTGACTGAACATCTGAAATTTCAGCATAATTTTGGTAGGTCCCGGTCCATTCGATAAAATCTACCTTAGAGGCAAAGATATGTTGTTATATATTCATTTCTTTTTTATTGTGACAAGTATGTTAGGAGTCGTTTGTTGTATGGAGCAAAAATGGATTGTTTTCAATGAACGGCTCACGTTCTTGATCCAAAGGGCTAAAAATAAACGCCAGGGCCTATATTGGTTACATATATAAAATTTGTCTGTTCATGCACTGTAGGCGTATATATGATTATATGGCTGGGGTCTCAATAATTTTCGAATTATTAGGCAGGGTCCAAAAGTTCCACTGGAGTTGTGCTATTTCCTGTGTTGATAATATGTTGCATACATTAATTAAGTTGTCTTTTGGTGCCAACAATTGTTTATATGGTCATAGAGTGATAATCTCAAAAGTTTCAAAATTGTCAGACAGGAGTAGGGATTGAATTCCTTGAAAGTGCCATCTGTATTCGTAAATTTATCTTTAAATGTCGACAAAGTCTGTATTACGGTCGTTTGTTGGTGATTTCAATAATTTCTATGATGTGACCCAGGGGGATACTTTATTGAGGGTGTGGATAGACATCGGACTATCATCTCACGTTGTTTGTATAAATATTTAATCCACATATCACATATGGTAATTGTCGTGAGTTACTTAAAATTTATGTAGAATCACCGCTACTGCATTAGCCCTACTTTATTCTGAGCAATTTAGTTTTATTATTATTTTTAAACGTAATAGTTGGCAGTAACAGTACAAAGTAGCATCTATACTATACAAGAAAATAATATTTAAAATCTATTTTATATTATTTTTGTTATTGGTAGTTACAATCACATATGGTAATTAACAGGAGTTACTTGAAACTTAAGTGAAATCACAGCTACCTTTAGTCCTACTTTATTCTGATTACTGTTTATCATATTTGATTCGAACGTATTTTTTATAGTTCGTTCTACATATCATAGCTAAATTTTCCTATCTTTAACTCGGTAAATATTCAGGTCATCGTCATTCAATGTAGCTAAAAAGATGTAATTCTTGATTAAAACTTCGTGTGACATGAATTGGGTATGTTTTGGAACGAACTATAATAGTAATAATGATACAAATAATACGACTATTACGATAATGGTGGTGGTGTGTAAAATTACGACAGGAGATTATTGTTTTGGTCAGAAATAGATATAGATGTATATAAGTTTATTTTGCATTGTTTACTAAAATTATATATGTCTGTATTTTGTGTATTCGGTATCCTGATGTATGTCATTTTTTATCCACAGCCGACCATACACCCTGGTACAATGGACTTGTGCTGATAGAAGACAAACTGATAACCGTAGACAATAATGCGAGGAATCTTGAGGTTTACAATGGTAATGACGGTAAACTGATTACATCACACAGACTGGAGTCCGGTCCCTATGATGTCTGTCTTATTAGCAAGAATGAAGTCGCTGTGTGTCTGTTTAACGGTACGGTTGTAATCCTGTCATTGAAATCGATAGATGACGTAAAACTCGTCAAAACTTTAAAGACAGGATTTTATCCATGTAATTCATTGGTAAAATTTAATTCAGACAAACTCGTTGTCAGCGGTAAGAAAGACGGCATGTTGTGTTGGGGAATTTTATCGATTAGAGATGGACGTATGGACTCAACTCACTACATCTGTGAAGGGTATCAGACTCGCATGGCCGTCAAAAATAACACCGTGTACATCTCGTGTCGGACTTTAGACTCCATTAATACAGGAATTCATGTTTACGATATTCTGAATCCAAAAACAAAAAAGTTTCTGTATCAACACCAGGAATTAGAAATACCGTGGTCAATAATGGCTGACAGGGATTATGTGTACGTGTGTGACTCTAACAGAATTCATCAGCTGACAGACAGCGGTCAGCTAGTGACCATACACACAGTGTCATCAGATCTGTTCGGAATATTCTATGATGACCAGCAACGATTACTTTACACCACAAGCGATGGAAGTAATGTGATAACTGTTTACAAAATGGAGTCTTTACATCTACCAGGTAATTCTATTTTATTTTACATTTTCCACAACGAAAACTTCATTTATTTACATTTCCTAATTCACATTTTTGTCCCAAAATATGATTTATGAATATTGTAGTCATAACTTTATTGTAAGACAAACAGATAACAGATTTAAAATAAAATAAAAGTTTAATAAATATTATTTTATTATTTTGGAAGTTTGAAAATGTCAATTTCGTCGTGCATGGTCATATTTATCGATTTATAATATAAATAAAATATTTTTGTGATTTTAAAATTTATTACAAAACGTATTATAGCCATTTCTATTCATTAATGATTGTTCAGTCGTCTGCTCGTTGGTTGTGACTACATAATTTTCATATAAAAATATTAAATCTGTATGGACTATCAAAATGGCTGCTTATCTGCAAAACTCGCATCTTCATCAGTTCGAGGCAATGCATATTTTTTCCCAGAAGGTGGCGCTTTCATTGATAAATCTTTGCACACGACCTGTCATTGCACGCGACATGCACGCGACCGGATCTCGTTCAGCGTCTAAAATTCCCACGTATTTTGTGTTGAGATCATTCATGTTGATGGAGCGGTTTTGTGATGATTTTCATAAATATTATACTTACAACTCTATTTTTAAGTTAAACAAGTTTTAAAGATGTCAAATAAAATCAAATACATAAATTAAATTAATTCAAAGTGGAATAAATGATTACGTTTTCATTTTACGTCGATTTTAAATAATATTTGTTATTTTAAGATTCAATACTGAAGTATTTTAAAATTTAACAATAATATAATTATATCATAGTCAGTGAATTACTGATGTACATCTTAGTTGTCGCCAGAAAACTTATGCACGAAATTGATCAGTTGCTATATAGACTTTGTGAATGGCAGCTGGTTACTAAATTTAGATGAGTGTAATCTACATGTAATACACTTTTACCAGTAGGCGGAGCTTCCTTAGTGACGTCATAGCACGCAACATTCCTCGCTCTTGTTTACACTAGATCACACCACATCGTAATATTCAATACTGTCAGGGAATTTTGAATACTTTTTATTTTTTATTGAAAGGTACTGGATTATACTTTGTTTAGCAACGTTTTGGAAATATCCACGTTATTTATTGGAACATTGCTATGATGATTTTAAATATCCAGCTATATTAGACCACAGGAGTCTGACGTTTTATCAATAAAGTACGGCGAAATGTCTGACAAAATGATATATATATATATATATATATATATATATATATATATATATATATATATATATATATGTATATATATATGTATATATATATATATATATATATATATATATTGATAAAACGTCAGACTCCTGTGATTAGACTGTTAAATTATTTGCTAGACTAAAATTGTGAAAAACACTGTAAACAACTAAAATTACACATTCTATGCTAGATTATATTTAAATTTCTAAATTTATAAAAATATAGATTTGACTAGGCTTATAAATTCTATATTAGAAATCAACTCAAAAGTTTGTTAGAAAAATATTGAAAATTATATATTAGAATAAAATGAAAAATTCTAAATGACTAAAATTAAAATATATATATTAGACTAAATTATAAATTGTATATTAGACTGATATTAAAGACATAATGGGATGTCAATTGAGTATGTTAATAACCTAGTGTGGGTGTATCATGTATTTAAATTAGTAAATGAAGCATGATACTTTATAATTTTATTCTGTGAGTAGCCATGAAAAACTGAACAAGCATAGTTTTAAAAAAGATGGAGAAAAATTTGTATATATATATATATATATATATATATATATATATATATATATTGTGTGTGTGTGTGTGTGTCTGTGTGTGTGTGTGTTCTGATGATAGTGTAATAAGATCATATGATTTCAATGAATACTTGGTAGTTCTGGTTCAAGCAGAAACTGGAAACAAAATTTTAGTCCTCCGCTAAGTTCAAGTTTAACCTTTTCTGACTGTTCATACATTGTCTTCATCAAAACTGGTATTGTCATTTGACTTCAGATTCAGTCATTCCTGCAGAGGTCCTTAAAATGGATACAAGATCCCTTAAGATGTACAAGAAGGCTCTCAATGATGGAAAGGAAAAGGTGTACAACATCAGGGTGATGGTGGTAGGGCAGTATGGCGTGGGCAAAACAACTTTGACCCAGCGACTTTTGGGAAAAAATGTCAACTTATCTGAGAGACAGAGCACTGATGGGATAGATGTTCATGTAGAGTGCTCTAAAGTTTCTTTGTCAACTGGAGAGTGGACAACACAAGAAAAAAGTAGGTCACTTTTTTGTCTGATGATTCTTGTTCTCATTCACATAGTTTTACATACCCATTCATCAAAAACTACTTATTCATTCTCTCTCTGAGGAACTTGGTTCTCTAGGCATTTGGCAGTAAAGGTAAATAAGTTATCTATTAGGAATCAAACATTTGAATTGGAAGGGATGTAAACCCTGGAGTTTATTTGATAAAAGGTATTTTCCATTCCAAAAACAGTTTTAAAAAAATACTCTTGCACTTGTTTGTACCACTGCAAATTTTCAATTTATTTATACAAAGCCTGTAAACGATTTCAGCCACATTTGTCATATGTCTTCCTGGTGTGAAGGTTTTTCAGGTTTATAGAATGATGAAGATCCACAATTAGCCTAAATTAGATACCAAGTATTAATAGTCGAAAAATATTATCTTTCAATTTGTTGTAAATTAATGGGATTGTAATCTAGTACATGCATACAAAGCTTGTATTTTTGCTTGGCACTCTATATAATAGTACAGTATAATTATTTTGATCTCATGCAGTCCATATGTTGCCTTTCTTGTATTTGAGTTTGAACATAACTATAGTAAATGTCATACAGGTCATGTAATCCCTTGTGCTTTAATTAATTCAAAATTTAATTATTCTGCTAAACTTTAATAATAAAATAGTTTAATCAAAGCCTATTCAGTCCTGAATATTAAATGCGTTGTGCCTTAAATGTCGTCAAAAAACTGCCAGAGAAAAATTATTGATTGCTATGGACAAATGTAGCCAGCTACTACAAGGATGAAGAAAATAGAATGCCAGGTCTATCATAATAAAACAATTAGGGTGGTATGTTTTTTGTTTAAATGCATGCTGCCTTCATTGTAACACCATATTGCATATGTTTTAATCTGGATTTGTACTGTATCACACCTTAAGGTGAATCTCCTCCAAACAAAATACATAATAGATAATTGAGCATATATTTTGTTGTCAGAATTTTTCAGGCACATCACATATAAATAAGTTCCTTCCAATGGAACATGGATGTATGCGGATCCAAATAAAGTGAATAATCACCATTTAAAGATATGTGTAATAAAAAGAACAATAGATGCAACCCATGACTGAAATAGTCTGTTAGGAATGCCTATATGACCTGTATGACTACTACTATAGTTAGTCAAAGCTTTTACTATCATTCTGACTGCTGTCCAACATGCACTGAGAATAGCACATATTTTTGTAAAGCTGCATGTATTTCCATTCATCTTGATCTTAGCTCTTTTACTTGCTTGTAACCTTTATGCACCTTTTGGCTTTTAGTCACCCTCTGTTGCATGCTAACCTGCTATATAACATAGCTTCATGGTGAATTGTAGCTGTACTAACACCATATAAGCCATTAACCAGGTCATCTCAGTACAGGAGAACTTGGAGGTTCAGGTTAGAATGGTATTGATGTGTGTGTTTTGGATTATCTTATTTTAACTGTTTCCTATATTTCTCATTATTCACATTTGCATTTAACATTTAATCAGCAGTATATCTTCAAGCAGAACATTCTCTTAGTATGGATAATAAAAAAAAAAGTGAAACTCCTCAAAACCTAAAATGCTTGGGACCAAATTAAATGTTTGTTTTTCAGCTTTTTTCCATTATTATTGAGTTTTGCAGAGGCCAAAACAATGTATTTTTAAACAAGAGCTTATAGTATGAGAGAGGTAAAGAGGGGAGAGAAAATATTTATGATAGAACATTGTGTGTATATATGCAAGAGTGCACAAATTAAAAAAGCTATTGGTTTATTTGAAAATTTAATGAAAATATAGTCAAGTTGAATAATGTATGATTCTTAAAAAATCAAATTTGGTCTAATGACAAAAATTTGGTTTGCTCAACATAGAAATACAATCTTCATCAAGATTTAAGAAAGGATATAATTGTATAACTTTACTGTCAAGTCCATTCAAATTATTAACAGTAATCAATAGTGTTTAAATACTCTGTATATTTTATGTTCTGATGACAAAGTTTTCTCCAACATTCTTCAACATATGCTTTGGCAAAGATTCATACTTTTTTCTATCCTTTAATGATAGTTCATTTATGTAACATAAGTGACATAGGTGGTTGTTCTTTTTTGGGGGGGAGGGTGCTTTCCGCATTGATATTTTCAGACCACTATGGGGAGGCCCTCCTGCCCTACTTGTTTTCTGTACTCAAGTTATATATGTTGTATGTATGTTATAGTTTGATTGTTATTATTATTAGTAATATTTGTTTTTATTTTTATTTTATTTTTATTGTATATTATATATCAGTTATAAAATACTGGTTCTTCTAGACATTCATCATTGTACAGGCTATCTTTCATCATCCTCTGGTCTTCTTCCCTTCTTTCCCTTCTTCTGTTTTCTCTGTCTTGGATAAAAATATGTTCCGCTGTCATGTTTTCTATTATTTCAGTTTCTGGTTCTTCTTTCTCATTTCCCATTTGTTTCTTTTCCATATCATTTCTATTACTTTTGTGTTCCTCTGGGGTTTTGTTATTGTCCTTCAGATTTTGTGTGCTTTGTTCTCTCCCGCTTGTTGTTGTTGTGCTGGTTTCTGTTTATTATTTACAGTCCCATTATTCTATTCTTCAAGCTGCTTTAGTGGTGCCTTTTTCCTGCTTCTCATTTCCTGGTTTTCTATACTGTTATTGTCCATCAAGGTGTTTACATTTGGTTTCATCTTCTTTCCTTTTTTTATTTTATTGCTGCTGCATTTGTTTTCTCTTTTCTTTATTGTTATGTATTGTTTCCTTTTGTTTGTGCGTCTGCTTCTGTGTCTGTGTCAGTCTTTGTTCTCCTATTAATGTTTGTTGTTTACGGTGTTGTGTATCTAGATGTTCATGATTTGTTGTATTTACCATTCCTTCAGGGTTCTTCAGGCATTTATGTGGTGTAATAAAATTGGCCCATTTCTCCACATCTATTACATGTCCTATGGTAGATACATCCTTTATACCAAGATTTAGTGAAAAACCCATGTAGATAAAAATCACTTTTTATTGATTTGAGCTTCTTTTTTTCACTTTCCAGTATTTGAGTTCAGTTATATATTGAAAAATCTGGAACTATTCCGAGTGTTGATTTCCTTTTTATTTTAAAGTTTTCCTCAAACCATCAAACTGTGTTTTCTAATGGTATATCCATAGGTATGTCATTTAAGTGTATTTCACCTGTTCTGACATCTTGACATACAACTCAAAAGACAAGACATCCATACAAAATCATCAAGTTTGACTTATATGAATGCTTTTCAGAAGTTGGTCAAGTTAAATTTTGGGGACAAGTGCTTTTTTCTTGGATAAAAATTTCAGACAAGTGAATATTTTCATACTAATTAACTTTTATCTACCTTCATATGGCTGTTTTTGCCCTCCAGGCATACAGAATGATTGAATTTACCCTTTCATTGTATTTACTAAAATCCAATATCATACCCTTTGTTTGTCATTAACTGTATGTTTGAAGTGAGTTACTGTTTTAATCTTGCAGTGTTCATAATAGTAGCAAAGTCCCACACAAACTCAGCTCCACTGATACAATGACAGGTGAACTAATTTAAAATGAATCTTACATTTGATCAACATGGCAACCAATGTCATGCTGAAAGACAGGAACATGAAACTTGGTACAGTCATTTGTGTGATGTTACTGATAAATTTTTCAGTTTGAAAAGGTATAGAAAGGATGAGCTTCATGGAGGTCAGAGGTCAAGGGTACAATGCTTACTTATTCTTCTAACACTAGAATAAGGAAGAAAGCCAAGGCTAGTTGTCAATTATCTTTTTTTTCATTACAAGTGAAAGAAAGTGAACATTTTTACTATATATATATATATATATATATATATATATATATATATATATATATATATATATATATATATATATTTCTGTCACTTAATGCAGCATAATTAGCTTATTGTCAAGCATATAATCAATGTTAATGTATTTTGTTAATGTGCCATTTTGTTGGAAACAACACATTTGATGTGACTAGATTAAAAAAAAAAATAACAGCATAAATTTTCATATTTGTTATAAGGTGATGTTCTACCGTTTTATATTTTGCATAGGGTTAGATTTCTTATAAAAGTGAATTTACAGGTTTCTACCACTATTTATACTGGCTATTTAACAAAGACTATGCATATGTTTGGTATTTTTAGGAACTTTTAATTCCCTTTTTTATTTTGGTGTAAGATTGATGCACTAAGTTGGTTATAGAGTATACAACTTGCCCTTACTTCAGATGTGCACCTCTGTAAAAGAAATCTTCTAGATTATCTTGCTCATTTTCTTTTACTTCCGAGTATAATTGTAAAAGAATAACAATTAAAAAATGAGCCAATAACTTCTTTTTACATTTTATATATTTGATAATTTGTTTGTTTCACTTTTCTGAAGCTGATATTGTCTAATCTGACAAAATTAATTTTGCCTATTTTTAGTAACTGCTAAAGATAGTGTACTTTAGACTAATTCAGGCTAATTTTATAGCACATGGGAGCAGTAATTTTTGTTAGCTTAGTGGTTAGATCATGTTCTGTTTCCACAAGTACAATATCCAAGGAAGTTACAGCCACAATACAAATAAGTAGCATAGAAGTGTGCTAACATTTTCAATCGTAGATGTTGCAAATCTGTAGAGGGCCTGCCATATATAGTATACTGTGACATCTTCCATGAAAGTTCCACTACTCATCACAAGTTACTCTTGCATCAAAACTTAGACCTCTGTAAGCAAAGAAAATGTGAATTTACAAGCACTATATAGACCTTCATAAATTGCTTCATTTTTGCACCATGTCTGATTAGCTGTTATTTACAGTCATGGAGATATTTTGAAATAGCAGCAGATCCCAATAATAGATAGGACTTTTAAAGATTGAAATGAGTAGAAAGCAGGAACAAGCAGTCCATAATATGTAAAATGTATTGGTTAAAGAAAAAAAACACAAATTATGGTCAGCATATCTTAGCTTTTCAAGGGTAGTTGACCCTCAAGTATAGTACGGATACTTCAACAGCATTTCACCCTTCCTGTCACTTTTGTGATATTTTTGGACATTTATATTGGAGTGGGGAGGGGGGATATAAAGATATCAAAAGGGGGTGGGAAGGGTAGAGTAAACTTGGATGATCCCCATTCCATGCCACTGATAAATGTAATTTTTGAAGGAAATTTAATGCATATTAATTAAATCATATTTACTTCACACAGGACACACAATTTTCAGCGATATAAATAAAAAATCATTATTTGGTATGACCTTTGTCCACTGTGTATTGTCTAGGGGTGAAATGATATGTCTGTGCCATGTATCGATATGATTCACCGCCTGATTTATGATACATATCAATACATGTATCAAAACTCAAAATGTGATTTTCTCAACACATTTGATTAATCATGTGAATGTACATGTTGAATAGTATTTTCATGTCCAGATAGCATAAAATATGCAATGTATCAGTAGTGAGTGATAGAGTTAATATGTTTCTGTATAATGATAACAGGAGAAAATGTTGAAATAGACTGAAATATCACTGCTAACATTGTTGTTTGTGTATAACCAAATAAAATAAGAGAAGGACTTGGTTGTGTTTGTTCAATCTTCATTCAATAAATTTAAAATGTTACATGTTTTGTGTGTATGATTCATCACAGTGTTGTAGCTAATGTGGGGGTGGCATCTACATTGGGGAATTAGCTGGTAGAGCCAACAAACAAATATCTAGGTTACATATTTCCTTCAATTCAAATTCAAACTCTCTCTCTACATCTTGCCAGTTACTTACTTACTTAATTTAAATTATAGTGAAACCGGCCATGAAGGGTCATTTGTTCACTAGTTTATCTGTCAGAGCCAGTTATTTAATATTTCCCATGGGGTTAGGAATGGTGCCACATCCCCATGGGCGTTTGTGCACACATAGTGTGCTATTTAATTTGGTCATCATATCGCGCCCCTATTGAGGGGCTATCAACATGAATGAAAGACCTATGTGAGTGGGAATAGTACAACCATGCACTCAACCCTATCAACCAATCAGTAGATGTGAGCTAGAGGTTCAATGGCACCAAATAGTGACTAGTGAAAACTGTTTTTCACTTCTAGTCATGTTGAGGTGTCTGGTAGCAGGAAAGGAGGAAAAGGTCCAATGGGCCAGCCCATTGATGTCATCTGTCTTGCATGCCCTAGCCATTTCAAATCGAGTCCAGTTGTTGCTAATGGACAACCTATACCAATAATGTGTAAGCACCTGTGCAATTAAGTCAATCTTTGTAGTTGTAGATTTTTCCTAATGTCCTAACATGCCAATGTTTTCTAGTACAAGGTGTATATCTGGTGTTTTCCCTCACAATTTATATTTCTAGGTATGACTATGTGACAAGTGTAGGTTGGTCAATGTCTGATTATATGGATTGTTAATTTTGACGGTGGACAGCCGAAAATGATCGAGTTAGGATTTTGAAAAATGAGATTGTCGAATAGAGTTTTCGAACCAAAGGAAGCCTCTGTAAAGTATAAATGGCAATAGCCCTTAAAAGGGCTTTTTGATGGAGGGTTACCTGGTAGTAACCAGTCTTCCCTCATTCTGGCTGGTGATCCCTTGGGTCCTTCTTTGGTCTCTTGCTTCTAGTTCCTCCTCCATTTTGATGGTAAGCAGCAGTGTCCTCCTTTTCTCACTGTATCTGTCTCTGAAGCTTTCCCTAACAATTTGGTAATACTCTGTGCTGTTGTTATTACAAGAGTGTATACAGCCCCATATTACAGCCTTCTTGTTTCGCGTTGATGACAGTTCAACATACGATTTATAAATTAATAAAAATTCTATTTATTAGTAATTAGTTGCAGCATTGTGCCACTGGGTCTGATGGTCTTGGGTTTGACCACCTATATTTATTATTTTGGGCCTTAGTTCTAATATCCTAGTTTGAGGTGCAGCCTTGTGCTGCAGGGCCTGATAGTCTGGATTTTGACTACCTTATTACATGTAGTATTAATTTGAGGATTTGTTTTGAAATATCTAGATTTGTGTTGCAACATTGTGTCTCTACGCCTGATAGTCTTTGGTATTTGAGACTACCTTATAGTATCTATTTGGGGCCTTAACACGGGTCATAAATTTATGTGGTCCGCATTTGGGCCATAGTGGCGACATTAAATTTAGGGACCTGCATTGTAAAGGATGTCCTAGATTAGTTGTCTACTAATGCTGTCAGTGAGGCTGTATATAGAGAAAAGTTCAAGAACAGATAGAGAAGAGAAAAGTTCAAGAACAGATAGAGAAGAGTGTGAGTTCTTAGACACCTATATTTTATTTTTTTTTGTTATCTTGTGTTTTTGTCTATATTTAATGTTATTGAGAAATACTTAAATGATTTTTGTAGTTGTTTAATTTATTATCCCTGTTTACTTTTGTGTTTTTGTATTTATTTTAACTATTGACCCTAGTATCATAGTCGAGCTTGATTTTATTTTCCAATTATCTGTTATTGGGGTTAATGTCATTTCCGGTTTGGTTGTTCAGGTACCGTCTTGGGTCCACACTACCAAGTGTAGTGTAGGTGGGCCCTCTTAAGAGGCAGCGATTACCCTTCTGGTCCTGAAGTTGCTTCCATTCCTTTAATGATTTTAGTTCTGTTAAGTATTCTGCCTCTGATAAATATATTAGCCTAGAGCGGACTTCACAGGAGACATCTTATATCATATTTCTGTAACTGGCTTGAATTGTTTCTGGTACATAGATCTGTGTTTCCTACATTAAACTAAACATTTGATATCTCACTAATGAGTTGTCTAAAAGTTGATTTGAAAACATATAAATGATTATAATATATCTGATCAGACTCACTTTCAACCTCTTCCTCAAAATACAAATGTTAAATGTGGTTTAAGTGTAAAGTTTGACAAAGATTGTCAGAGTTCAATTATAACATATATATTTCTTTAAAATCTATTTAGGAGATACTCTTGCTAATTAGAGAAATATAATCTAATATCTTGTCTCTAAGATCATCAGCATTTTCCAAAATCTAAAACTAATTGGAAGTCCTGTAAATAATCATTTAATTAATTTTCAAAAACACAACTGCCTGTTCTCACTAGACTTGTTAAACCAAATTACTAATGTCCTTAACACATTAACCCCTGCCGCCTCAATAACTCGTCGCACTTTACCTCCCTCATCTGGACATAGACCACAATTAATTTTACTATATGTTCTCTACATATATTTCTCAGTACTGACCTTTCCACAGTGTGACAATCAATACAAATCATATGTTAATCTAAAATACCTCCAAAGATGACTTCACGGTGAAATTCTTGTCAAGGGTTGATCGGCATTTTTTTGAGCTGCTGCACTGTAAACAGAGCAGCATGTAAACAGAACACATATTTCACTTCCGGATCATCACCAAGGCCTTATTACTCCATGTGCACTGTCGCCAAATTACACACTGACAACCACTCTCTCTGCTCATATTCTCAAGAATAAACAATTACCTTTAAATCCATACCAAATATGCATCAATATAACTCTTCTACCACCACCAAAATGAGAGAGGAAAAAATGTTCTAAAAATAGACTGGAACTACATTCGTGGGTACTGAACTGGAAGTATTAATTGTGGTGTGATTCCATCTCCCCAGTGCTTCGATAACGGGGCTGAGTTTGCATAGCTTGTATCCCGAGTGCCGAGTTTGAGTGGCACTATTTTACTATGCCTGTATCCAGAGCCACGACTTGAATCGGCGCAAACCATTGGTTGATTTGAAGCCATTTCCTAGTTATGCCGGTAGTTTAACCAATCAAATGTTACCTTATGTAGATAAGAGTGTACATTGATAAAGAAAGTGGGAACAAATTTGACTTCGATAGCGGCAAAATTAGTGGAAATATTTAGATTAGAAAATGAAGAAAATTACGAGAATCAGCTGCTGGAAGTAGACTTTTACTTCACAGACTGAAGAAGTATTTACACGAGGTTTAGTTTGCAATAGAGATGACAAGTGGAATTTGTATGTACATCAAATGGAGTGAATTTCACGTGTTGATAGTGTTAATTATTCAGTGTGAATTCATCGTGGACTTATATGGATTATTCATGGGAAGAGAAACAGATTGGTACGAAATTCATTTTATCTTTATATGTCAGTTTTATTTTTGCATGTAGTTCGGAATTTTTATACCATTTTGTACGTGATTTTATCGACAACTGCTGTGCCAAATGTTAGCTTAATTAAAGAAACGTAAATCTAAAAAAAATAACATTTATTACTCGTAGCTCTCTGAAAAAATCTGCAAGCCAAGTATTGTTTTTTTTTTTGGGGGGGGGGGGCACCAGACAGATGCCCCCCCCCCTTAATCCAAAAAAAAAGTAAAAAGTTTTTATGTGTGTATGTGTTCCCCCAGGTATGTTATTTGTTTCTTTTTTATTTTTATTTAAGTTTCATTTAGTTTTCCCCATCGGGGTTATAAGTTTGATTTAGGGTATTTATAAGAGCTTCACGGTCGTTCCGTACCCAAGTCGTTCCGTACCCAAGTCGATTCGTACCCAAATGAGTCGTTTCGTACCCAAAGCATTAGTCGTTTCGTACCCAAAGCATTAGTCGTTTCGTACCCAATGCTATCGTCGTTTAAATATCATTAAAAGAAATTTCATACATATTTGTAATGTTGCTTTTTTCCTTTGTTATAGATATACACATTAATAATAATAATAATAATAATAATAATAATAATAATAATAATAATAATAATAATTTGGACTATGTTACTAAATATTACTATCTTACTTAAAGAATACTTTTCCTCAACTTTGAATCAAACATGAAGTTGTAAGCAGACTCGTCGTTTACACTAAAATTTACCATAAATATAAATGATTACGAATTCTTTCAAACAATTAATCATTCCATTACAATGTATTATAAAATAGTAGAATTCAGTAAAAACATGTTGCAAACATATGAACTTTATTTTTACGATCTCATACATTAAAATGCATATTCTTCTTTAAATATGTTTATGAATATAGACGGTACTTACCTATAATAAGAAAGTATTTTGTGGCCTAATAAAAATAATAATAATAATAATAATAATAATAATAATGATTTTCTATACTTTAACGGGAATTGAAATTGAAATGTTATCAAATGCTAAAAATCCACGGATATCTAGTAAGTTTACGCTTTAAAGCTTAATGCAATTTCACACGTGTTTGATTATGTATTTGTTTGTTTTCTTATTTATTTTGAAATAATTAAAAAAAATTAATGGTATTTAGAATTTGTTTTCACAGGCACATATGTTTTAGTATAAAGAGCATATGGCAAACTTGGAGTTGTATACAATGAAATCAATTTAGCGTTAAGCCAAAAAGACTCAATTTGCAAATTCATTCATTTGTTCTCATGGACGCATACGCTGTTAGTAATTGTCTTTTAAGTTATTTTTTTGGTGTAAATTAATTGGGTACGAAACGACCATCACCTTGGGTACGAAACGACCATCACATTGGGTACGAAACGACCATCACCTTGGGTACGAAACGACCAATTTATGTGGGTACGAAACGACTTGGGTACGGAACGACCAGGTTCGTTTATAAGATCCCTAGTGTTCTTTCAGTAGAACCTTACTAGGTGGGATTTGATCTACCCACTCTAGTAGTCTACTTTATTTATTTTTGACCTTGGCTATTGGTCTCCTATTTCCTTGTGTTTGCTATTTGTGTTAGTGCTATATGTCTGTTTGCTATATAGGGTTTATCCCTTGTGTTTTTGTTAAGGAAAGCCATTTTTTTTTTCAAATTTCAACCAGTTGTCTTACGTTCATGTCTTTACTAATTAAAAGACATTATCATCCCTTTTTTTAGTTTATAATTGTATAATTACTTTTAGATTTTTGTATAAATGGAAGTGCGTTTTATTTAAATATTTAATGTTCTTCCATTTATCAAAGTAATATTTAATTCATAGGTCCGGACGCCTTGAGCCAGGACCTGTACGAATTTAATTGGCCGTACAGTTCCTGCCTCAATTTGTCCGTCCTTTAATTGTTATTGTTAACTATTAATAAATTTTCAAATTTGTTTATTATCCCTTAAACGGGGCCATGTCTATTTCGGGATATAGACATGGTAGTAAAAGTATGGATAAAGAATCCAGAGAAAAAATAGAGTGCATTAGATAGAGTAATAAAAATAGAACTTTAGTAATTTGGGTACATTTCCAAACTCTACCATAGGCCTGTTCACTTCGCGTAGTGCCTTGTGATTTAGCCCTATGGCGTCCTCGTATGTACTTTTCCTACACAGGAAATTGTGTATATATTTAATGTATAGGTGAATAACAAAAGATTTTTTTTTTTTGTTGTAATTTTTAAAAAAAATTAAAAAAAAAAATTTAATTTTTTTTTTTATATAAATATAATTAGAAAAACTATTTCAGAATTTATAATAATTTGAAATATTTTTCCTTAACCTTAATTATGGGTCCACATCTTATAAGCGTTTTCGTAATAAAGTCTGTTATTAGTCTAACCAGTTGTTTATTTAAATTTCCGTCCAGGAAGAGTAATTGACGTCTGTCGTATTTGTCGACCTTCATTATTTCCATGATCAGTTTGATTCTTTCTTCCTTTGTTCCGTCACATTGAGTAATTGTGTGGTATTTCGTATATGGGGCATTCTTGCATAGAGGGCAACTAGGGTCCTTATTAATCTACGTTTAATTGCCACTTCGCCTGTTAGCCAGGCGTTGTGGAGGTACGTGTACATGATACTTTGTACCTTAAACGAGTTAATACCGGACCAATGCCTCCATACTCTGTCCCAATTAACATGTCGGTTCTCTATTTGAACCTTTCACTTATTCCAAAGTGATTCTAATTCCAAAAGCCAGTCATATACCTTGTCTTTGTTTAGTGCCCATAGTTCTTTGTTGTCCCTGTATCTATATAAAATTCCCTTTATCTCTCTATATAAATGTGGTGCGTCTATTTTTTTCACTAATTTGTTGTTCGTGTGTATGTCTTGTTTGTTTCTCATTCCAAATCCTAACCAAAATATGTAAAGTGCTTCCCAGGGTGTTTGTGGTGTATTACTTAATCGTTTAAACCTATTTAATATGTTTTTGCATTTTATTAAGAGGGGGTTGGGTAAGGCTAACCCCCCCTTTAGTTTAGATCTATATAATGTCGCCTTGTTTATGTAGTGTTTTGTAATTCCAAATGTAGTCTACTATTTCATTATCAATTGTATCTAGTGTTTTATTGTTAATGTCCACAGAGTTTATAAGGTATGTCAAATTTGAATACATATATGTTTTTGTGACCTGTGAACGTTCTATTAGACTAAGTGGCTGAAGTGCCCAGATATTTATTACTTCCTTTATTTTCATTTTAGCTTTTAAACAGTTTTCCTTTTCCTTATTTGCCCCGAAGAATATCCCCAGGGCTTTCACTCTATTTCTAATAAGGTGGGGGGGGGGGTAAACCAGGGTGGTTTCCCCTCCAGTTTCCTATTTTTAGTATCTCCGTTTTCTCATGATTTATTTTTGATCCTGAGGCTTTCCCAAAAGCCTCGTATTCCTTTTGTAAGTGTTTAAAGGAATTTGAATCATTAATAAAGTTTGTACAATCATCAGCATGTTGGAGCATCTTAAATTCTTTCTGTAAGTTCGGAATTTTTATTCCTTTAATATTTGTATTGTTTCTGATTTTTTATGCTCAGAATTTCAATTGCTATCATGTATAATAGCATAGATAGTGGGCATCCTTGCCTCACTGATCTTTGTATTTCAAATTTTTGGGTTTTCGCCCCATTTACTTGTACATTTGCAGTTATTTCATTGTACATTAGTTTAGTCCAGTTTAGGAAATTATTTCCAAATCCAAATTTTTCCAGTACTTTTTGTGTATAATTTTGTTTTAATCTATCAAAAGCTTTTTCCTGGTCGAAAAGTACCATAGCACATTTCGAGTTTTTTGTATTTATAAAATCTATTATTGTCCTAATGTTAAGTATATTGTTATGTATGCTCCTATTTTTACCTCCACATGTTTGATTAGTGTTTACTATGGTGTTTATCCCGTACTTAATCCTATTAGCCAAAATTCTACTCAGTATTTTGTAGTCCGTGTTAAGGAGGGAGATGGGCCTCCAGTTTTTTAGGTCGGTTTTGTCCCCTTTCCCTTTGTATATTAAGGTAATCAGTCCCTCCTGCATTGTTTTAGTCATTTTGTCATTTTTTTAGTAGAAGAATATTAAATAAAGTTTCTAGTATTGGTGCCACCTCACTTTGGAATTTCTTATAGAATTCCGCAGTGAGGCCATCTCGCCCTGGTGATTTACCTTTTGCAAGTTCTTTTATTGTGGTTTTAACTTCCTCCACAGAAATGAGTTCATCGCACCGTTTCTTGTGCTCAGGTGAGATCATTTCACATTGTGTTGAATTTAAGTATTGCATGATTATGTCATTGTCTATGTTTTGAGAATTGTATAATGTAGTATAATATTTCTGAATTTCCTCCATAATTTCCGCTTTCGTTGTAACTATTTCTCCATTAATGTTTAGTGCATCTAGTTCCCTTTCTTTCCCTTGTCTTTTCTCTTCCCTTTTATATAATTCCCTGCCTTGCTTGTATATATGGTGGAATTTACCCGCCCTGATTTCCATTCCCCTTGTTTTATATTGTCTTAGCTTTTCTAATTGTATGGAGTAGCTCTCCTTCTCCCTTAAAGGTGTTGTGTCATCATTTATTAATCTTTTTAAAGCTAACTTCTGTATTTTTTGGATCCGTTTACGTTTAGTTGAGTGATATATTGCTATTTGTTTAACTTTTATTTTAAATTTGTCCCAATCTGTGGCAATATCTGATATATTTTTTCCCTCTTCATTCGCAAGTATTTTAGGGATTTCCAATTTTATTTCATTTATTAATTGCTCATCATCCAATATTGAGTTATTTATTCTCCATTCTACGGAGCCCCATCTATTATTTTTTATCACTATTTCCAGAGTTATTTTTTTATGGTCCGAAATTTTATAGTCTAATATTTCTGCTTTTTTGTATGTTTTATGATCGAAATCAGTTACATAAAATTTGTCTATTCTACTTGATTTATTTATCCCTGCTTTTACATAATCTTGTGTATATTCTGTTCTTAAGAGATTAAGGTTTCTGTACACATCTGTTAATTCGTTTTGTTTTAATAATCTGCACATTAGGTTAGATAGTATTCGATTGCTGGTTGTGAGTTTGCCTGTGCGATCTATATTATCACCCACCCAGTTAAAATCCCCTCCTATAATCAGGTTTTCTGCTGTGTATTGTTTTAGATATTTAGTTAAATTTCCTATGAAGTCATAATGACTTTCTCTTTCTGCCGGAGCATATATGTTTACTATATGTAATTTGTTTAATTTTATGTGAATTACCCTCCCTTTTAAACTATTATCTTCTCTAAGTCTCTCCCAATTTTGTCTAATTCTGTCTCTAATTATAATCGCTATTCCCGCTTTATCGTCGTTTTGTTTTGCCTCGCTATTTACAACTGTAGCTTTCATTTTGGATTCCATTTCTGCTATCATAGTATATGTAAGTTTGTTGTGTGTTTCTTGTATTAATATTATGTCCTGCTTTAATTTTATGAGTTGTGTGTAATTTTATCCTTATCTAATCCATTTGTGTTGATAGATGCGATATGGAAGTTTAATTCTTCCATTTTTGGTTTTCCAGGTGGCTTAAAACATTAAATTTTGTTTTCTAATAATAGTAGTGGGTATTAATTTCTATATAAAAAGTTATAAGAGTTATATATTTGTATTTGGGGGCATTGGCCCCCCGTCAGTCTCTCTAGTGTTTTCTTCGTCTGGAAGGTTTAATTCCTTCTCCAGTCCGTCTGTTGTCTCGTTAGTCAGTTCATTCGTTATTTCCATGATTTCCGTTGATGTGTTTGTATAGTCTATGATGTTCGTTCTTTGGTATAGTGGAGTAAGATCAAAGTCTGGGTCGTATTCCTCTGATGTTGAGGCTGATAGCGATTTTTCTTCCTCTATTTTCCTCTTTCTTTCTCTTCTCCTATTCCTTGTGGATAGCTTTATCCTTGGGAGAGGCTTCTCCGTCACTGTAACCAGCTCTTCTTTGGTCAAAGAGCTGGAGAGGGTTTGGCCTTTCCTTTTTCTTTGTGCTGGAACTGGTGTTGAAGCTATTGTCATCGTAATTGAGGTTTCTTCCTCACTCTCCAAAGGCTGTACTTCTAGTTCCTTTAAATTGTCTTCTTCTTCATCAATTGTTAGGGCCGCAAATCTATTTCCCGTCTTTAGCGGTGCCGTAGGGATTTCCCTTCTTGTGGTTTTTTTTGGCGTTTGAAAGCTATTGTCTTGAGCTATCATCGTCTCTTGTCTTTCAGTTTGCAGTTCCTGGGGGGGTTGTTGTTGTTGTGGATATTGTCTTTCCCCAGTATGTTGATCAGCTGAATTTTCTGGGTCTTCATGGCTCTCTTGTTCAGTTTCTTGATCACTCTCTTGGTCCTTTCCTGTGTTGGATATTAGTTTAGCCGCATACGAGGTCGGGTCTCTTTGTTTTCTTTCTGCAGTACAGAACTTTGCCCCGTGACCGATAACCTTACATCTGGGGCAAGGTCTGACTTTTTCGCATCCTCTATACCGGGATCGGCATAGGAATCCTAATGTATAGAAGTATGGAGGGATATTTTTTACTTGGTCTGGAGCCACTTTGATGATTCGCTCTCCACTCTTAACATCTTTATGACCCCAGCAAGATGCTGGCATGTCGTGACCAGTGTGTACGCCATACTGAGTCATAAGTTTGTACATTACAGTTTCTGTCGAAATTTCATGTGGTAGTCCGGAGATTATCACGTCTATAACCTTTGGTTCAATCTGCCTAACTATAGCTTCTGTATCTGTGATTTTCATTTTCTGGCCACATATTGTCAATTCCTTCTGCTGTAACATCGGTCTTTCGCTTTTGGGATACAATATATATTTATTACGGCCACCATACTGTAAAGCATCTATGTCTGCCAGTTTTATGCCCAGTATTTCCAGCTCAGTCAGTACCTCAGTCTGGCGAGGGAAGGAGGTGCTATCACCAAAATCTAAGGTTTGGCATCCCTCGCGATGGTAGATTAACAGTCTCTTGCTTCCTACTTCTCCTTCTATGACCGTATTAAAAACGTCTGAGATCTTGTATTTCCTCGCATTTACATTGAGAGATTCCATTTCCAGTCAGTCAAGTACGTCCGTACACTTTGGCAGGAAATTTATGATTATAATAAAAAGGTGCAAATTGAAAATGAAAATGAACTATAAGGGTGCTGAAAAAAAGGCTATAATGAAAATTTAACAGATAAATAAAGCAAAATTTTCCTAGCTATACTAGGAGGGCGCACAATTTTGCGCTGAGCAAAGTACTACCAGTACTCGTGTACTTTGTGAGCACAGCTCGACAAGTATTATTTATCTGTACACAATGTTGATTCAGGTTAATCCAAAAGTATAATCCAAAATCAAAATCCGGTGGATTTCCTTGCGGTTTGCTTGGTTCTTGCCATTTTTGTGATTGCGATAGACACTAAGTCAACTTCTCAACTCAAGTATTGTGAGCAAGTCTCAGGGATACAAGCACTGGTAATGCTACCACTGCTCTAGGCGATCTCTGCAAGTATGCAGTTGGGGACTACCTAACTGTTTGGCTCGGGGGTTAATGTGTTAAGGTCATGGGGTGAGTGTACTGTAAAGATTCTGCTTGTATTGTTTTGGAAGATGTTGATTCTATTCAACATGACTATGTACCAGACTACGAAACTGGAAAACAGTTAAATCATATAAAAGTCCCTACTACAACAGAATAGCATACTGCAACATTAAAAAGTGCATATAGCACAAAGCTATTAATGTATTATTAAAAACGAAACTGGTTCTGGTATGGGAATGGAGATGAATGTTACCATAATCCTTTACACAATCCTTCCTGTGAACACAAATGAAAAGCTATGACAGCTTGGCCTGATCACAAGTGCTTGACACAAGCTTGATGTGAAAACAAAAATAATAATCTAAAGGAAACAAATCATACAGGGTGACAAAAATACCTAAGATTACCCCCATGACCCATTCTGACATAGTACACTCTATCTTTGTATATTCATGTATTATATATTGAATGAAGATTGAACAAGCACAATTAAGTATTACATTAAGTAATGACTAAATTGGTTTGATAATGTCAAATCAGTGAGGATAACACTTACAATGACTTGGACATTTGAACTTCATATGATAATGTAGGAATTAAGTGTTACATTAAGTAATTACTAAATTGGTTTGATACTGTTAAATCAGTGAGGATAATACTTACAATGACTTGGGCATTCTATTTCTTTAAGATTAATTTTTTACTTATAAAGTTATAAGTTAGAAAATGAATGATACATTTGCAGCGTAAAATACATTTCTCATGTATGCATTTAGCTTCATAAATATAATTAAATAAAGAAAATCAACACATGAATAAGTACAAGTACATGTATTGATGTGTGGGTATAACACACACTTGACCATATAAAGGAATTCTAATAACACATAATACAACACTATCTAGTTGCAAATACAATACATTATAAAGTAATGCAATTTATTTAAATTCAGAAGAGGGAAAGGAATTAAAAATTCTCAAGTGCTAAAATAAACTTTATACAAACATTTACTGTCCAAAATATTGCCTTAAGTTCCAAAACTCCGTACAGAAAAATAATAAACTAAACAAAACCAGTAAATACATAAATAAATAAAACTCACAATTACTCTCAAGTGACTAGCATGATTCTCGATAAGCAGCCCACAAAACCTGAGATACTCCTGACAAAACCATAAAACCGACGACTATAACAAACAAAACCGACAGAGACCACAAAATCAACAATGTTGGTTAGAATATTCCAACAAATATCAGCGAATATGGCAACAGTACGTGTAGGCAATTTAGACAATGTACATGTAAAGAAATTACCAACTCGTTATTTTACTACATTACAATTGTATAGACACCGCCTCCAAATTAAAATCAGTTTCAAGTGAAGTCTATATGACACACTGTACTAACGATAAGGAAAAATGGGAACCAGCATGGAAATGGGTGAACATTAAATAGTATATATATGGAATTGGCTGACTAGGATTTTATTTGGTTAATAATGTATGCTATGTTATAGGAAAAATAATATTTTGAGAGCTTATCCAAGTTTAAGTGATTTTATTTATATAGAGACATTGTTTTATTTATTATGGAATTTCGGTCTTTTAACATTCTTGAGTTTGAAACACTCTTTACTAAAATTAGCACCTGCCTCTTTGGTGTGAAATTGAAAACACATGTTTCAAACACATGCAGGTTCAGAAAATACTGCAGCTTATATCCTTTCCTCTACACAGAAACAAACATTCAGGTTTCATCTATACTGATAAATATAGGTTTGATCATGAGTTATTGAATTTTTAAAATCATGTTGTTTGGATAGGTTTACATATAGGAACTGAATTAGTACCGTGAGTCCTGTATGTGTGCATACCAAGCAAAACAAAGAAGTAAAAATCAAAACTTAAATATAATAACGTACAAAATCTAAATGGGGGCTGCGTATAAAGACATTGAGTATGTAGCGTACATTATGGAATGGCTAACTAAAGATAGCCATTAGTAAAATTACATAGGATATGCCAGTTGCTGGCATCAAATACTCCCAATTTTCGCTAACTCAAAACTGTAGACTATACCAGTTGGCAATTATTCAAAGAATTAAACAAAAACATAGAATGATAGAAAATGTTAATGTTAACTCAGCTTTTATTAAAAGTGTTACTGTACACATGTCCATTTATATTTCACTCCAAAATATATATCTGACTCCAAAATATATATTTCACTCCAAACTTTAAGGTTTTTACACAGACTGTGGAGACACTAGAAAATTAGTTGGTTTATTCAAAGAGTGATTCAGTAACTTTTTGTTTTTACAAACACTTGACAAATCATCTTTTGGGGATGGTGCTGTCAAGCTGTGCATAATACAGATTAATAAGATTATGGATATAAATGTCATCAAGTTGTTTTTTTCCAGAGATCATGTCAGTGTTCTTATGGCGTTTGTTTGAAAGGTAAATTCATGTTTCTGCCTTCAGCTGAGTACTGTGTTGCAATGATCCCAGGCAGATTTTTTTTTTAAAGAATTGCCCTTTGTTTAGCTGCCTTGGTTCAGCTGTAAACCCATGCTTACTTGTCACTGTATATAGCCATTTTATTCCACTCATTGTAAATGTTTAACCAAAGCACCCTGTGAGTTTTCTCCTATTGTTTTATTGACCTGAGTGTATAGGCATTATATACAGTATTAATATATTTTATTTCCAAATGTTGTACTTGAGTTGAAATGTACAGCAGATGCTTTCTTGTTAACACATTAACCACTAGCGACGACTTTACGGGGCATGATGTAATAGGCCAGTTCGATAAGGGTTGTTACCGCCATTGAAAATAGGCTCCCTTGCAGAGCTCTTTGGTACAATGAAAGCAGAAACCGTGTTCGTAAATTTACAATCCCTATTTCCGGCGTGCAATACTTCTGTAATGGATGCATCCAATAACGTGCCAAATGCGACTAGGAAGAGACATTATTGCAGTGTCTGTTCCAATTATCAGGGAAAATCTGTTGGCAACAAAACTATAATTCTCCACAAGTTTCCTGCAGACGAAAGATTGAGAAAAGCATGGATAAGGCGTATTAACATTTTGATGCCACAATTCGTTTACAACAGACATGACCGCCTGTGTTCAGCGCATTTCTTAGATGGAAAATTTACCCAAGAACACAACATTCCATCGGTTTTCAATATGAAGTCGAAAAGAAAGATATTTGAATTGTCCAAGGTAATTTAATCTGATTTTATTAACGAATAACTCCATTGGAAAACTTCATGGAAACCTTTCTTGTGCTTATAAAAAAAAGATGGGTATCTGTTACATCTAATTTGGAGAGATAATGATACATTTGTTTTAAAAACCCAGCAAACTATCGGTTTTGCCCAATATCTAGTAAGATTGTGGATCTTGTATCTCAAATGCATGCTTGAATTAAGAATGTTAAATCTAATGTCACATGTTAATGAATAAATTATCTTAGGTTATATTTGTATAAGGTTAAAAGCACACAATGATTTGCCCTGAAATTATTAGTTAAGTTATTATAAACTTAAACATTTGCATCAGATTTGTGGGCGGGAAGTATCAGCGATAAACAGCTCACCCAGGCTAGTGGGATATTGGAAAGTGTGAACTTAGAGATGCAATTATGGCTGATAAAGGCTTGTTCTTATCTGATAATGACATGACTACTCAAAGAGGAATCCAGTTGAAGAAACAAGAATAATAGAAAATTTAAGAATAGATGTAGAAAGAGCTATAGAGAGGGTCAAGTACTTTCACATTCTGCAGGGTGTCATGCCTATCACTTTCACACAGCAGGCTAGCACTAGCAACATTTGGAAAATGTGTGTGGCATTGGCAAATTATCCAACAACCACTAGTTCATGATAATGATCATGATGATTGATTTAAATGATTGATTAACATTAACTATTCAACAATGTGCTGACTATGTGAGCAAGAGGTCACAATTTGATACTTGGTTTAACACGTTCTTTATATTTGAGTGTAAATAACACCATGGTAACCATTTTGATTTTCTTTACCAACATGTATATATCATGATTAAATCTGAACATCCATAATAATCAAAATCTATATTGTCAAAATGTATTATATTTTTCTTGCATGCTTTTTAGCGTGATGTTTACTTCAAGTAAAGTCTTGGAATATATAAGCCGGAGTGGCCCATGTATAATCTTCCTTTAAAGAATGCAAATAAATTACATATTCTACTCATAAGAAGTAAGTGTACAATCAGTGGTCCTATAAGTATCACAGCAGCAGTGTACCTTTATATGTAAAATGCATGATCAAGTCAACATGTTGTCAGTTATTATTGCTGTGTAGCGTTTGTGTATTGAGAGAACAATTAAATGAAAACAAGCACAAAAATCAGTTTCTATCCATTTTTATTGAATGCACATAATATGATCCAACAACATTGTTTCTGTTATATAGAGAAACTGATGTTAAATTAAATTCAGAGTTAACATATCACAAGATAAACATATTTAAATTGTTGTGACAGTGACAAACACACATGTACTTGTTACACTATTACTTATTACTCTCTCTCTCTCTCTCTCTCTCTCTCTCTCTCTCTCTCTCTCTCTCTCTCTCTGGTTTTGTTGACATCTTTGTTGGCTTCCATCGCAGCATATAGATTTGCTTGCCGGAAGAGCGTTGCATCATGGGTAAATTAGGGGACTTAAAAATTCAAGGGACGTAGCAACCCTTATCGAACTGGCCTATAGCCTAATTCCAAGGTCTGTAACGTCAAGGTCATGCATGATACACTAAAGTGGGTGGTATTATAGAAAGGTAGACAAATGTTGCTCTTCAATGATAGCAAATAATCTGGACATTTTAGTTGCACTACAAAATACAGAGAGAGAAACCAAAGTTTTTGGACCCGTTTTTTTTTTCCACCTAAAATTCGCCCATGGTCACAATCTGAATTTGTGTCCAGATTTTAGACTCTATGGCCTCAGATATACGGCAAACTGGTCTGAAGCACCCACATACAAGTGCAACAAGTAGGATAAAGTGGACATTGTGAATAGAGTCTTCTCCAATCTCCAAAATGTTTCCTACTCGCATTTCATGCAAAAAGAGCAAAAACCTCCAGGGGTTAATGTGTTAATGCTTTATTTAGTTGGTGACTTTGACCATTGCAGCCATGTTTATAGTTGGTTTTTGATTTTACACGTCAAAGCAGGTAGTTGTTCCAACATACATTGACAGTGGCATTGGTAGTTCACTACTTTCTAATGTGGATCTGCAGGTCATATGGAATCGGTGATAGAATATGAGGCATTTCTCATTCTTGTATATCTGACGTAAAGCAATAAAAAGAAGCAAAAATCATAATTGTGGCAGAAACTTGATTGTTTTCTTTTTTATTATTAGTTGGAGACAATTACAGCTGACATCAAATTTTCAGTGAGATTTATTATGATGTCATTATGGGCTTTGGACCCTCCATGGGCCGTTAGTTTAATTTTTGCCATTTTATTCGTATTGTAATGCAGCCCATATTTAATTTATCATTGTTGTGTATTTGTTGATATCTAGGATAGGCTTGTATTCCATGAAGATGGCATTGTTACATATCATATGAGATTGTGTTGAGCTTTGTTTGGCTATGATGGATTTCATTTTGCTTTTTAGTTTTCATTAATAGTCTATGCAAATTCCAGCCACAGTGTAGGCTGTAATGACTGTTGACAGTGTAGACAATGTTTCAATCCTTGCCACATCATTGCTCATCATTGCACTATCTTTTCAAAACCAAACATTACTTTTTTATGTAAAGTGGAGTGGATCAAATTTCTGCCTCTAGAATCTGCTTCCAGCTTCATCGCCTCAAGCGAAGCAAACACAGTACGAGTCACTTGTTAGCAGTGCATGTGCTATCTGTAAATCTCAGTTGATTAACTTCTGAAAATTGGCATGTCAGTATTTACAAGCTGCAATAATTTGCAGAGCTCAAGCTTTAGTTTTCAATCCTAAGGTATGCTCATAAACTCTAAAAAAAAAGGTCAACACTCCGCAATGTATGTAGTGTGACTATACATCAAGAACACCACTCAGAAATGATTCCAACTATCCATATGAAGTCATTGTATTTTACAATATCATTTTAATATGCAGTTCTTGTTACAGGTCACTATAGTTCCTTATGTGATCTAAGCATAGCTAGCTTAAGTAATTTTCCATAAAGGCATATTACCCAATGTACATGCTGCTCGAACATGGAAAAAAGTCCAGCATCTCTTGAGACCCAAGCTGACCCCCAATATGGTCCCAGTGACCATCTCTCAAATTGTGTTACCAATTATTTTGCTTAACTGTGGCACTGACATGAGGTTTTCAATAAAACACTTCTTCCACCATTTAATTAGTTTTTATTAAAAGTAGTACATTTGTTGTTAGAACATACGCACCATTTTGTGAATGAGTTTGTAAACCAAAACCTTCTTGTGAAGTCAAAAGATGTTGCTTGCATGTTATACTTCAGTGGCCATATAAATTAATATAAATTACAGGGACGCATAAATAATGACTAGTTGCATGTACATAACAGCCTGACTTAGCATTTAGTTTGCTTAGACAAATATGAATTCCTAGAACTCCATTTTAGTTAGTGTGGGATTTATGTAGTTTATATTCCTCCTTTCAGATGCAGAGCAATACACTAGACTTCAGCGTCTTGTAAGACTTTTAAATGAGCATTCTCATAAGCAGGAATCCAAAAGAGAACAAGAGAGACAAAGTGAGTTGGATGACCAAGTCACCAGTGTAGAATACGATAATGGACATACACAGCCTAATCAGCTTGTCAGAAAAGAACGTGATGATGGACATCCCCAACATGACCAGCCTGTCAGTGCAGAGCCAAGCACCAATCCAAACGTCGAACCACCATCATCCCAACTAGTAGAATCGCCCATTGTAAGACGTGGTCCAGATGCAACCAGTGGCATAAAAAAAAATGGCTCCAAAAAAAATCAGAAGGATACGGTGATGGAAATCCTTCAATTGGTTAATGAAAATTCAGGCAAACTAGAGAAGGATATAGAGCAGTATGCTGCCTTGGCATTGTGGGATTTTGCAGGGCAGTATGTGTTCTACACAACTCACCAGACTTTCTTGACCAGGCGTGCTATATATCTCTTAGTCATAGATCTCAGTCAACAAGTCACAGATACCATAGATGATGAGTGTTTCCTTGATGCCGAGGGGATAAAACCATGTAAAGTTCATGGTAAGTAAAGCATGTTTAGATGAAAAAGGGGTGGGTGTTGATGTCAGACAAAGTATCAGGTACCTAAAATGTCCGTGAAAATAGTTTGAAGTTCATTTGCAGAAAATAATGAACCATTACCAGTGAGGGGCTCTTCTACCCACTTGTGATATTGCAAGCTGAACAACTACTCTCACAGAAAGACAACCTCGTCAAGGTAACGACTGCTACAACTTCTAGTACAGAAAGACAACCTCACCACAATAACAACTACTACTGCTTGTACAGAAAGACAATCTCATAATGATAACAACTACTACTACTGCTAGTACTGAAATACAACGTTATCATGGTAACAACTACTAATTATTCTAGTACAGAAAAACAACCTCATCATGGTAACAACTACTACTGCTAATACATGTAGTACAGAAAGACAACCTCATCATGGTAGCATATACTACTATCCTAGTATATTTTTTAAGAAGGACAAGTTGAAAGATAGGCTTCAAGTGTTTAAAGTGTATTTTAAAACCGCAAGACATCCAGCATGTAAAACTGTTACTAGTCCACTGAACCTGTTGCAAGCTAATTGTTTGGCAGACAGCTGCAAAAATTGAAAGCCAGTCCATCTGACCAGTTGGATATTTAGACAAATCAAGTAAATTAATCTTTAAATTTCATACTGTTTCATATTTAAAAATAGTAATTGAAACCATGCAAAACATTGCAGCTAATTTTGTTTCTGTTGACTTATTGCGTCTGTAAAGCAAAGGATCTGTGATACATTTATTATGTATTTCAGAAAGAGGAACATTTATCAGGTAGAGTATTTTGCATTAGGAAAATGTACAATGGAAAGAAAGTTGGCACATCGATGCAACTGTTATGGACTGCTACTGAACTTTCTTTAAAAATCAGAAATATACAGACCTGCCAACCCTTGTAATTTGACCCCAAGTTATACGGAAATGCTGTTTTGATGGCCTAGTAGTTAGAACCTCGGCATGGATGAGGGAGGTCATAGGTTCGTTCCCTGGGCAAAACATACCATAGACTTTTAAAAATGGTACAGTGGAACCCCGCTATAACGCGCCCCGCCATAACGCGAATTTTACATATAACGCGGTCGTAGTATGGCTCCCGAAATTTCGTATATTCATTCACACATGGAGAAAAAAAATTTGGAGAAGAGTAAAAAAAAACAAAAAAAAAACAAGAAATTTTGGGCATGAGATTAGTTGTGACTTTTAAAATAATATGATCGTGGCATGGTTCCTGAAATTTGAATTTCATTTACGTGTATTTTTATCGGACCGTGAAAATATTTGTTTAACGTACGAGAAATAGTGTGTAAAACGTTTATTATAATTTGGTGGAAGAATTCGCGTATGACTTTTAATAATAAACGATCGGAACTTAACAATTTATCCAGGTTCTTTAAGTGATTTTGGAGAAGTGATCGTGTATGAATTCTAAAATAATACGATATATATAACGTACGAGAAATAGTGTGTACAATGCTTGGCTTCTGAAATTTATCAATTTGATCAGGTTGTGGTGAAGCTCTGTATTCTACTCTAGAAGAGAAAACTGGTTTCATTAGGTTTTTGAATTGTTAAGCCGAAGTAAACATTATCGGAAGTGTTACTTATTACGGATCCATGAGTAAAGCCAGTAAATCGTCTTTGTGATCGTCTTCCATGAATTCTGTATACAGTCATTGCTCAAACAATAGCCGACATGGGCTTCTTATTTAACTGCAATCACAGCCAAGCAGCAGACAAAGCTGTGGTTGATACAAGAGTCGCACAATTTAATAAACATCAAAGGACGAAAGCCGCCAACATGTATGCTGTGCTTGTTGGTGTGATCAAACAACAAACAGTTGAAAGTAAATAATATCCACTTTATTATCTGTAAATTAAAAGGGTATGAAATTGTACATCCGTTCAGCTTAATTTTTTTTTATATAAAAAGTGATTCGTAACCATTGCAGGCCTTCATTACTTAGTTATCGAGCTTTATCTTTGCACGTTGTTTGCTTATATAAAAAAAAAAATATTTTACTGTTATGGAAAAGCAAGTTCAAAAACGCAAGTCGTTTTCTGCTAAAGAGAAACTGTATGCCCTAGATCAACTAAAGAAGGGCAAACAACAAACTCAGCTTGCCAGAGATATAGGAATCAGCGAGTCCACTTTGCGAGGGTGGAAAACAGATGAAGGAAAGCTCCGTAGTCTACCCAACATTCTTGAAGAGGGAACTGGTTTACATCGTAAAAGGGTTAAGTTAGCTAATGACAATGTCCTAGATTCAGCTTTGTACCAATGGTTTGTACAAGCTCGCTCAGAAGGTGTTCCAATTTCTGGCCCAATTCTGAAAGCCCAAGCAGAGAAATTTGATCGCCGTATCAATGGAGATGATTCCAAATTTAAGGCGAATAATGGCTGGCTAGACAGATTCAAGAAAAGGCACTCTATCAGCCAAGTTCTTGTGTCTGGGGAAATCCGCTCCGCTGACAAAGAGGCTGCCAATTCCTACCCGATTGGGCTTAAAAAGTTGCTGGAGGACGGTTGCTACACAGCCGACCAAGTTTACAACTGCGATGAGACTGGTTTATGTTATAAAATGTTACCTGATCGCACCCTTGCAACCAAGACTGACAGTCACAAACGAGAAGGTTTCAAGAAGAGGAAGGACAGAGTGACTCTCTTATTTTGTGTTAACAAGTCTGGCAGCCACAAAGTCATACCTCTGATGATTGGAAAATCGAAAGCTCCCAGATGTTTTCATCATGTAAATATGATGGCACTTCCATTTCAGTACACTAACAGCAAGAATGCTTGGATGAATAGCTCCATATTTGACTGGTTTCACAAAATATTCGTTCCAGATGTTCAGGCTCATTTACGAAAACTCAAGCTGGAGGAAAAAGCTCTCCTCCTGCTGGATAATTGCCCTGCCCACCCCCCAGCGGAAAATCTTGTCAGCAGTGATGGCAAGATCAAAGTGTCGTACCTCCCGAAAAACACTATGTCAGAAATCCAGCCACATGACCAAGGCATAATTTCCGTATTTAAACAAAATTATCGCTGTGAAATGATAAAGGGAATGGTAGCAGATAATAACGCATCCGTCGACACATCATTGGCATTACTCAACTTAAAAGAAGTATGTCACCTTGGATGTAAAGCCTGGGATGCTATCACTGCACGCTGCATTGAACGATGCTGGACGAAATTGTTACAAATGTCAGCAGGAAGAATGAAGCTGCACAATCAGAACCTGAAACCAGTGACGATAATGATAACGATGACGATGGCACCCCAACTCCCCCACCAAAAGTGTCTGAAGCAGTAGTACATTTAGAAGCAAGTTTAAGGTGGCTGGAAACACAAGATGTTGACAGCGTCAAAGTCCTTCAATTAAGAAACATTCTTGACTTTGCTAGAACCCAACAGTTCGCGGCAAAGAAGCAAACGTCATTGGATATATTTTTCAAGAAATGATGAAATTTAAATTTGGAACCACACTGACTTTGCACTTTGCGCAACGATTAATTTAGCAGTTTTCACATGTTTCTTTTGATATTCACAAAATCTGAAATAAAAGTTATTTGCACGCTGAAATCATGCGTTGATTGTTAATTATTCTTGCAGTTGTCGCATATGATAAAATTTTAGCGGTATGAAATTTGTAAAGACACCGTATGTAGACCCGAGAATAGCTGCATGCAATGACCATACGATATCAGACGGCAAATAAATGGTTTCAATACTTTTGTTCATCCTATATTTTACACGACGAATTCAGACTATTACAAAATTATTAAATATTTTAAATCTGTATGATTTTCAATAAAATTACATCCATTATGGATGAACTGCATGCCACGACGGCACGGTAGTATACGGTGTTGATACACTTTTCATGATATAGCGATAGTCTGGTATTATCGGTCAATCTGTATTATCGTTCAAACAAATAAAAATTAGTAAATGTTTTTAATGCACAGTAATAACCTATAAATATATTAGCCATCGATTATTTTGAATATATCTTAATTAATGCATTCCAGTTAATATTCATCTGATGATAAGCGGACTTTTGATCATTGTACATGTATACACGTATATGTTCTCGGAAAAAAAGTTAAATATTGTAAAACCCCGCATTAACGCGACCCCGCTTTTAACGCGATCTGATTTTATGGACCCCGATCATCGCGTTATAGCGGGGTTCCACTGTACTAACATATACCTTAACGCTCACCATTTAGAGGTTAGTGTTAGGTCTGGTTATGCTGGTGTCAGGATAATAAGATTGGGTGGGAGATCATGCTACATGTCTGCATTAAAAATCCAAATCACACACATGGAAATGACCCTACATTACAAACTCAAAGAATAAAAGGACAAATTATGGAAATATAATTGTTTGCAATACAATTGGGATGCTGTCTTAACTGTGTTTCAGTCAGATATGGGATTCATATTAGATTCACTAGAATTCATCATGGAACCAGACTAACTATTTCTGAGTACCTCAGATGCTTTTCAGCTGTATGTACATGTGTATTTTGCAATGCTAAACATCTTCATGGTCAAGCTGTTGCTTATTTCTTGTTAAAATGGCTTCTGACAATGCCATGTCAGGACAAAAGGGACAATAAACATCTTAAAGCATTTCAGTAGTAGAGAAGAATTTAAGGAAATATTCAGATTCTTCAAGAAAAGTCAGGACAGGCAACAATTATGTTCAATATCATGCATTGATTGGTGTGTGTCACATGGCGGGAAAAATGAATTACAGCTTGTGAAACTGAACTGGAGATGTAATTAAGTTACATGCAAATTTTATATACAAGTTTTGAGTTGAATCCAGTGTTTACTACTGCATCGGTCTTGAATCATACTTCTAGACCGTCTACTTCATGTTTGTTTTTGCAAATATATATATATTGATTTGAATTCACAATTTTGTAAACCGCAAGTGTCATTTTAGGATTAAATTATTGCAAAAGATAGATATATTCCTTGTTAAGCTTATCAATTGTACCGGTTCTCAGATAAAATGTTCATTACAATAAATCCGTATTTCTATGGTGTAAATTATGAATGCTGCAACATCGAATTTTGGGTATCCCAAATTTGAGATATTTTGTTTATTATTCTGACCAATTTTGAGCAGTATTATACATTTCATGTCATAGTGTTAAACTTTAAAGTGTGAAGTGAGAGAAAAAAAACTGCCAAGTTGCTTCATGTTTTAAAATCCAGAATCATTTATGACTCCACTGGATTAATTTCTGATAAAATATTGACATTTATTTGATTGCACTTTAAATTATAATCAGGCAAAACGGAAATATATGGTGTCTCACTGAACCAGTTTTCAAAATGTGATTCTGTTTTATTGTCAATTAATTTAATTTAAATGGGCAAAACATTTAAAACCTTGAATGTTTTTATTAATGGATCATTCAGAAAAAATTGAATAAACAAATCACAATGGTTGAAAGAAGAATATTTTTGTTCTGTCTCGGTCTTGGAAAGTACTTGGCTGTGATATACAAAATATAAACAAAATAACATATGGTTAGAATGAAAAGCACTTACCTGAATGAGATTGTATATTTGTTACAAAATACTGGACAGTTATTTCTCATTATTAAAAATGACCATACATCTTAGACATCAATTGTTTCCACAAAGAACAAGAAATTGCAGCTGAAGTGACTCTCAAGATTTTACTTTTGACTCCTGACATTTTCATTTTGACTCTTGTGATTTTGGGGTTAAGGGTCAAGTGACTCTTTAGTTTGGAAATCTGTTGAGAACCTTGTATTGTTGTTTTAAGTATTCTTTTTTACTTGAATTTATACTGTATTGATTATTATTATTATTATTATTATTATTATTATTATTATTATGATTATTATGATTATTATTGTTGATTTTGTTATTATTATTATTATTATTATTATTATTATTATTATTATTGTAATTATTATTATTATTAGTAGTAGTAGTATTAAGATACATTTTTAAAGTTTCAATCTGTTCTGTCTTCAGAGCTGGCTGAGATCTGGCTCAATTCAATACATTCTTGTGCATCTTCCTCTCATCCTGGAATCCCTCCTGTGATTCTCGTTGGAACCCATGTTGACAAGATTCCAGAGGTATGTGTAGATTGTATATATAATAAATGACTCATATACAGAGCTCAAACTTCCAATGTATATTATTTAAATTATTAACAGTGCTGATTCTAACATGATTAGAGGACAGACTGTTTCTATCTTGTTCATTTGTGTAATGCACTATTGTCAGCAGTAGTGTCAGTGTTAAATAATGTGCAAAAAATAATTACTTTTTGATGACATGATATACAGTGTATTGTTTAGTTGTGACATTGTTGAATTCAATGTGAATTCCAGTACACCATCACCCCCAACCAACCAACCATAAACTGGACAGGGAAGGTCAGAAGGCCCCCTCTAATTGCTTTATATATTTTGACTGAATTTAATGCAAATTTGCTACAAAGTATGAATAGGTGAATACCAACTAATTGTGTAACAGCACTTTTTAATGGATGCATCTATGGGATATAATATTGTAAACCAACAAAATTATTGCTTTCATTTTGTCCGAATCACTTAGTAATGCTTCATTGATAGCAATAACATCAACATTTCAAAGCCATGGGCAGTTCCAGGCTTTTTTGGTCTCTTGCAATCAAAGAGACTGAAATCATTTGAAGTGGGCATAAGACCTTCAGGCTTGTAAGAATGAGCGCAATCAGTATTTTTTGGGATGAAGTGGATCCAGATGCCCATAGCTGTACTGATCAACTTTGAGAAGGTGAATTTCTTTCTTTCACAACTCAACTTGTCACTCTCTATTGTATCTCTACTGAGTGTCAACAGAACCACAGTCCCATGGTAGCCACATGTATCATTCCATATGAGTTTGAATCCTTTATTGTCAGCTTTCATATATCATCATTCATCGCCAGTGTGTACAGGTAAAGAAATATGGCAGACACAGGCATCAAATGTTTCAGATTAGGGCAAAAGCTCAAACGTTTTTCCAAATGGTTACACTCTGGACACACAATTATTTAAATTGATATTGCAGTTTCCTCAAGTAATTAAAAGAAAACCAACCTTTTTTTAACTGCAACATTCCATATTTTATTACCAGAATCAAAAGAATGCTCGTCTTTAAAAAGGATTTTGACAATTCAGTAATTGATCCAGGATGATTTCATCATGTAAAACTGAACCTACAGCTTTCTAGTCATGGGTCCAATGAATTCACCTTTGAAAATCTTGCAATACAATGTATCCCTGGGAAAATTGGTGCCCCAAAGCCAGTTGTTGTGAAATTTTGGAATGCAGAATGCAAAGTCAATATTACCAGGAAGAAAAGAGGTTTTAAGAGCACATACAATGTAACAACGGTGGAAGATGTCAGTGAGTGCAAACTATGGGACTCTTAAATATGATGACTGTGCATCTACAAATTGAATCTTCCTGGTGTGTATGCCAAACAAAGGCTGGTAAAATGTACAAATTTGACCTTTTGGACAACATTAATACAACAATGAATCTCAGTCTACATGTGAAATAATTTTTCATAGTGATTCTGATTACAACTGAAGGTATAAAACTTTGTACCAAAAGATGTTAAAAAAATTGTCTGGCCTTTCTGTATTCTGAGTTAGGAAATTTGGCTTTAATAACAGGACAAATCTTGTAAAGGGTACAAAATTTCAAACGACTTTGCAGTTTAATTTTTACTTATGCTTTCCTTGAAAAAAATGAGTACCGTATTTTCGCGTATATAAGACGCGTCATATACAAAGTTTTACATACCATGCACCCATGGTGCATCTTATGTAAAATATTTTTACACACATCGTCATAACCTGCATCTTATAATTAGGTGCGTCTTATGTGCGCGAAAATACGGTAAGTATTTTTTAACACGAACGAACGGTACAGTGTGTGATATTGAAGGATGATTATGGCGGTTGATATTCACATTTCACAATTTTCATTCCTAGTTGTAAAAACAATTGGGTAAGTGTTCAGTAATTACCACGTGTACCAATCCAATGCAGGCCACTTCAAGTTTAAAATCCTTTCGTTTCAATGTTTTGTATACCGTAATTATTGCAGATCTACGTTTAGTCGAAATAAATGTTTTAAATTTATATAATATAGTATGTTTAAATAGTTTTGTTTATTGTTATTAATTATCACAGCAAAAACTACGGCGGCTATATTACCTATACATCCGGTTGGGTTCAAAGATACTTAAATTTTTAGTATCTTCGATGGGTGCATTCGAAAACAAGACAAGACTAAATAGTTCGAAAACAAAACAAGAATTTGTTCAATATTGGACTTAAATATGAAAATCAGTTATACCATATATTTAAATTTTTTATTAAACACAATATAATAAACTGTTACTAAATAGCGTTTGACTTGATCAAAAATCAATGTACCGTATTGTTCTATTCATCTTCATCGTCATCAGTTTCGGCTTCAAATCCACTGAAACTTGAATCAAATTCACTGTCGTCGTCGCGGAATAACTCCATAACTGTTTCTAATCGATCCTCAAAGGCGTCAGTGGTATCGGATGCAGCTGCGTCGTCGTCCGAAGAACTGATATAGCTAGCCGATTCGGGAATTATCCCACACTTTCTGAAGCCACTGATGATTGTCATAATTTTCACTTTCTCCCATGCCATATATGATTTTCGCTTCGGCATCGTGACAATTTTATAAATTTTAAAAATGCTAAGCAAATTGATCACACATTTATATATAACAAGAGACTGTTCCCACGTTTATATATGCTAACCGCATACATCGGGCGTTTATTGATCTATGTACTAACAAGACTTGGCCTAGCGGATCAAAGAAGCCGCCTTCACATCCGGCGTTTATTGTACTAGAATCTAGATACCAGGTACTAAACCCATCCACTATTGGCCTTTGATCTCAACTAAAAATGGTAATGAAGCCTTGTTTACATCCGACGGGTGATGGAACTTTGGACAAATTTTCATTTATGATAAAGGAAAGGAAACCACTGGATATAAATTGCTCAGTGCGGCAGATGGCTAGGCCGTGTGAGTCTTATGTAAATTTTTTTTTTTTACACAAATCGTCAAAACCCGCGTCTTATATATGGGTGCGTCTTATGTTAAATATTTTTTACACGAATCGTCAAAACCCGCGTCTTATATACGGGTGCGTCTTATATGCGCGAAAATACAGTATTGAACATTTGTGATTTTCATACATTGGTCATATGTATATATGTTTATGTGTGTATGTATATATCTATATATAAATGTATAAATACATATTGTATGTATGTTTGTATGTATTTATGTATGTATATATGTATTTGTGTGTCTGTGTGTGCATCTGTAATATGAATGCATAAATATGTATGCATGTGCATGTACCTATTTTGTGTTTCAGTAGCCTATATACACTCAACAACAAACAGATGAAGAACTCTCTCATCTACATATAATAAATTTGGAATATGTGTATTTGACAGCATCCTGTTTTTTAGCAATTCTTAGATTTATTTGTGTGAGTGTTTAGTCTTAGGTGCCATGGAAATATTACTAGCCTGAAATAGTTAGCCAGTTGGTAGAAGCAAACGTCACAGAGCCGAGTGTTAGTGAGTTTGAACCATGCTGGGGTCGTTAGTAGTGAATTTAGGTAAAAGCCAAATGACTGTCCCTGGGGTAACATAGTCCATATTGAAATTCAGCGGTGTATAAAAGTATTGTGATTGAAAAGGCAGTATTTATGGTTGGAAATCAGTAAATTATAGAATGGAATCAATAAGTTGGAACTTGGTAGGTACCGTTTATGTGTCCATAGTGGAAAATGGGCGTATGTATATGAGCGTGATACGCCGGAAATTATGAGGATTGACTGGCCTAGGGTCGCACAGTTAAATATTTCCCAGTTAGTAAGGGAATACTAGTGTAATTTCTATGGCATGACAAGCTATCGGTACGGAAATCGGATGATAATGAAGAAAAACCATGCAAAGGTGCAGTTAATGGACTTTTGGGCAAGTTGTCTCATCTGGGTCGCCAATTGATTAGAGCAAAGGTTATTAAATGTAGCAGACATATCTCTCTTTCCATTTTACAACTCAAGTTGTATGGAAGTCTTTGGAAATTTGGGGAAAACATGATTTCCAGCGTGACTCGCGCCAGGGTTTGACACCTCTCGGTCAAGTGAATACCCCTGTGCGTGTAACAAGAAAATTTCTGGTGGCAGCCATTTGGGATATGTGTGAATAGTTCTGTCATGGGTTGCAATTCATTCGGGGTGATTATGTGTGAAACAGACTATTGCTTCGCATTTGGAAAGGAGAGGACAGAGGAAAGAAATGTTATGGATAGTGCGCCTTTAATTTCGTTTTTTGTGATTTCGCAACATTTAGTCTGTGAGAGAAGATATATGCATTTGCTGCTGAGAAGGATCTTTAAGAGGAGTACTTATGTTCAGTCAGGACGGAATATTTTATCTAGGATATAATACAGCGATGATACAAGTATTGTATTTGTGGTAGGGGACGCAAATGACAAGATTTTGATGAGGCAAGAGACGGGAAAAAAGCGTGTGACAGACGACATGTGCTTTCCATTTCTTGTCGACACGTGGGGGTTAAAACTGGGCCAAGTGATACTTTTTGTTCTTTTAATAAGCTAGAATTACTAAAATGTGGACGACAATCATTGGCCACGAAATTGTAACATGCTGGAATGATGAAAATGGCTGTAATTGTTTTGTTGTTGTACGAACTGATAGGAACCGCTAATGAAAGAAATGGGTTTGACTACACCACACACCCCCACCCACCCACCCGTGTTGTGTTTAATTGAGGATTTTGGATTTTAGAACATCAGCGACAACAACAACAGCAATCAGAACAATAAGAACAACATACATAAATTGTAAATGAGTTCAGATATGTCATGTGCTAGTAGCACTGACAATGAGTAAAACTCCAAAATTTGATATAAGCGTAATACACCGGTAGAAGTGGCAAATAAAAGTTATAAATGGGTGGGTAATAATTTTTCCCCGTGTTATTACATGGATGGGTTGAGACATATTGTCAACGGGTGACATCAAAAGCTGCGCAGTTAAATTAAATCAGAATGCGCCCAAAGGCTATGTAAATAGTGTGATTATTTGTGTGATCATTTGTTTTATATTTTCAAATTCTGTGACGACAGATGTCGATCTTGCTTCATGTTTTATTTTTGTATGTATTAATTGGATAAAATTTGTATCATGTGGTGTTAGAGCAGGAAAGTTCTAGAAGTTGTTTGCTGCATGAAACCAGGTGGTAAATTAGGTCTAGTTGTTTGAATTGTGCTTGGAGAGAAACATGGCTAAATTTAAGGAGAGAAACGGGTATTATGTAGGGTTGTTTGGAGGTTGGTGGACTGTGTTTTTTTTATTTTTGTGTTGCTGTAGGGTACGGTTAAGTGGTGAAAAGATGATTGAAAAGGTAGTGTCAAGTCTAGCGTTCTGTTGGTGACAATAGGGTCGCGCCAGCTGGGCGTTGAAGTCATGGTTGACTTATTTTTGAGGTTCTTAAGAGGACGTGTTTCATTTGAAGAACGCATTCTCTAACCTCGTGGGGAGTACAGGAAGGATCCTGTATTTTGTTTGTCATTGAACTGTTAGCGACTTGCCAGTTGAAAATTGATTTATACAGAGTACATTAAGAAGAAGAAAAAAGATCATCTACACGCATCTTCATGATCATATATGGTCCAGCGAGGTTTTCATCATGCATAGTTTGACTTGTCTGCATGAATGGAATGGTGTCAATTTGGAAAATTGTGAAGGACAATTCAAAGCACGTGTTAATTATTTAGCAGCATGAAGAAATGGTGGTGCACACCGCAATTATAGTTGAATAGTTATGTGATAGTGTTCCAAACTTTTGCGTTTGGGAATAGGGTTTTAGGTCACCATAGGTGTGGAATTAGCAGTGAGAAAATAGGATCATCTGGCACAGACTGAGTTGAAAAATATTTGGACATTGAAGTCATTGTTGACTTGTTGGAGGTTAGTAAGAGAAGGTGTCTCTGAAGAACGCAGTCTCTAACCTCGTGATGTGTACAGGTGTACCAAGGTCTATTGGGAAAACGTGTGTCCTGGTGGAAACGCAATCTCCAGACCAGAGTTTTAATGTAAAGAGGAATGGTTCTGTGTTGCATTTGTTGTCTGTTGTTAGAGAACTATGCTTAGAGAAGTCAATTTAGAGGAGTTCGTGAGGGAGTTTGAACCTGACTAACTGGTTGAAACATTATTTCATGTTTGATTCAACTTGATTAAATTTTATATAGTTTTCTTTTGTTGTATATAATCATATTAGGAATCGTTTATCGGGTGTGGGTTTGAATTTAGGAAAAATCATCAAATTTTGATTTAGACCACATAAATGTGACGTTTGTGACACTCGTGGACGAGTGATCTTTTAAAGGCGGGGGTAATGTAATAAATTTGGAATATGTGTATTTGACAGCATCCTGTTTTTAAGCAATTCTTAGATTTATTTGTGTGAGTGTTTAGTCTTAGGTGCCATGGAAATATTACTAGCCTGAAATAGTTAGCCAATTGGTAGAAGCAAACGTCACAGAGTCGAGTGTTAGTGAATTTGAACCATGCTGGGGTCGTTAGTAGTGAATTTAGGTAAAAGCCGAATGACTGTCCCTGGGGTAACATAGTCCATATTGAAATTCAGCGGTGTATAAAAGTATTGTGATTGAAAAGGCAGTATTTATGGTTGGAAATCAGTAAAGTATAGAATGGAATCAATAAGTTGGAACTTGGTAGGTACCGTTTATGTGTCCATAGTGGAAAATGGGCGTATGTATATGAGCGTGATACGCCGGAAATTATGAGGATTGACTGGCCTAGGGTCGCGCAGTTAAATATTTCCCAGTTAGTAAGGGAATACTAGTGTAATTTCTATGGCATGACAAGCTATCGGTACGGAAATCGGATGATAATGAAGAAAAACCATGCAAAGGTGCAGTTAATGGACTTTTGGGCAAGTTGTCTCATCTGGGTCGCCAATTGATTAGAGCAAAGGTTATTAAATATAGCAGACATGTCTCTCTTTCCATTTTACAACTCAAGTTGTATGGAAGTCTTTGGAAATTTGGGGAAAACATATGACTTCCAGCGTGACTCGCGCCAGGGTTTGACACCGCTCAGTCAAGTGAATACCCCAGTGCGTGTAACAATATGTATGCATGTGCATGTACCTATTTTGTGTTTCAGTAGCCTATATACACTCAACAACAAACAGATGAAGAACTCTCTCATCTACATATAATGGCGTTTTATTTTATGGCAAATGAGGAAAATGAATGAGTAAATGCTGTGTTTTTATAGTTTTATCTTATACAGCTACACTATAGTTATGTTAAAAGTGTATTGGTATACCCAAATCCTAGTGTAGAACAGACCTTAGGTGTTTTTATATAGTTTTATCGTATACAGCTACACTATTGTTAAAAGTGTATTGGTATACCCAAATCCTAGTGTAGAACAGACCTTAGGTGTTTTTATATAGTTTTATCGTATACAGCTACACTATTGTTAAAAGTGTATTGGTATACCCAAATCCTAGTGTAGAACAGACCTTAGGTGTTTTTATTTTGGGCAACATCATAGGTGTACCTAGTGGTCCATGACATTTTACTACCTGTACACTAATCCCTTTTTAAAACATAGTCTAGTTGTGCATGTTAGAGAGTATCACAGGGTGTATGTGAGTTATTTTTATGGTATTGGTTGTGTAATGCCTATTTGTATAAGTTATATTAAACTTCAAATAAAAAACAGAACTAGTAATGGATACCAAGATTAAAATGTTATCAATGAATGTTAGGGGTCTGCATAGTTCCAATTTAAGAAGAAGAGATGTTTTCTGCTGGATGAAATACAAGAATGCATTTATTATCTATCTACAGGAGACATAGTACTGCTGACATTCAAAAATATTGGGAGGCTGAATGGGCTTACAAGTGTTTTTAGCCATACATTTGCCAATATTACAGGTGTTGCCACCCAGTTTAGAAATAATTGTGAATTTTGCAATAATAGAAAAAGATGGGATGGTCAGGGCAAATACATTATTCTTGATATATCAATTAATGGATATTTACGCTGGATAATTTATGTGGGCACAGTGTTGATAATGCTGAGTTTTTTTTATGAATTTGAAAGAAGATTTATCATACATTTTGACAATTCTTATGTTATTATTAGCGATGAATGGATTGTTGTTCAGGATATGGAGGAATTTGAAAAGGTTTTATCATACATTTTGACAATTCTTATGTTATTTGTGATGTCTGGAATATTGTTTAGGACATGGAGGAATTTGAAAGAGGATTTATCATAAAGTTTGACAATTCTTATGTTATTATTTGTGATGACTGGAATGTTGTTCAGGACATGGAGCTTGCCTCATATATCATCCTGCATAATAAACACTCTATGGACATCAAGGATCAACTTGAATTATTAGATCCAAGGAGAGCTGTGTCAATCCTGAGAGTAGAATGTTTACCTGGTGAAAGGCAAATCCTGTGAAACAAAATAGATTGGATTAGTTTTAATCTGAGGATATGTTTTTAAATTGTCTTGATGCATCAATTATTCCAGGTTATAAAACAGACCATTCAGCAGTAACACTAAAATTATTGATATTCACAGCACCCAGAGGTCATTAGTACTGGAAATTCAGGTTAAAGCTACTAAAAGCAAGAAGAATATATTCAGTTGGTCAAAAGCTGAATATCTAACACAGTAGAAGAATGTTATTGTGAAGGCAATAAGAAAAACCCACTTCAGGTGAAATTAACATGGAATGATCTTTTTGGTTATGAAATCCTTCAAATACTTTTAAGATCAGAATCAATTAGTTATTCTCAAGCTATGGAAAACTTGATAATGAAACCTTTAAGAAAATTTAAGCTGAAATACAGACCTTACGTACTCTAGTGATGCAAAATAATAACCCCACTGTTAGAAAAGAATTGAATTAAAAGACAAGTAGATTTAAAAGAAATGAGGAAGAAAGAGATGGCAGGTGTAATGTTAAAATCAAAAAGAAGGTGGTATGAGTCTGGTGAAAACGATTTTTAAAATGTTTCTTTAACCTTGAAAAGAGAAATTACACAAACAAAATAATAGAATACTTAATTATGGAAGATGGAACATTAGTAACAAGTCAAAAAGATATATAAAATCAACTGAAATATTTTTATGAAAAACTATATAAAAGACAAAACAATAATAACTTGCAGATTTTGAAAGAGGCTCGTGTGAAGGTAAGGTAAATTTTGAGTAACAGGGTTTAGCAATGAAAAGTTTGAAAACTGAAACTAGCCCTGATTCAGATGGCTTTACTGTAGAATTATACAAGTTCTTTTGGAACGATTTAGGTGGCTTTCCTTTTAGGTCTCTAAATGATGGATATTATTGTGTTAACATCAGTCTCCTGGAATAACTAATTGTTTTAAAAGATTAGATAAAAAACAGAATGTTTTAAAATTGGAAACCAATTTTCCACTTAATAGGTTACATGATTCAGCATCTATTGCTTCTAAGGATCACGAGAACTTTCCCTCTTATTGTTAATGACAGTCAAAAATGTTTTATGAAAAGGAGATTCATTGGTGAAAACACAAGAATTTTATATGATCTTATGCAGTATCTTGAGAAGACAAAAATGAATCTAGTCTCTTACTAATAGACTTTGAAAAAGCTTTTTACTCATTTGAATTTGATTTTCTAGATAAAGCCCTAAAATTGTTTAACTTTAGAGAATATTTTTATCAGTGGTTTAGAGTACTCTGCAATAAGTCTAAAAGTTGTATAATTAATAATAGACAGTTATCCACATTTTCAAATTGGAGTGGGGGTTGTCACCTAGAGTGAGACCCTTAGCCCCATATTTATTTATAATAGAAATGTAACTTATTACAGTATAACTAAAATAGTACACAAATATTACAGGGATTTTCTAAATTAAGTTCAAATTAAGGCAGTACACTGTTGATGTTTTTTTGTAATTATTAGACGGTTATCATTTGTCATTGAAGGTAACCAAGCAGATGTTTATTGACTTTGCATCTGCATCAGGTCTGCACAGCAATGTTTCTAAGTCATAAGCAATTTGGATTGGAAATTTAAAAAATTCAATTGAAAAGATATGTCCTGAAATTGGTATTAACTCATCAGTTGCCAATTTTAGATTACTGAGGGTAGATTTCTCGTTCAATTTAGAGAATATGGTTGAATTCAATTATTTGATGAAGTTCAAGGAAGTAAAGAAGATGCTCGGCTGGTGGAGTAGAAGGAATTTGTCATTTACTGGAAAAATTACTTTGAAAAAATCATTTTGCCAAAATGTATTGATTTTTTTGCTGCTCAACTCAACCAAGTCTTCCACCGCATATAGAAAATGAACTGAATTACATTTGTGAGGCTTATTTGGGATGGCAAAAGCAAGAGGGTAAAAAGATATACTCTTATAGCATCCTTTAAAGAAAGGGGGTATTAAACATGATTCACTTGCACTCATTGATGTGTTATACAAAGCTTTCATGGTTTAGGCACCTTATCCTAAATGAAGATAGTTTATGTCAAAACTTGTTTCCGAACAAGTATTTGGAAAATTAAAACTATGAAAATGAACCATCGCCTGTTAAGGAATACTTGTCTCAAGATAGTCTTAATTTAGTAAGTATATATTATTTTAAATCATAGACAAGGTCAGTGATTAATCTATCCCTGAGTCCCGTGTCCAGCACGCACAAAAAATGGCTGGGACTCATTAGTTGTTCATATGTGCATTCCTTTGGACGCAAGAAATTTTAAAGGTGCTTATGGTGATTTTTGTTTAACAAGACTTTCTTTTCACTAGGCAAATATTATCTCTGCACCGGTCATGTGGTACTCACTTCTTAACAGTATAAAATGCCGCCAAAGAAGATTTTGAAAATTGACCCTAAGCAAAGGACATTGGATATTTTGTTTAATGATTCAAATTCCACTGATCAGCAGCATTTGGTTTCTTCATCTGATGTTCAGGATGCAAACGTGTGCTCAGCCTCCAGCGTAATACATAAATTACCAAAAATTAAAGTTTCAGCTGAAGTGGTTAAAAACGTACTTGTTACGATATGACAATGGCTGTGCAAATAAAAACGAGGACTTTATGTTTTGTGAGATATGCACAGACAATAAAAAGGTAAATGGTATGAACAAAATTGCTAGGAACAGAAATTTTCAAAATTCAACATTAACCAGACATGCCGATCTTGCTGACCACAAATTATGTCTAATAGCCCCAGAGTTACGAACTAACTTTGAAAAATGTAGTGCAGAGCTCACTTCAGATCAAGACAAAGCCATAACTGCCTTACTGAAGGTTGTTACATGGATGCAGATGAAAACATCCCATTGAACAAATTTAAGTCTTTTGTGAATCTTTTACATGAATTGGGAGTTCAAGATCTTTACGTTCTCAGAAAGAGTAATATCAATTATGAATCTTCAGTGACTGCCAGTGAGCTGCTGGAGTCATTAGCCGAGTTTGCTAACAATGCTGTAACTGTTACAATTAAGAAATCTCCTGTGGTAACCTTACTTGCAGATGAGAGCACTGACATTTCCAACAGGAAAAGGCTGGTCATGTATGCTCAGACATTGAGTGAAGACTTTATTCCAGAGTGTCATTATGTGTGTAATGTTGAATGCTTAGATGCCACTGGGAAAGGAATTGCTGGATCCATTATGAAGGAAATGTCAGAAAGGGGTGCTCCAATAGCAAAAATAATGAGTTTCGGATCAGATGGAGCATCTGCTATGATGGGCAAGGAAAAAGGAGCAGCTGCAATATTGAGAAGGGAAAATCCTCATATGCATAATGTTCACTGTGTTGCCCACAGGTTGGCACTGTGTACCTCCCAGGCAGCAGAGAAAATAGAATCATTAAAAAAGCATCAGCAAGTATTGACTGATCTTTTCTACTATTTTAAGGGAAGTAATCAACGCGAGGCTTGACTACATGCCATACAGGAGATTTTAGACGATCCATGTATCGTATATAAGGAGCGCCATTCAGTGAGGTGGTTGTCTTACTTTAGTGCTCTGACTGCTGTATGGAGAACTCTAGATAGCTTGCTTACCTACCTGGCTGAAGCCAGTCACAAGGAGTCGGACCACAAAGCTGGAGGGATGAAGAAAAAGATAGCGACTGAAAGTTTTCTAGCGACAACATATATGATGATGGAGGCAATGGCTCCTGTAACCATTTTCAGCCAGTTCTTCCTGAAAGAAAATGTGGACATGGCCCTTGTGAAGGTGAAAACTGACGAGTGTATTGCTAATCTGCAGAAGGTATATAGCTTTGACACTCCATACATGCAAAAGTTCAAGGAAGACCTTAAGGGCAATACATTTAAGGAGCATCATCAGATCACAAAGAACAACTTCAACCTGGAGAAAATTGCTAAACTCTTCACTGACTCGTTAGTTGAGAACATTCATTGTAGATTTCCAGCAGATGACCTACTTACAAGCTTTGGTATTCTTGCTATGCGACCGATCAGCATGATGTCAAAAACAGAAGTGGATACCTACGGAGATGAAGAGATTGACAGACTGTGTACATAGTATGGAGAAGCAAAAACTGTACAATGGGAAATCAGCATAAGTATTGAGAGAAAAACATCAGAACCTGTTATTGACTCTGTTAAGGCAAAAATAGAGTGGGCTTTCCTAAGAAAGTAGTTTTGGCTGAGAAGTACCCTCAAGGTGTGATGTGTAAACTGTGGCATTTAATTGACCACCACCACAGAGAGGATTTTCCAAACTTGCTCAAGTTAGAAGCACTTGCACTAACTTCAGCAATACATACTGCTGGATGCGAGCGTAGGTTTTCTGCCCAGAACAGAATCCTGGTTAAAGCTAGAAACAGGCTGAATATTGAGACTCAGCACAAACTGATGACTGTAAAACTGTGTACTGTGCCATTTGATTACAAGTCAGTATTACAGGCCTGGAGATCTAAGAAAGACAGGCGAATTTATGAACTAAAGTGAAGAAGGAGTTGATCTTGTAGTTAATAATGACCTAGTTGTAATAATTCTGTATTATAAATAAATAAATTAATGTATCTCAATGTGTTTGCAGAATCATTTTACTCATTACATTTGAGCGGGACTCATTATTTGAATATATGCGAGTCCTGTGACTCATTGGGATGAAATTGTAGATTAATCACTTCAAGGTGGAGAACAAATGGTGTCATACTTATTAAAAATCTTTTTTAATGCACAAGGATTGCTATTAAGTTTTGATGAAAATTAATAATGTTATACTGTACTTTGCTCTTATCTCAAAGATTTCAGTAAAGTGGGGAAAAAATTAATAGTGTTTGAAATTGGAAACACTTTTAATGTAAAACTCAACATAACGTTGCTTATTAGGTTAAGAGCAAAGAATACATTTATCAATAAAATAATAATAAATACCAGGATACAGAAGCCAAATGGCAAATATTAAACTTTGTCCAGGCAGCTAGGATGTGCGGTTAATGTAAATGAATGGTCCAACACTTTTGTTTTGACTAAAGTTTGGATGAAAGACACAAAATTGATTAGCCTTAGTTTTAGATTTCTACATAGAAATATTGCCACAAATTTATATCGTACCAACTTAGTGTTACAGTTTTTTCTTTCACATTTTCAATACAATATATATTTAAGTCATGTTGATTCTGACCTATAGATGAATATATACTTAATTTATGTTGATTACTGGCCAATGGATTGGTATATACTTGTGTTGATTACTGGCCTGTAGACGAATATACACTTAAGTCGTGTTGATTCTGGCGTATAGATATATACTTAAGTTGTGTTGATTACTGGCCTGTAGATTGATATATACGTAAGTCATTTCAATTGCTGGCTTATAGATAGATACATACTTAATAATAAGTTGTTCATTTATGTGCAGTATATTCTCTTCACATGTCAGGTTCAAAGACCTGTTGACTAGGTAGAGACACAGTTCCTTGATTTAAAATAACAAAACTCTGGTCACTGACCAGTTTTAATGCACTATACAAATACTAAAATGCACAGGAACCAGCCTGGACACTGGTCACTTTAAATGAAGTGTTCCCATTTTAACATGCAAAAGAATCAAACTCTGATCACTGGTTACTTTGAATGAATTTTTGCCATATTAACATGGAAAGGAATCAGATACTGGAGGCTGGTCACTTTGAATTGATTTTTGCCATATTAACATGGAAAGGAATCAAAGTCTGGTCGCTGGTCACTTTGAATGGATTTTTGCTGTATTAACATTCGGACCATCAGATGAAAACTGTAGCACATACGTAATTGACATGTGGTTGCAGTATGCATTATTTTATGTTGCGGTGTGTTCCTGAAATGCATGCTTTCATTATGTTAATTATGTGACTGTTGTATTCATGTGCTCCCATTTTGTTAAAATGTCTGAAAATGTCTGATTTCATTATGTTAATTATGTGACTGCTGTATGCATGTGTTTTCATTGTATCAAAATGTATGAAAATATCTGATTCCATTATGTTTAATGTGTGTCCGCTATACACGTGTTTTCATTGTATTGGTATCTTCATAAGTACGTTTTCCATTATGTTAAATGTGTGACTGATTTAATCATGTGTGTTTATTGTCTTGTGTTTCAAAAGTGCATAATTATTATTATCTTAAATGGTTTTCTTTAAGGATGCATTGGATTTAGAATGCAGTATTGTCAAATGTTGAACCAATGTCACAAACGGCATTTGATTCCACCAAGAATTATTTTATTTTATTCACAGAAATTTCGAAAAAAGGTCATTGATAAGTACTTCATGGAAATCCGCCAAATGTTGAAAAACAAGCCGATTGTATTCCACCTGATGGAAAATATTGCCATTGATAACACCCAGTGTGATCCCAGGCTGGAGGACTTGAAAAGAAGAATTTTTGAGCTGGCATCACAACAGCCCCATTGGGGAGAGGAAAAACCTGCCCGATGGCTCCCCCTGGAAGAAGCGATCATGAGAATGAAAGCTTCTGGTGTCAAGGTACCAATAGCAAGAACAATTTCATATTAAATCAAAAGAAATTATTCCTTGACATTTAAAGTTTTAAATAAAAATTTCTATTTATTATTTCTGTTCTGAAATGTCATGCATCATAACATCAAAGAAAGAAATTAGTTGGAAAATGTACATCCAACACATCATATGATATTTACCATCAACATTTGTTAATTCTACAAATATTGTTCTACTTATTTAAATTGAATGTGCTGATAAAAAGTTCCAACAAATGTTCAAATGTTTTCATGACAATTAAATTTTTTTAAATAAATTTCTTTCATATTCTTTTATTATTTCTGTTCTGAAATGTCCTACAGCGTAACATCAAAGATGGAAATTAGTTGGAAAATGTATATCCAACACATCATATGATATTTAACACCAACATTTGTTAAGTTTGCAAATATTGCTCTACTTATTTAAATTGAATGTGCTGATAGTAAGTTCCAACAATGTTCATGTTACTGATACACCTGTATCAATCACCTTAGGCCCCAGACTTTATTACAGTAATGGTATGCATTCTTTTCATCAGGTTGCACCACTCAGTCTCATAGAAGAGATAAATAGGTCCTCATCTATTAATATTGAAGACAGAGATGAACTCGAAGTGTTCCTTAATTTCCAGCATGACATTGGCACAATTCTTTACTTCAAGTAAGACAAAGGTTTCTTTTCCCCATTGATCCAGAAATGTCTTTCAATCCATTCTTTGATTTTTTTAAAATGCACTTAACAGTATTTTAGACTAACCCTAGTTTATACTAAGTGAAATAATAATTTATTACACAGTGACCTGTGCATTAGATGGTTTTATCATACAAATCTGTGTTGAGCTGAAAATTGTGCTGAATTAGACGGAGTCAAACACAGATGTTTCAACACAACAGCTGGAAATAAAATACATACAGATTAGATGCTGTACTGAGGCAAAGTTCTTATTATTTTTCTTATTATTATTACTATGTCAGATATGGTATGTAAATCATGTTCCAAATATTTGTAATTGGTTCTAATTTGGATCTATTTTATGTAAAATGGGTCAAAAGTCTTCAAAATTAAGTTTTTCATGTCCTTGAATATACTTGAATTATATCCAAATGTTGATTGTGACCTTGAATATATATGAAATTAAAATAGGTGAAAATGATAACAAAATAAGATATGTGAACCATATGTTCAGACCTGTCAATCCTTATGATTTTGCAGTAAATCTTATGAAAATGACCTTTAAAATATGTTCTTACAGAATCAAAGGAAAAGCTAAGGAAATATTACTATTGTAGTGAAATCCAGATAGTAGGTGTTTCTGTATTTAATTTAGATATGGGTTTCATATTAGCTGTGGTTGAATTAGGTAGGGAATCAGACTGACTCTACAGGAGTACTGGAGTACATCATGATGATGATGATATTAGCTGTGGTTGAATTGGGTAGGGAATCAGACTGACTCTACATGATTACCTCAGACACTTTGTACTGCACAGATATTTTTTCCATATGAAACATCTGCAAGTTAAAAGTGTTGATTGTACAGAGTTACCGCATGCACAGCAGTTCCTTGCAAAACCATTTAGGACCGTCCATCCATGTTAGTTTATCCTAATTGTGTCTGCTAATTTCCAACTTAATCCAGTCAAAATCAAGAATAGTTTAATTTTCAAAACAGCTTGATACACTTTGTTCAGTTTGTGACTTATTGAGAAATCACAATAATTGTTTACCGATTTTGTCATGTGGACAGGTACTGTCCCTGGCATTGCCATTTGCATTCAGATAGTTTTGAATCTCATCACTGACCAAAATGTAAGATCCAAACACCCTTGAGTATATAGTCCAGCACTAAATACAAGCAGACAATGGGAAGGAAATATATATTTTATTCTGCCATCTTTGTAACTAACAACTGCTGCTTATCCATTTTCTTTGAAGTTTATCTATGGACAACAATAAAACCCCAAAATTTATGACTGTTAAAGTGATTACAATAAGTAGTGACTTGTTTTTTCTTTTCAAACAATTAGTATGTTTCAGGAGTTATCATTGCACTATACAACAGAGTAACCAGCAATCAACACCAAATTTACTAAAATCAATATTTGATTTTGCCCCTAAAATTTAAATTCATCACAATGTACGTTAATGATATTTAAATGAAAATAATGGCAACAATACAGCATAAACTGTGTTCAGAAACACAAAATAACATTTTATGACAAAGCTAACATTTATATCAAGGAATCAAATGCTACCAACATGTTTTCATTTATTATACTAAATGTTTTAAAAATGTTTGCTACAGTTGTTTGTGTGTAATGTATTTGTGAGGTTTGATTCTGACTTTTATTTACAAATGACAGGTGATTATGTAGAGGCATGGGTAGGCTTATTCAATTAAAAACACTGTTTATTATTAGCAAAAAAGTAAATTTATTATTAAAGCTGAATATTCACAACATTTATATATTACCATATGTAGGAAATATGCAGATTTCAGCTTGAAATAACCACAAGGTTAAGATTTTTCAAAAATAATTTTGTGACATGATTAGGACTGGAAATGTTTTATATTTTGGTCTGGAAAAGGTCTGAACACTTTGTCAAATTTTATGACAGGAAGCCTGATTATAGAATTTGTTAAATATGGCATCCAGCTACCAATGCATGTTAAAGACTAAAAAGAAAAAATAAGCATCATATAATAGTTTTAATAATCAGTACAGAAGCAATAAAAGCTGAAAGAAAAGCATACTACTGTCCATGTAAGAAGTCCCACCCCCCACCCCGTCTTTTCTGATTTTACTGCGAGGACTTTATGGAATTTTTTGTTTGTTATTTGTTTTTTGTTTTTTTCTTCTTTTCTGTGCTGATATTTATAGACCATGCCAGTTTGGATAATTGCACTAAAGTAATGGCAATTACAGCCTGCTTTCAAGTACAGTTATTTTGTTTTATTCTTTTCTACTTCAGCTATTTTATAGGCATTTTAGATTATATCATGATTCTGTGTGATGCCTTGACAATCTGGATTCTCTTCTGGAATTGTACTTGAATTGTTCCTGAATTTTCTTCACATAAATCTATGTAGTACCCTGTATGAGCTTGATCATTTACTAATTAATTAAAGCCTGGTCTGGATACAAAAGCATTTCAGACTCAATCAAAATTACAGTCATTGATTGCGACATCAATTCTTTGAACTTCTGGTGCTTAAAGTTCAATGTTTTTCTTCAGTCTGTATTGTCTAAGTCTAACTACTAACTGTAGTTAGTACATTTTAACTGTATGACAATGTTGATAATAAGGTACAACAGATACTGTAGTTAGTACATTTTAACTGTATTATTTACCTGAGATGGAGATGGTTGATAATAAGGTACTTCAGATACCATAGTCAGTATTTTTTAATAGTGTCTGCAAGAACATTTATTATAGTAAGTAATGTGTAATGTCTCAGTAAAGCAGTATTTGTATTTTTTATTTTCAGTGCTAAGCGACTGAGGAAGAAGATTGTGCTTGACCCACAGTGGATGATTGATGCCCTCAAGTCCCTTATTACAGATCACAGGTTTATTGAGCTAAACCCTACCATTACTAAAGAGTGGTATGCCTTCAACAATAAAGGGAAACTTACACATGAACTAATAGGTTTGTACTTTGAATCTCTTTTATTTATTTCATCTAATTCTTCTGTGCAAGAAGAAGAGCCGTTTTCTTCAAAATATATAATATATGATTAAAAACATATGTGCAAATTTTCTTTAAAAACCCATTTATACTAATTTTAAAATCATTTTAGTAAAAAGATCAAGTATAAATAAATTAAATAAAATATGCTAAAATTAACGAATTAGTCCAAACTATCTATTATTGTCAGTATAGAAGTATATTGTTGTAATTGCTTTAAACACATCATGCATATCATTTGAATTTGCTTGAATATCATGTTGTGTGTATTGCTTTATTTAAGTTCAAGAGAGAATTTCTAACACAGACATAGACGTGTAGGTATCCCATCATCACACCGTTATTCATTCACCACTGACTGTGGGCAGTCCATCATCACACCTTTATTATTATGACACAGGCAGTAGGTACCCCATCATCACACCTATTTTATTACAACACATTCAATAGGTATCCCATCATCATGCCTTTATTCTTGCGACACTGACTGTAGGTAGTCTATCATCACACCTTTATTCTTATGACACTGACAGTAGGTATCTCACCTTTAGTCTTATGACTGACTAGGTATCCCATCATCACACCTTTATTCTTTTGATAGACAGTTGGTATCCCAAGACCTTGTTTATGCCCTTCGGCTCAATATAACTTATATTTTAAATTAGGAAGGTCTTGGACTATGCTAAATTTGGTACAAGATATTAGGAAGGTCTTGAACTATGCCAAATTTGGTACAAGATATTAGGAAGGTCTTGGACTATGCTAGGTTTGGTACATGATATTAGCAGGCTTTCCAATAGATGTGTATCCTCAGGGTTTAGATATGGAATATGTGGAATTTAAATATTTCCTATTTTTGACATGCAGATATTTCAACTCTTGTCTTTTTGACACATGGAGATTGGGTGGGAGCATCAATGATAATTACACTTGATTCACCTCCACATTAATTTCTTAATAAGAATACACTTCCCATAAAACATGTACTGTAGGAGGCACTGATTGACATCTGCTTGACAATGGGATGCATCTTGTTGGCCAAGAATATTGCACAAAATGGAAGATACATGAACTTGGAGGAGGTAATTCATCGCAAATGTCAGTTCAGGCTTAGTTGCAATTGAATTGGGTTGGATTGTTTTGAGATTGTGTCTAAAGTTTATGATAGAGGAAGAGAAAACAATTATGAAATGAATGGATTGCTTTCTTATCACATATTAGCATTGGTATGTTTGGACATCAAATTATAATCAACTGGTCAGAAATGGTACATATGAAGTCAGCTTGTGAAGCTGGTTGTCAGAATAACGGGATCAAGTTGACAACTTTAATTGTTTTTTGGTCATTTATTTCCTATTACACAAAACGTGAATATATGGATTCATGCAAAGCCAATTTTCAGCATAGGATTTTGTTTGTTGATGATTTTACATTTGACTCTGGACAAATTTCAGTTAAAACTTACATGAAGAATATTAAACCTACTTGACATTGGTAGTATTGCTTTTTAATGACCTTATGGTGTTAGTTTCTAAATGACTTGACAGTGAAACTAATGCCTTTTTAAATTACCTCATGCTGTTGATTTCTTGATGCCTTGACAGTGAAATTAATGCCTTTTTAATGACCTCATGCTGTTCATTTCTAGATGCCTTCACAGTGAAATTAATGCCTTTTTAATGACCTCATGCTGTTCATTTCTAGATGCCTCGACAGTGAAATTAATGCCTTTAATGACCTCATGCTGTTGGTTTCATGATGCCTTGACATTGATATTGCATGTAATGACCTTTCCATGATGTCCTGCTCAGCGCGCTGTTGGTTTCTAAATGCCTTGACATTGATATTACCTGTAATGACCTTTAATGATGTCCTGCTGTTGGTTTCTAAATGCCTTGAAAGTGAAATTAATGCCTTTTATTGACTGTATGCTGCTGATTTCTAGATGCCTGCTTGACATTGAAATTAATGCCTTTTTAATGACCTCATGCTGTTCATTTCTAGATGCCTTGACATTGAAATTAATGCCTTTTGTATGACCTCAAGCTGTTATTTTCTAGAGGCTTTGACATTTATATATTTTTTGCTGATTATTTCTAGATGTCTTGACAGTGATATTAATGCCTTTTAATAACCTCATTCTGTTGATTTCTAGATACCTTGACAGTGAAATTAATGCCTTTTAATGACCTCATTCTGTTGATTTCTAGATGCCATCTGGACCAAGAAAGACAAGCCAGATTTCCATGACAATAAGAAGTATTTAATACTTGTGATGGAAAAGCTGAATATCATCGCCAGACCAATGTCATATACCATGGATGGAAAGTCAGTCAAGGTTTGTTTAAAGAACGTCTGATGATGTATTTCTACCTTGTTTCATTTGCACCTGAAATATTCTTTGACACAAGCATATAGTGTTGATAGTGCATTCCGTTTTGTCTATGATTCATCTTTCATTATGTCATAAATATCCTTTTTAAAAAATGAGGACTCTCTTTGTTAACATCAGGTCATTATATGATGGTACTACATGATGCTGTCCTGTCCCTTTTGCATCTTTGTTATTGAGCCAAGTTATTTCATTATTTCTTTTCCTGGTTGTTTCTTTATTCTTGTGTCTGGTTGTATCTTTATTCTTATGCCAGGGTTGTTTATTTACGGTATGTCAGGCGTACTTATTAGTTGCAAAATGCCACTTTTCATTCCTTGTGTATATAAACCATTACTTATATTCTTGACTTAATTTCAACATTTCTTATGATCTTAAATAATAGTTTTAGTTTGTTACTAAAGTATCACCTCCAGCATTGCACTTTTAACTTAAACCATGTGGAGGTCTTTGTTTATTAGAATGTTGTCTATCCCCATGCTGCTGTATTTTTTCATTGATCTTGTTTAGCACCATGTGTAGGTCTTTGTTTATTGGACTGTTGATTAACACCATGCAGAGTTCTTTGTTTATTAGAATGTTGACTAACACCATGCAGAGGTCTTTGTTTATTGCTCTTTTTTAGCACCATGTGTAAGTCTTTGTTTATTGGCATTTTGACTAACACCAAAGATGGATGTCTTTATTTATTGGTCTGTTGACTAACACTAAACAGAGGACTTTATTTATTGGTCTTTTGACTAACACCATGTTGGTATTTTGAAAAGAAACTAGTGTTTATTGGTATGTTGGCTAACATCATGTAGAGGTTTTTGTTTGTTGCTCTTCCAACTAACACTATGTAGAGATTTTTGTTTATTTTCTTTTCACTAACACCGAATGGAGGTCTTTGTTTACTGATCGTTTGATTAACACCATTCATAGATCTTTGTTTATTAGTCTTTGACTAACACCGTGGAAAGGTCTTTGGATATTGCATTCATTGTTTATTGAAACTGAATTGTATGTATCATTAGAATTGTATGTATCACTAGAATTGTATGTATCACTAGAATTGTATATATTACTAGAATTGTATATATCACTAGAATTGTATGTATCACTAGAATTGTATGTATCACTAGAATTGTATGTATCACTATATACACAAACTGAACAGGATTTGACATGCAATTGACAAGCTTTGATTAAAGGGATTATCTTCTCCAATAAGGTCACATTTTTTCTAAATGACATGCTTTTTATATGATTAATTTACAATAACAAATATCGGGCAAATGCAGTGAATCTAAGATTATCAGAAAGATAATTTGTTGCAATTAGTTTCTGACAGATTTAGTTTAATGTTTAGGTCTTGAATTACATTCATTAAGCCAATTGCTATTGACTTCAGTATCCATATAATGACATCTATCTTTGCTTTAGCAAAGATGAAAAATAAGACAATACTGAGAAAAACTGGAAAAACGACCTTACTCCTACAGCATTTTGTATGGAACACATATGAAACCGAATTTATTTTAAATTTGAAAGTAATCACATTATTTCATAATTGTGAAGAAAAATAAGAAATAACACATTCACATTTAAATACGTTTTTTAGCGTATAATTACCATGTCCTTTTGGAGGATAATTACCATGTCCTTTTGGATGATAATTACCATGTCCTTTTGGAGAATAGTTACCATGCAATTTTTGGTGGATAATTACCATGCCCTTTTCGGTGGATAATGACCGTGTGCTTTTTGGTGGATAATTGCCGTTTCCTTTTTGGAGGATAATTACCATGTCCTTTTGGAAGATAATTACCATGACCATTTTTGGAGGATAATTACCATGTCCTTTTTTGGTGGATAATTACCATTACACTTTTGTTGCAATAATTATGCTTTTTTACTAAATTATGCCTTGTGCATAAAAGTGTTCAGATTACATATTTTTGGTATATCCCTCTCCCAAAAAGTTCATAATTTGTTTTCTCATTTTTATTAACATGCCATTAAATCCAGAGATTGTATTCTAGAATATGTGGCTCCTATGTAACTACAACATAATAATATGCTTGTTTGTAGACTTGCATGCACTTTCCAAAGGGTATAATGTTATATTTATAGCATCTGCCCAGTTTTCAATAAACATGCTGGGTTCTACTTTCAAACTTTTGACCTCAGTTTATATTTATAGTAGCTGTATGACTTAGTTAGCAGAGAACAGACTTTTTCTAACTTTTAATCTTTACTCACAGATTCATTGTTTTAATTCATCTCTGGTACACAACCAGTCTGTAGCTTTTTGGCACTAAAAGTCAAGTCAGATTTTTTCTAGTTGATACGTGTATTAGAGCAAAATATGTTTTTCAAATAATTTCACAGATTAGGTAAATAACAAAAACTGATCTAGATATAAATACATGAATTACACAAAACATCAATCCATTCTAGGTTAGTTTCATGCTCCTTACAGGCCATGTGGAAAGTGTTTAATATTGGTAATCATGGTAAAACAAGGAAACCTTAAATTAGCTTTTTTCAGAGGTCCCTTGGTAACTTGCACCATCATTTACATTGTAATTTATGTTTATGGACTCTATTGTGAATGAGGTATCAATGGAGAGATGTTGGTTTCCACTTGGGGCAGTCCGTCAGTTGCCTCTTTACTGGTAGATGACTTTTTATTGAAGATGTTGTTGAAGTGGTTCTGCCAATTTGTGAAGTATTTTTTCTTTATTCATGAGCATCATAGAGCAGTCGGCAGTCAGAATTGGAGATGTTCATGATGACTGTGACTCAAACATTGTCTTCTTTCAAAGCATCATCGAAGTCCTACATATTATCATTCCTGTCAGCATTGGATTGAATCTCATCTACCTTTTCGCTTAGACGCGAGTCCTGTAACACTTTGTATGCATTGGTTGTCCTCTTAATGTTCTTGATGTCTGCCTTATAAAATGAAGTGTTGTGCTATATAAAAACCTGCTGTAGCCAATGTTACCATGCCCTTTTTGGTGGACAATTACCATGTCCTTTTGGTGGATAATTACCATGTCCTTTTTTGGAGGATAATTACCATGACCATTTTTGGAGGATAATCACCATTACACTTTTGTTGTAATAATTATGCTTTTTTTAAACTAAATTATGCCTTGTGCATAAAAGTATTCAGATTACATATGTTTGGTATATCCCTCTCCCAAAAAGTTCATAATTTGTTTTCTCATTTTTATTAACATGCCATTAAATGCAGAGATTGTATTCTAGAATATGTGGCTCCTATGTAACTACAACATAATAATATGCTTGTTTGTAGACTTGTATGCACTTTCCTAAGGGTATAATGTTCTATTTATAGCAGCTGCCCAATTTTCAATAAACATGCTGTGTTCTACTTTCAACCTTTTGACCTCAGTTTATATGTATAGTAGCTGTATGGCTTAGTTAGGAGAGAACAGACTTTTTCTAACTTTTAATCTTTACTCACAGATTCATTGTTTTAATTCATCTCTGGTACACAACCAGTCTGTAGCTTTTTGGCACAGATTAGGCAAATAACAAAAAACCTATCTAGGTATAAATACATGAATTACACAAAACATCATTCCATTCTAGGGTAGTTTCATGCTCCTTGCAGGCCATTTGGAAAGTGTTTAATATTGGTAATCATGGTAAAACAAAGAAACCTTGAATTAGCTTTTTTTCAGAGGTCCCTTGGTAACTTGCACCTTCATTTACATTGTGATTTAGGTTTATGGACCCCATTATGAATGAGGTATCAATGGAGAGATGTAGGTTTCCACTTGGGGTAGTCAGTCAGTTGCCTCTTTACTGGTAGATGACTTTTTATTGAGGATGTTGTTGAAGTGTTCTGCCAATTTGTGAAGTATTTGTTCTTTCTTCATGAGAAGAATGGAGCTGTCAGCAGTCAGAATTGGAGATATTAGTGATGACTGTGTCTCATACATTGTCTTCTTTCAAAGCATCATATATGTCCTACATATTATCATTCCTGTCTGCATTAGTTCGAATCTCAACTGCTTTTTGCTCAGACACATTGTGTGCATTGGATTGTCTTCTTAATGTTGATGGCTGCCTTACTCGATAAGGTGTTTTGCTATATAAAGGTCTTCTGTAGCCTATGTTTCATATTCAGAAGTTTCTGCATGGCACCATCATTCTTATCACACCAATCTTCTTGTTAATGTTTGGTGGAACCAGTGATTTGGGATGCAGTTGACTACAGAATATTTAAACAATATCCAGTTTTCCTCATCATTCTCAGACTCTATGTCAATTTGTATACAGATGGTACGAACAGTTCTTCAATAAATAGCTATTTAACATTCTCATGTTTCAATTTGGCAATTTGGCAATTTGGCAAGACTGAACATTTTGGGTATGCTTTTACCTTGTGGTTGCTATAAGAGATTGAGTCTGGATATTGAGCTTAGAGATTATGAGCGTGTGGTCAGTCTAGCATTCTGCACTTCGAATGACCATCATCATTTGGGCATCCTGCCTATCTATATTGTTGATGATGTGGTCACTAATATGCCAATCCATGTAGTTTGAGTGTATCCAAGATATTGTGTGGCTAGTGCTAGACTGTGTTGATGTTTTGTAGGTCATGTTATTGCATTTCCTCAGTATGAGGTGTGTCTTTTTTGCCACAGTTAGTTTTGCCAATGACACCTCACTGTGTCTCATGATCTGTACCAACTCTACCACAAATGTCACCAAGGAATAAGAGCAATGGCCTGCCTTTGATATTTTTAGAATAAGAGACATCATGTTTAGTGCAAATTTTTTAGCCCCTTTCTCTTATATCAAGAACAATGACAATACCTTGAAGGCTATGTTGAATAATTAAAACAGAAAGGTACTGCATGCTTTTTATGCTGTGTTAAAATATCAGCGTCATCTCTTAATAGTCCAGAACTGAGATCAGTAAAACACCTATAGAATGCCTGATATTTTGCATCATCCTTTCAGATTATTTTGTTTCTGTTACATGATATGTACATTTACAACTTTCATCCAAATTTATGTTTAGAAAATAAGATGCAGTGCCAATTTTGTAAGGTCATTTTCACAGCACTCAGATTATGTTTGCTACAAGACAATTTTCAGGTGGTATTCATTACCAGGTGTGTCACGTAAGTAATCATATCCCATAGGAAGAACTTTTTTTTTTGTGATACGTATGTTAATTTCATTAATTTTACATTAGATTCATGGTAATGAACCTCAACCATTCTTATATTTCAGAAAGAGGATTACTACCTTGCCCCATGTATTCTTAAGGAGGAAACACCCAAAACAATTATCTGCCCTAAATCAGATAATAAGAAGGAAAGTACATCAGCCCTATGCTTCGTGTGTAAAGAGAAGTTTCTACCACCTCCTATTTTCCATAGACTTGTGGGTGCATGCTTAACGAAGTGGCCCATTGCTAAGCAAAACAATGAGAATCTGATATACTGTGGTTGCTGTTTGTTTGATATTGACAATAATCACAGATTATCCCTACACTTTCTTGGTCATGTCATATTTGCTCGTGTCACAATAATGAGAGTCACAGGTATCAGTAAATCTTCAAAACTCTGCAGCAAAGCAAGAAAGTTCATCTTCAAGAACCTGTGTAGGATAGTTGGAAATCTGGGCCAGAGTCTAGAGTTTGAGCCACATATACAATGCCCTGGTTGTGATGCATACAGTCTTAAGGGCATGATTGCTGTGACAGAACTCCAAAAGGAAGATATAGTAGCCTGTCATGAACATGTCAATAGCCATACCCTTGAATCTCAACAACTACTAAAATTTTGGTTTGAGGATGGGGTGAGTATTAGTAGTAGAGATGGGTACCATGAACATTTTTGTACTATTTTAACTGTTTTACTTCTATAGGTACTGTAATGCATCCATAGTATACCACAATTATATTAAGGACCAACAAATTAATGATCTGGGACTGGGACTGACACATTTTTCTTGTTTGATTGCCATCTGCCAGTAGTTGAAAAAAAATCTTGCTCCAATTTGTTAATAAATATCACCATATTATATCCATGATATTATCTGGTAACAAATATGAGCCATCAGTAAAGTAGTGAATGACATTGCATTTAGCTACATGCTAAGTAATACAGAGTGTGTTTAGCATTGGTGTCACCTAAAAGCCAATCAATTCAATGTTTTATGTTTCTTATTACCCAATATTTAATTGAAATTAAAATTATAGCTATTGAAAATGTGTTGAATGAAGCTGACCTTAATGATTACATTATCTGGTTACACATATTTTACCTTTTTGATCAGGAACAAACTGCCATGGAAGAAACGAGGAGAGGAAAAGGATTCAAAGTAGACAAAAGAAGAGAAGTGGCAGAAAAGGTGCCCCCTACTTCCAGAAATAAAGGTAGCTCCAAAAGATTTTGCTGAGGAGAGATATAGCATATTTTCTTGTCTGTCTACCTGTCTGGCATGCAATAGTGCTAGCACAGCTTGTCTTAGATTTGATGGATTGCTATGGAAGTTCTTATCAGTCATTAACTAAAACTGTGCATGTGAATAATCAAGTAGTTACTTCAATTTCTGTGTGAGTTAATATTTGTTTTATTTTACATCTTAACACAATATACACTGGTCATCAACTTAATATGTGCATTTTAACAAATCCTCTAGCTCCTGTACATTTGTGTTTGAGTTATTGTCTTTGTTGTTGTATAACTAAATCAAATGTATAGGTATCAGAGCACTAGTTCTTTTTACAGGCAGAGAAGCAGTCTACTGGTGAGAGAATTAGGTCTAAAATGAGATGTATCCATTGACTAGTAAATGGTTTGAATGGCACTTTATTAATTTCATAACGCAAACCTATGTACTTTAGTTGCAACAAAATATTCAATTGTTTGATAGCCATTATAGAATTTTGTACAACTAAAGCAGCATATGCTTGACTATGTTATTAAGTATGAAAGCGGATGCTTTGTTAACAGCATTAGGCTCAAGGTATGTTGCAGAATAAGTGAAATATATATCTAACTCGAATGAATGAAAACATGCTTAGTCTAGAGCAGAAGTTATTTTCAGCTTTTAATATGATGACATTAAGTTATATGGGGAATTTAAATAGTGGACCAAACTCTATAGGATACTCATCTTGGAGAAAGGTTCCTCTGGATGGTCAGATGTCTATTGCACTTACCTTTGCTGACCAATGCTATCTCACCTCTGTCCATGTGGATTCAAATCTCAAATATAGGTATATGAAAAAGGTTGCCTGTACATTCCTATGGTTTGGTAACACATCCTTGGTTTTCTTCCTCCAGCAGTTATACTAGCTGCCATGTACAGCCTAATATGATATACTTGTTTAACCCTATAACAATAACAAGAAGTACTGGATAAACTCCACAAAGAGGAACCTGTTGACCTAGATTTCATGGCCAACTGCTCATGTATTAACTGTAATTAGATGTTAGCACTTAACTGTTAATAAGATTTTTGCATTTAACTGTTAATTAGATGTTAGCATTTAGCTGTTAATTAGATGTTAGCACTTAACTGTTAATTAGATGTTAGCATTTAACTTTTAATTAGATGTTAGCATTTAACTTCTAATTAGATGTTAGCATTTAACTGTTAATTAGATGTTAGCATTTAACTGTTAGTTATATGTTAGCATTTAACTGTTAATTAGATGTTAGTATTTAACTGTCAATTAGATGTTAGCACTTAACTGTTAATTAGATGTTAGCATTCAACTGTTAATTAGATATTAGCCAAATGAGTAATATCACATCCATTCTAATTCTAAGAGTAAATTCCTTTTTGGACTTTCTTATGGATGCAATGGTAACTAAAATTTGTGAAGACAACGACTCTTGCCTTTTTCACTCTTCTGACCATTAGTCCTAATGAACTTACAGTATGTCCCTCTTATGAGATGTGCACCACAACACATCATGCATTATTGACTGCCCAACCATCAGCACTTTCTTGTTTCCAATATTAGATCCATATTTTTTATCCAGTTTCAGCAAACTTCAAATAGAGGTTTATGGCATCACCAGATGATATCTCAGATGAGTTTGACAAAGAGTGAGATTATTGTAGATTAATTAAGCGACCTTACAATTGGCTACCACTCTTCTAAACCATATGTCTGATACATACCTCATAAAGATCATGGACAAGTTTGATAATGACTGTTTTATAAATGATAATGAGTTTTTTCATTAACCATCTAGCACCATATTACCTGAGATTTTGCCAAGTCTAAAAGCAATATTTCTGATCTAGAGTTTTTTCAAACTACGTGAATTGACCCACTCTGAAAGCCATATTTCTGATGTGATGTTGTCTTTAATTAAATTATCAAAATAACTAATCAAAAGTGTCCTGCTGCATGTTGCAAGAGGCAACTCAAGGAAGGCAACTCATTTTATTTGGTTTGCAGCCCATGTCATGAGAGAAGATCCTGGTAGTTGAGTAGAAAAAATTGCCAACAGCTGCTAACCCAGCTCAGAACCCAACTTTGGCTTCAACTTCAGCTGCACAGATGGTCAGAAATATCTGGTCTCATCATTTAACTAATCAAGCCATTTCAGAGGCTGCATAATTATTTGGAACAATTTAGTAGTAGTGTTCTTTAACCATTACAGAGACATAGTCTCTACATAGTGATAGCAGGTATATATTAAGTAGTGTCTTATTGCTGAAGATTTGGCATTTCACTGTGTAGCCCAGACATGTGAAACAAAGCAAATAAGAAAAATATTTCCCCCTTGTTGGGTTTTAAAATGGAAGATGAGCAAACAGAAGGGAAACTGGGTCCAAAAAGCTGGAAATTCGAAGAGAGAAGCAGGAAAAAGGAATACACTTTCTTAAGACCTGGAAATTCATGGTAGCCACGTCCATATTGAAGTGGAAAAGAATCTATCCCATGACATATATTACATGGCCAAAATGTCAAACTAATTTCACAAACTATTACGGCTAAGTTCACCTTTAACTGGGTAAAGACAACTAGGTGTACAGCCCAAGGTTAAAATCACCCATGCTGTACCTTTTATCATACTGCTCATCCGACAACTAGATCCTCAACTGCAACTAAAATTGGATAGCTCTCCCATTGGTCATAAATAATTGTACTAGAAGGAATGCTGTTGTAGGGTTTAATGCCATTCTTCTGCACACCATAGGCTATACATGGCGGCCAATATTAATGGTGGAGAAAGAACCTGGGAAAACCCCTGGAAAGAACCACCGACCGACGAGAAGCTACTGACAAACTTTCTCACATACCACATTGACCAAATCTGAGACTCAAACCCATGAAGACAAAGGTGAGATGGTAGTGATCTGTAACAGCAAGTGATTTAAAAATGATATAAGTGTAGCCCAGCCATTGATCATATATAATTATACAAGCAGTAGTGACACAAGTGTAATTCTGTACTGTGTTTTGACTGTTTCAGAAAAACTGCATCAGACTGTTCTGAATCGATGTATACAAAATCTGATGGAGAACCTTAATGTTGAGGTTGTAATGATGTACATCCAGAAAACAGAACTTTTGGATGCTGTGACAATTCGTGATATCAATGTAAGGAGAGTGATACTTAACTATTGCATGCAAATACATACATGATATAACACATTATTTTGTAGAGAGTTCCTAACTGCCAACCTTCATGATACAGTGGGATGACAATCAGAGATGTACTGATATATCTGATGGGTTCAGAGTGCTTGGTGCAAGGAAAGAAACATAAATCAATTGAAAATAAATTATATACTCATAAATTTCGAGAAAAATTATTAATTCAGATTGGAATAAAATAAACAAAAATATAGTTACAGTTTGCATCATTTAAAAAAGACTAGCAAATAAGTTTTTAGATTCTTAGCATTGTCAAATGTAAAATAGCATCACACGCCATGTAGATCTGTGTGCATACACACATAATTATAACCACACTACTCTGGTGTCCTAATTGGTTAGAATGTCCCTCTCAGATGAGTGGTCACAGGTTCAATCCCTGGCCAAGTTATATCAGATACTTATTAAAATGGATAATAACACCTGCATTACTAGTGCTCAGCACAAAGAGGTTAGTGTTAGGACTGGTCTGCTGGTGTCAGGGTAATGTGACTGGGTGGGACATCATGCTACATGTGTGCGGCATGATGCTCCAGTGCTAGACATCACTATAAACTGCCACACAGCAGACATCATAGCGATATGACTGGAAAATTGTTCAAGTTATGTTAAAAATCCAAATCAAACACACACACACACAAACATTGACTAAATTTTGAAAAAAACGTTTCTGACTTTTAATCAGAGTTTCTGGTGGAGGAAGAATTTGGAAAAAAGCTCTGGAAGAATCACCAAATCATGGTAAACCATCTGCACTAACCAAGATTCCGATATGTTGATCTGATCTACACTTTGGCCGATCAATAAGATATTTTGTTTTTGCTGAAAATACTGAAGACAATTGTCCTCTAAAGGATACTTTGTAGGTTTAACATCTAAAGTATGACTATATTTCAGAGAGAAACCATTGCTTGTGTATTAAAAGTATATTTCCGTAAGAAACAATTACATGTGTATTTGAGGGAAAGGATGTATTAGAACAAAAACAGACTGGAGGTACAAAATTTCTTATTTATGAGTCTGTCACAGATGTTTGCACCCCTTTTCTTAATCATAGGAACAGTGTTCAGATTTGCACAGAAATTTAAGGTGTAGATATGGTTAACATATCAGACTTTGGCTAGCAAAGATGATCGGAAGCTGCTAGCAAGCTTTCTCACACACCCTTTGGCCAGGCCTGAGACTCAAACCCATGCAGATAGGTGAGATGTCGGTTTGGTGGTTTTTAGTGGAACTTTCCCAGGTCCTTCCTTGACTAGTTGCACTGTTGGCCATATATGTGTTGAAAAATGATGTTAAACCCATAAAAGAATAACAACAACAGTCATTACTAGACATGGAGTTCAGTTGTTGCTTCAAACCGAATGGAGTAAACTAAAACTCTGCATTGGTTGTGGACACATTCAGTCTACAATGGAGGTTACTAACTATAAACCTGTGACTTCCCACTTTTTTGAACAATTTCTCATATTCTTCACAGAGTCAGAATTAAACATTATGGTCCAAATTGATAACAACACTATGTCCCTCTTTCATAATAGCTGTGGAGTTTCTTTATTTTTCATTCTGCTTGTGTTTAGTGCCACACTCGACTTTAATTTTCATTCTACCTTTATTCAGGGCACACAAGACTTTTCTATGTGTTCAGTGCCACACCATACTTAATTTGTAATTCCGTCAGTATAATGAAGACAGTTTATTCTTTGACATTCTTGATCACCTATTTTATGTAGAGATTAGTCATTTCCCTGCATCTCAACTATTGCAAGACACTATTCTATCACTCCATTCTAACATTTGTGAAGTTTTTCTATCACATGAACCAAGTTCTTTCTTTCATTCCACAATATATGTAGATGATTCTGATGACATTTTCTGGCTGGAGCCTTGGTTTTCTATCTACCTTAAAGGTAGCATTGGCCATTTACCACTTCCTGCATTTATTGATATTTTAGTCAATAAAAACCTTTCATCCATCTACAAACTACCACAGCCAGAACAAGATGCAACATACTTTGCTGCTTTGAAAGGCCCCTTCAAGCCCCATGTGTGAACAGGACCTTGTGTTTGTACTGTTGGCTGCAGTGTTTTTAACCATTGTGCAACAAAACAGACCTGCCTCTCCCCCTGGAATTCTAGCTGTCAGATACATTTTATACCTGCAAATGCCTTGAAATGTTGTAGAAATAGAATCCATGTTTTGACTTTGTTTCCAGTTACTTCTCAGCTATCAGAACATGACCTAAACCATTTCATTACAAATAGGCTGACTGTTTTGCTTCCTAGTCAATATGGTTGGGCACATGTGCAAACAGAGCAGCTCAACTTTAATTTTCCCATTGGATAATTACAACAAATTGATCCATGAGAAAATTACTTAAAGGGATAAAAAATATTAAAAATATAATAATCTTTACATAGACAGCAATGTGCATATCTAGCTTTCTGTTCCTAAAAAATAACATATCTATAATTCATACAAATGTATTTCAATGTGTAGCAGAATAAAAATAAACTAAATGTGTGTCTGGTCATATATATATATATATATATATATATATATATATATATATATATATATATATATATACACACACACATGCCAACAAATCTAATATGGACATAAATTAATTACCTTGTTATGATTATACCATCAAGTCTAAATAACATAAGAATAGGGAAATTATATATTAAGAAAAGTGTGTCAAAGGATAAGTGAAACAGAGTAAAAAGAAAGCAAAAGCTGGCAGATTGAATGAAAATGTCTTTCAGATGCAATACTTTGTAAATTGTATAAGAATGTTATTTCTATATTGTTATTCTTTATTAATAATTTATACCAACATTTTAATGTTTAAGTGCTTGAATATTAAATGCTATTTTTAATGTAAAGAAATATCTGACATTTTCTCCTGTATTATTGGAGAAAATGAAATCTTTTTCATTTATTCTGTGTACACAAATAATTTTATTAAATGATCCAAGTAGTATTATGTGGGTTAGAGATTAGATTATCCAATTTAGTGGGATTAAATACATCCTCTTGTATATAACTGTATGTCATATGGACAGAGATCATTTCTATTTAGTATCAACTAAGGTCCCAAGGAGATTAAGTGGTATAAAGTACTCACCTTTATAGATCACTGACATGTTTTCTTGGGTTTCAATCTTGGCTCAGCCAACATGGATATGTGAGAAAGCTTTCCAGTGGCATCCTGTGGTTTGGTAGTCTTTAGGTTTTCCCAAGTTCATCATCTATCAAGTTGTCATGTGTGCAGTAAATGGCACTTGACCCACAAGCCAGTGTCAACAAAGGGTCAAGGGAGGTAACTCAAAATATTACATATGCCTCTTTAAATTCCTCATAGTTCTGAAGTACTAAGAATTAAATTGCAATTTATAATGTAAGAAAGATCCAGTATTCTACACCTTGATGAACAAAAGCAAAATTGTTTCTTATATTTAACACTAAGTTTATATACTGCACATATTGGATTATTCTTCAAAACGATTCACATCATACTATCTCGGGTCATTTGATATCTTGATTCTGGTACGATAAGTTTATTTCAATATTTAACTATTTCATATTATATTCTTTAGTTCTACTGGCCAAAGACCAGATGAGCTTATAAAATGGCTTCAAATATGTTGTCCATCTTTGGATTCACACAACTTCATTATATTCAAAACCAATTGACAGATTACAGTTAAAATGTAGATACACATTCATCCCGAAGTCTAGTTGCCCTGCCCCTCATGCCAAAGATTGTTGCCCTGTCCCTATGCCTCTGTCTAGTTGCCCTGCCCCTCATGCCAGTCTAGTTGCCCTACACCTCATGTCGAAGTCTAGTTGCCCTGTCCCTATGCCACAGTCTAGTTGCCTTGCCTCTCATGCCAAAGTCTAGTTGCCCTGTCCAAATGCCACAATCTAGTTGCCCTGCCCGTCATTTCAGTCTAGTTGCCCTGCCCATCATTTCAGTCTAGTTGCCCTGCCCCTCATGCCACAGTCTAGTTGCCTTGTCCCTATTCCAAAGTGTAGTTACCCTGTCCCTATGTCAAAGTCTAGTTGCCCTGCCCTCATGCCAAAGTCTAGTTGCCATGTCCCTATGCAACAGTCCAGTTGCCCTGCCCCTCATACCACAGTCTAGTTGCCCTGCTCCTCATGCCAAATATAGTACATGTATACCTGTCTTGGTTGGCGTGTATGATTATTAAAAGTATTAGGTATAAACTTGTTTGAAAAGTATTTGTTTTAATTTGTCTTTTCTCACTGTTTCTGTCTAATTTAGATTTGTGTATAATTTGATCAAACAATAACAAGAATTTAGCAATCGCGTGTTGCTTTAACACTACCTCTTCCTTTTGACTTGATTGTTTGTTTATGCATTACTGCATTGTATATTTTATATCAGTGCACCAGTAATTACATATTTACTTTGCCTTGAATCGTAAATACCAAACTCATTAAAATTAGCATCCTGTTGTGCAGGAATAAACCCATTGTAAATTAGTATGACAACAAAATGAACAACAATTAGGTTTGATTCAATGCTTGCCATGAGGCTACTGGATGTATTTACATAATGGCTTCACTGCATTGATACTGTAGGTTTGATTATGCACTGAATTAAGTACATCCCTTGGAATTGATTCATGGGCACCATTGCGCTAAACTTAATATCTCCAAAATACCATAATGAAATTTCAGATATAATGCTTTGAAAATTATGCTATTATTGTAAAATCTGAGTAGTAATTTGCTTTGATGTAAACAACCTTACACCATACTTGTCAACTTACACACCAAAGAGGAAAAAAAACTACCGATTTTTGGGATCATTCCACTCTTACCTCCTGATTTCATAATATACTTCAATTTTTGCAGAGAACTCCCGATTATTATATTATGTCTTTAATTTTAATTTCTTCCCATCAAGAAAAGACCTACATGTTCTGTTATATCACCTATGAAATAATTATTTAATTCGCTTCTTGATTAAATAATATGTTAAGTTAAAACATAATTCATGTAAATTGATGCCATCGTCTCCTACAACAATAAACAAATAAAACAATAAACCAGAAAAAAAACCTACAAAAATAAAACCATCCACAATTAATTTCGATCCCAAGAATGATCACTATGGATCTAGGTTTATTAGTTGCTTGTCCCTACTGCATATGTATAAAGAATGTTGCAGTGAATGAAATCTTGATTTTGTTGCCTGAGGGAGAAGATTTGTTAATACTTGTATCATGTTTCCCAGTTTGGGTTGGAGTGGTAGTGTTTCTTTTTCCATCGGATGCTTTCCTTTACCTAAATAGGTTATTTGTCTTCTGGAGCTGTCTATATAGAGAGGGGTTATTTGTCTTCTGGAGTTGTCTATATAGAGAGGGGTTATTTGTCTTCTGGAGCTGTCTATATAGAGAGGGGTTATTTGTCTTCTGGAGCTGTCTATATAGAGAGGGGTTATTCGTCTTCTGGAGCTGTCTATATAGAGAGGGGTTATTCGTCTTCTGGAGCTGTCTATATAGAGAGGGGTTATTTGTCTTCTGGAGCTGTCTATATAGAGAGGGGTTATTTGTCTTCTGGAGCTGTCTATATAGAGAGGGGTTATTTGTCTTCTGGAGTTGTCTATATAGAGAGGGGTTATTTGTCTTCTGGAGTTGTCTATATAGAGAGGGGTTATTTGTCTTCTGGAGTTGTCTATATAGAGAGGGGTTATTTGTCTTCTGGAGTTGTCTATATAGAGAGGGGTTATTTGTCTTCTGGAGTTGTCTATATAGAGAGGGGTTCTTTGTCTTCTGGAGTTGTCTATATAGAGAGGGGTTCTTTGTCTTCTGGAGTTGTCTATATAGAGAGGGGTTATTTGTCTTCTGGAGTTGTCTATATAGAGAGGGGTTATTTGTCTTCTGGAGTTGTCTATATAGAGAGGGGTTATTTGTCTTCTGGAGTTGTCTATATAGAGAGGGGTTATTTGTCTTCTGGAGTTGTCTATATAGAGAGGGGTTATTTGTCTTCTGGAGCTGTCTATATAGAGAGGGGTTATTTGTCTTCTGGAGCTGTCTATATAGAGAGGGGTTATTTGTCTTCTGGAGTTGTTTATATAGAGAGGGGTTATTTGTCTTCTGGAGTTGTCTATATAGAAAGGGGTTGTTGGGTTTAGGGGATGTATTATTAGGTGGTTGGCTGTTTAGAGTTTTGGATTTTTTCTTTGTTTGTTTCTTCTTTGAGACATCCTGTTATCCATTATTATTGGATTTTGCTGTGTAGAGTGTGTTGGTGCTTGCATAACAAACAATAGTGTAGAACATGGTTTCTTTGAATTATGATAGGAGGCCAGTTGGTTTTGCAAAATAGTTGTATGGACAAGGATTAACATTTTATTAGTCATGCTAGCTTTTCTGTTTGTTTATTTAAGACTAATCTTGTGCTACTGTGCAATTTGTCCATAGCTAACCAGAAAAAGAAAGTAGAGCACATCCAGTGGGACAATAGGTTGCTTCACAGGGAGAAACAGAGTCTTTGCAAATTTCATCTATATTAAACCAGGAAGATCGATCAAAATTTAGTGAAAACAAAGTTTTAAAAATGCCAAGAAAAGCCTCCTAAATTTAGGTCTCAAATCTGTATACTTTAGAACAGTTTAATAACTGTCAGGTTACAGAAAGTTATTATATTACATGCCTATGTCTTAGGACACATCAACTTATGTTTGTAACACTTTTAAACAAGATTTCATTTGTAAGATGTTATAGGTGCAGAGAATGATATCTGACATCATATCCAAGAAATCATAACACTATTTGCTTTGTGTGATGTTACAAGAGCAAGAACATTTGACATTTAGCACTATTTTCTTTGGATAATGTTACAGGAGCAGAGAACATCAGACCACATCATTTATCAGTTTCCTTAATTTGATATTACAGCAACAGACAACAGCAACTAAAGCCATATCGCTCCTCATAGACCAGATTAAGCAAAGAGATCAAGATACCTATGAAAGGTTTAAAAAATGTCTGATCCAGGCAAAGCGAGCAGATCTTAAAATAATGTTGGAAGAAGAGGAGGAAAACGTTGCTGCAGAAATGAAAGAAAAACACCAGGGTACAGGTAACGTTTTAGCTCATCTAATAGTAATGCCAAGTGTGCTTATGGCATCACGTATTCACAGTTGCTATTGACAACTTCCTCAAAATGCCTTTAGCAAATTTGATTAGATTTAAAAAAATATAATCCAGGTATGACATTTTTTAAAGACTTATTCAAAGGATTCCAATACACAGTAAACATTACTAATAATAGAAAACCATTAAACACCTCAGAAACCACTCAGATGAATTTGACTCAATTTTATTCAAGACATCCTGGTATGAAGCTTTTTCAGATTTGTAATGCAGATCAGCCCTAAACCATGTTCTCTGTTACTGAACAGAAAACCATCACATGACATGATCTAATGAAAAGAAACCACACTTGACAGGATATAGTTAAATTGACAGAAAGCAAACAGGCAAGAAGGTCAATAAGATTTGTTTAACTGATGCTAATTCACCTAAACGTATTGTTGTCACTGCTTCAGAAACTGCAGAACAGACATTTGACCAAAATTTGAGAGAACGCATCCATGTAAAGATGACTTATTTTGTACATCGATAATTAGCATCCACTAATTCACCTTGACTTATTTTATACAGTACCTTGTAATTTCTAATGATTTTATATACTTTAAGGATTGGCTATGAACAGTTTCCTTATAGTGAATATGGTCAACATACCAGGGCTAGGGATAGATACAGCAAGAATGCTGGATATGCTTATGCAGAGAAGGTCATATCATATATATGATCTACCAACTATAAAGCTCCAAGCCTTTACTTTAGATGTACAGCTTCAATATGTCTGTGTGATTTTACATGCACAAAGTGATATGTCAGTTATCCAAGTGAGTAATATTGTGCCTACTTTTACCTCTTTGCTAGTTCACCTGGCCATTGTCCTTCTTGCATTATATACCTGGCTGTGTGACCAAGTAATCTTATGCTGTCTCTGCATCCATTGTCCTTCTTCCAGTATATATGTGGTTCTGTTACCAAGTACTCCTTTGCTATGTTCCTGCAGCCTTTGTCATTCTTGCATTATGAATCTGTCTGTGTGGCCATGTAATCTTATGCTATGTCTCTTTATCAGATTGGCCAAGTTTCTTGTCCTCAAAATATATATGTTGAGAATTATTTTAGCTAGTGCCAGGCTGTGTGGCTAAGTAATCCATTGTTTTGTCTCGGTATCCATTGTCCTTTTTACATTATGTACAATGGCTATGTGGCCAAATTATCTTGTGCTATGTATCTGTATTGTCCTTCTTGCATTATCTATCTGGATGTGTGGCCAAGTAATCGTATGCTATGTCTCTGTATCCAGTCCTTCTTGCATTATCTATCTGGCTGTGTGGCCAAGTAATCGTATGCTATGTCTCACTATCCATTGTCCTTCTTGCTATACGTACATGGCTGTGTGGCCAAGTAATCATATGCTATGTCTCTGTATCCATTGTCCTTCTTGCTATATGTACATGGCTGTGTGGCCAAGTAATCGTATGCTATGTCTCTGTATCCATTGTCCTTCTTGCTATATGTACATGGCTGTGTGGCCAAGTAATATTATGCTATGTCTCTGCATCCATTGTCCTTCTTGCCTTTGCTATCTGGATGTGTGGCCAAGTAATCTTATACTATGTTTCTGCATCCATGGTCCTTTTTGCATTATCTACCTGGCTGTGTGGCTAAGTAATTGTATGATATGTCTCTGTATCCATTGTCCTTCTTGCATTATCTTTCTGCATGTGTGGCCAAGTAATCGTATGCTATGTCTCTGTATCCATTGTCCTTCTTGCTATATGTACATGGCCGTGTGGCCAAATGATTTTGTACTATGTCTCTGCATCCATTGACCATCTTGCATTATGAATCTGGCTGAGTGGCCAAGCAATGTTATGCTATATCTCTGCATCCATCATCCTTCATGCATTATATACCAGGTGGGAGAAATGATAATTTGTTTCCTGACTCTGAAAACTCCTTGAATTTTGCAACTATTAAAGAACGTTAGGAGAAACAGGCAGCTCAATATCCTTATCTTTGTTCAGATTGGCTAGCAAACTTAAACATTGTTAAATCATTTTATACTTGCATGTATTATAATTGAAAATGGTCTTTAGTTCCATTCAGTAATGGTGATATGGGAACCTTAAAAATGTTAATTTCATCCTGGAAAAGACCTGGAAATTAATATTTATAAAAGCATGGGAACCATGTCCTTCAGGCAAGAATGGAACCTATTTATATTAGGTCAAGGTCAGAGTTATTGGAACTTGTTGGTTGGAACCATACAGATTCAACTTTGCTCTTGTAATGCCACCATACATGACAATTAAAATACAGGTGTATAAATCTCAAGAAAGGTGTTTAAATCACCATTCATCTACTCATGCCGACATGCAAGACAATTATAGACAACACAGGTGTATAAATCACCATTCATGTACTCATGCTGACATGCAAGACAATTATACACAACACAGGTATATAAATCACCATTCATGTACTCATGCTGACATGCAAGACAATTATACACAACACAGGTATATAAATCACCATTCATGTACTCATGCTGACATACAAGACAATTATTCACAATACAGGTATATAAATCACCATTCATGTACTCATACTGACATGCAAGACAATTATACACAACACAGGTATATAAATCACCATTCATGTACTCATACTGACATGCAAGACAATTATACACAACACAGGTGTATAAATCAACATTACCTGCACCATCATTGAGGTTAGATAAATATAATGCAGGTGTTTCAATCACCATTCATGTATTCATATTGATTTCGACAACAATTAAGTACAATGAAGGTGTTATAATCATTATTACTTGCATTATCATACAGGAATATAAAATGCAGTACCATTTTATTAATCACTAGTCATGTCATTTTGTCATGCAAGGCAATTAAACTAAATACAGATGTGTAAATCATCATTAATGCAGTGAAATGCTACACAACTAACCTCAGTAAAGCTGAATAAATTACCATTAATGTACCTGACCTGACCTGACGTAATACGGTTAAACATAATACAGGTATTTAAATCACCATCCATTTATTTCTGCTGACATCCAGTCAAATTAAACACACTACAGGTGTATGAATCGCCCTTAAAGCACTTGTACTGACATGATATTTAAACCACCAACCATGTATTTCCACTGACATCCAAGGAATTTAAACACCCTTCAGGTGTATGAATCACCATTAAAGTAATCTTGCTGATATCAAAGACAATTAAATGCAGTACAGGTATATAAATCACCCTTCATGTAATTCTGCTGACACACAGGACAATTAGGCACATGGCAAATGTATAATGCACCATTTATGTACACTCAATTTCACATGCAGTACAATTAAACACATTGCATCTTTATATATAATGTACCATTCTTGAAGTGGTATATTTAGTTTGAAAATCTTTAGCATTTTAACACAATCATAGTCATTTTCAATATGTTGTGATCAAACTACCATGATTGATTCATTACAGTTGCTATCATAATTAATAATGAAAATATCAATAATATACATGTCAAACAGTTTAATCCAATTAGAAAGAAGAGCCTTGGAGTTCTATCAATGTTACTTTTTAATTTATTTTCTAAGATTTCACATCACACATGTTCTCACTAAAGCATGTTTATTGTAAAAAGGCTGTAATTGTTCATGCATTCATTTGTGTTCAGTGTTGACCGCATGTATGTACTTAATATTGATTATGTACTTCCATGTGCACTCAGTATTAACTACATGCATCCATCCATATGTCCTAAATATTGACCACATGCATCCATATGTTGTCCAAATTGACCACATGTATCCTTGTATATTTAGTGTTGATCACAGATATCCATATCTACTCAGTATTGACTAAAGACGTTCATATGTAATTAGTACTGATCAAGTATCCATTTATTTATCATTATTGACCAGTCATCCATATGTGCTTAGTATTGACCACATGAATCCATCTGTTGTCTGTACTGACCATAGGCATCCATATATTATTCAGTAAAGATCATTAAGCACACATTCCAAGAATATTTAAATACAACAATAGTTCAATAGTTCTATCAGAACCTAAAGTTGATTTACTTTTAAGGTATTGCACCATCTGACTTTACAATAATCTTTTAAGTGATTATATTTTATGCCATAATCTACCATTTTTTTTATAGATCCAATACCTCCCGAACAAAAGAGAAAAGCAGAGACATCTGCAACAAAGAAATCCAATATTTGTCTTTTGATGTGAACTCGAGGAATTGTTTCCAAAATACCATCAGACAGAATTCTTCTTTGACTTTTTGAAGGAATGCAGCTTATGCAATAAATCATGATTCTATACCATTGGACAATATCCTTTGACTTCTTGAAGGAATGCAGTTTATACAAGAAATTGTGATTCTATGCCATTGGACAATATCTGTTGAATTCTTGAAGGAATGCAGCCATAAATTGTAATTCTATACCATTGGACAATATCCTTTGACTTCTTGAAGGAATGCAGTTTATACAATAAATTGTGATTATATTCCATCAGACAATATCCTTTGTTTTATTGAAGGAATGCAGTGTATAAAAGAATTCATTTAGAGATTATTTTTATTGTATATAAATTGTACAGAATTGCAACAGTTATATGATTTACCTTGCTGTATGTCGAATAAGTTTATTTGAAAGTGATTATCATCAGACAATTTTATTCAGTTCTTATATTTACATTTAAAGAACTTTTATTTAAATTAGAACCATATAGCCATTATAGTGTGGACATGTCATAAATCCTAACACAATCCAACATAAAAAAACATAGATTAAATCAAATCACCCTCATTTAAGGCTTCTGTAACCACTATACTAACAAGTAAGACTCCAAAAACTGCACTACCTATTTTGTTATATAATTTTAATTTCTTTTGTGTGATTGATCCTTTTCTGTGATTGAGGACAGAGCTTTTGTGTGTACCTAAGTTTTACATGTTTCTAAGTTGTAAATTTTCTTTACTGCTATTTGAGGCCAAGTGCTATCCACTTACAAAATTAAGAATGTTTTGAAAGATAACTTAGTTTATTGAGTCCTACTTTAATATATATTGTGGTGCAAAAAAAAATTATTCATCTGTTTTAAGTTCACTATGTGGAATAATGTACTCCTGTATTCAAATGAAATTTGAGAGGAATCATTTTTATTCAAAATATTCATTGGAAGTTCAAGGTGCTCATTGATATTTTGGAGGATAATGATACTTTGGGATTATTATGATTTCATTTTGGATTCTATCATTGGGACACTAGAAGACTATTGGCACATAAGCTCATTCAAAACTATTGATACAACAGCACATTCAAATCATTTTGAATATTCTACACTTTTGGCCTTGTGATATAACATTTAGGACTTAATTCACAAAATTATAAGGCCCTTTCAAATTTTCATTTTGTATTGTAGAGAATCAAGTTTTTCTTGAATTTTACAAAACGTGTTGGTTCTGTTTATTTGTTACTTAGTTCAGGACTGCTGCCACAAATTGTGGGCTCATATAAAAAATGAATTTTTTAAAAACATTTTAGAGCTATAAAATGAAATGGCTTAAACATTTTTTGTTTTAAATTGTCATTGTCCCTTGTATTATGATTTAATTGAGATATTTGAGAAATCTTTAATGAAACCACCAAATATTAACAATCTCACAGAATATGTTATGTTGAGACCTTTTTCTCTAAATCTTATGAAGGAGGAGTTAAAGGCAATGAGAAATGACAGGTTGATTAAGCTTGCCAGATATGTTCAGAGCAAAGCAACAACTAAAAAATTTGATTCAGTATTTGGAGGAAATGAATTTGCATTAATATTCTCTGGGGTTGAATAGTAAGTCTCTTATCTGATTTTTATAGAAATATTAAAACAATTCCAGTTAAAAGACCAGATGAACCATGAGCTTCAGCTTCAGAAGGAAATTATGCAAATGCTTAAATAATAATAAATACCTTATATAGAGTTTTCTGCACATGTTTGCCTTCCTTAATATGTCCAATCTGATCAAAGGACAAATTTTTATTTTCCATCAAGTTGTGCATGAATTAAGCATACAGACATCTCAATGCTCCTCCTATCACCCTGACGGCATACAGCTATCTCAGTGCTCTTCCTATCACCCTGAAGGCATACAGCCATCTCAATGCTCTTCCTATCAACCTGAAGGCATACAGCCATTTCAATGCTCTTCATATCACCCTGAAGGCATACAGCCATCTCAATGCTCTTCTTATCAACCTGACGGCATACAGCTATCTCAGTGCTCTTCCTATCACCCTGAAGGCATACAGCCATCTCAATGCTCTTCCTATCAACCTGAAGGCATACAGCCATCTCAATGCTCTTCCTATCACCCTGAAGGCATACAGCCATCTCAATGCTCTTCTTATCAACCTGAAGGCATACAGCCATTTCAATGCTCTTCTTATCACCCTGAAGGTTATGGGGGCTCTAGAAACATATCATCAAACTTTAAAGAATATGTTTTGTTCATATTGTGTTGATACAGAAAATGATTTCATATTTCTTCCTGTTTGGATATTATTCTGAGAATCATGTATGGATGGATTGATGGATGTAAGTGTATGTATGCATGATGGTATTATGTAAATAACATGTATGTTTGCAATTCTATATTATCTTTCTCTTCTTTTGAACACCTAAATTCTGCACATAACGGAAAACAAGATGAAAACCATCACCTGGTAAAGCAAACTGTATTTCTGCAATATTTCAACAACCATGAAACAATTTGAAATTCTATATATTTTAACACACATGAAAACATTCAAATTCTGCACATTTCAGCAAACATTAAAACATTGAAAATCTGCAGAAGTTTCAACACCAATGTAAACAAGTTTACAGAAAGAATTATCAAAATAACTTTTGTTTCATTTTTAAAATTTGCAAATCTGGAAATGTGTTATTGATTTGACTTAATAGTAATCCCAATAATGTAATATTTCTATAATGATATGAATGATAGTTTTCATTATAAGTACAGTCAAATCACCTTATTACATACATACATGATGCAAATGGATATTTCCATTACAAGTAGTCAAATCACCTTATTACCTATAACATGATACAGTTAGATTTTACCATTATAGTCATCAAACTATTACCTATATAAATGATATGGATACAAATTGGATTTGTCCTTACATGTACAGTCACATATTATCAGTACATGTTTTCATAATACAGATAATTGCATTACCAGTACAGTAAAAGAACATTAATGCATATATCAATGATACAGGTACAATTGAATATTTATATTTTCAGTACAGACCTAACCCTTCATTACATATTTACATGACAGATACTGTAACAATTGGAATATTTCCATTACTAGTAGAGATTTAACCCTTCATTACCTATTTACATGACAAAGGTTTTTCCATTATCAGTATGATCATATTCCTTCATTACATGTGTACATGATATAGGTATGGTTGGGTTTTTCCATTACCATTACATAACAAACATATCATTACCATTACCATTAAAATCATATCCATTCAGTATACAGTTTATGTACATTATATAAATACACTTGATTTCCCCATGATCATATCATATCTATTTAGTATACTTTATATGTACATTATATAGATACAATTGATTTTTCTATTATCATATATTAAATACAATTTATTTTTCCATTATCATATCATATCCATTTAGTATAGAGTATAAGTATATTATATAAATACAATTGATTTTTCCATTATCATATCTATTTAGTACCAATGTACATGTGATTAATACAATTTGATGATGTATCATTGATGGTTACTAACCTTTATAATAAACTTTGCTTCATTTTTTCGACCTTGTATTGTTCTTTGTACAAAAGAGACCTGATGTGATTGCCAACACAATTTAGATTACTTTCTGAATTTTAGATATATCTAAATGTTAAGTGGAGACATGTAAAACACTACAAAAATAATTCAGTTTGTGATTCTGTATGGAATTATGGTCAAAATTGAATTAGTGCAAAATAGTAGATACTTTAAAAAAAAAACTCTTCCCAGTTAGAGAGTATTTGTATTAGTGGTTGTTTGGGTTTAACATCATTTTTCAGCACATGATAGGCTGGCTGTATATGACACCCAGTATAACTGGTGTAGGAAAAGCCTGGAAAATCCTTGGTGAGATCCACGACGCCACTAGAAGGTGCTGGCATGCTTAGTCAAATGTCCACATTGGCTGTGGCTGAGTCGATGACTAGAAACCATGCAGATACAGGTCAAATAGTGATGGGAAATGGGAATGCTTCAGACTATTGAGCCATCCAGGGACCTATTTGTATTGGATTAATGCAACCAACGTCACAGCTAGAAAATGCTCATTTAGATTGTTTTATTTGAAACCAATTGATCCCCTATCTGAATAAAGTAAATGATCGGGTCTGAAAATATCCAGTTACCACCTCTCTGAATAAAGTAAATGATTGGGTCTGAAGATAGCCATTTACCCCATAGCTGAGTATAATAGCAAGTCACTAAAGTGTTGGTAAGCTTACCCATTCATATGATAAAATGTTTTATTCCAAGTTTCAAAAGAAATCAGACATGTAGACACTTGATTTGCCGTACTTATAGCCTATTATATGCATGACTACCTCATGAATACACTCACCCGAGATGGCAACTAATGTTCATTTGGGTCAGGATTATAAGGGAGATAACACGTCAGGGGAGATAACACATTTGCTACTTTTCATAAGCCCACATAACCATACTGACGTAATAATTATTCACCATCATATTGCATATAAATGCCATAATACAAACAGAATAAATGATGGTTCAGAGTGAAACTATTATAAATATACACATATTTTTACATACAAAATGCATGGTTTAGGGATATTTTAAGTTGTATTCATAGGTCACATCATAAGAGCTTTCACTGACTTGGAACAAAACATGAATTTGGTTTTTATTTATTAATTGTTAATAATCCCCCTTTATATTCTGCCTAAATATAGCTGTTTAAATGCAGTTCAAATCAAATAAAGATTTATAAAAGATTTGATTCAGTCTATCTAAACATGTCTGAGTACAGACAGCAAAGAAACTAAACCGTTCTGGTGGCCTAGTTGTTAGAGCATCCGCTGCAGAAGCGGGAGGTCATGGGTTTGATCCTCGGCCAAGTCATACTAAAGACTTACAAAAATGGAACTAACAGCTGCCTCGCATGACACTCACCATTAAGAGGTCAGTGTTAGGACTGGTCGGACTGGTGTAAGGATAATGTGACTGGGTGGGCCATCATGCTACATGTCTGCGGCATGATACCTCAGTGCCTGATAAAGCATACAAGATTTAAATGGTTATGTAATGATACCTTATATCCATAATTTAATCAAAATTGGAGCATCAAAATGACCTGCAAGGCAGCAACAAGAATTTCAATTTAATGGACAGGGGATGCATGACTGTACAACACGTTTATCTGGTCTTAAAACATGTGAATTGTTTCTACTTTTCTTAGCACACAATAGGCTATACATGGCAGCCACTATAACTGGTGCAGATAGAAACAACAAAAAAACAAGGAATGAACCAATGACCCCAAGGAGGTAAGAAAAAAAATTAAATGACCTTCATCACTTTGACCTTTAATCTCAAAGAGTAACCCTTATCCCTAATGCATTGATGATGCACCACAGATGCACACATTAAAAAATTAAACACATTAATACCTTTACCAAATGCCGACACCAGATAAATGGACTCAGAATAGTAGGCAAGCTACACACTGTTTTGCAATAGTCATGATAGACATAGTACTCTTTTTACAAATAAAAGAGATGGCTAATAATAGTTGATTTTAGCGGATACAAAGTGGGTTTTTTCTTGGATTAATCTCATTATGAACATGTTCCAAATTTCTCTATATTTGGATGACTTCCAACTTAAGATTCCATGATTAGGTCTTTAGAGAAACCTGAAAATTAAAAAATTTACTTCCAAGTTTTATGTTTCTACATACCTTATTGCCATAGACTATCAAAGTTTAAAAATAGGTTTGCCTAATACTTTGCATTACAAATTTCAAGATTAATCAAAGCATCCATATTACTAATGTTTTTTACAAGAGTTATACAGAGGATAAAACTTAAAGATTATATGAATCAGTTGTGTTAAAATGATACATGCTGGATTTATTGTAAAACATACATGTGAGGGACTTCATTATTTACTAATTACTTTGGTTAGTCTAGCTGCCACACAGTGGCAGAGGAACCAGAAGACATCTATTTAACTTTTGATGTACTAATTGTGAAAACTTAACAAATTATCAAGGATCTTAAAAGCGGTCTTAATAATTTACTTAGAAAATATGGCATGGTGGTCTATTGTAGGAAACCCTTGGCATCAGACAATCCAGTTTTCGTTTTAGTACTGAATACTAAATTATGTTGAGACAATTGAGGATTATAGTAAATGTAAATGAGGTAATGTTTACATGTATGTATTAAGTGTTTAATGGCACATGAACACAATAGTGTCTACACTTGTGTTATTCAAAGTAAATTAAAATAAAGAAATAAACATGACAAATTAGAGACAAATGAAACTTTAGGAATATAATCCTTTCCAGATAAACTAAGGGAATTAATGCATAGTGAATTTGATACATTTCTGAGGGTCATTTTTTGTTGCTGCACTAAATATTGCTTTACTGAGCATCCTCCCTTCACCCCTTAAAAGAAATGTCAATGAACTTTCTGACACAAGATGTCATGAAATGCTAAATATCAAAATCGTTTATGCTTTTATTAACACAGGTGTGTAGCAGGATATTCCTGAATGGATGCTTGGATCAAATGATGACACAAAACTATGTGATGAAAGATGGAAATTTATGGAATGGATTAACAAACATATCATGACCTTTCCCAAACTTGACCAGGGCAATTACACAAAACTTAAGATCACAATAGGATTGTTTATCAATTATAATTGTGTCATGTTCAAAACAAATTGACTTAATCTGTGTTTTTCATTCTATGAAATTAGAAATTATCATTTTCTTAAGTTCCATATTCAAAGTTTTAATGGCTTTTTCATAATTTTAGGATGTTTTGGGGAATTCCAAGACTTTTAAAGGCCCTTCAAACTTACTTTGCAAGTCCAAAAGTGATACTGTACATTTCATAAACAATTATCATTATGGATGATACTGTACATTTCACAAACAATCATCCATCCCTATCAGTCATACTTTAAATCATTTCATTTTAAATCATCCCTATCGATAATACAGGACACCATTTCACAAACAATCATCCCTGTCGATGATACTGTACAACATTTCACAATCCATCATCAGTATCGATGATACTGTACAATATTTCACAACAATCATCCCTATAGATGATACTATACAACTTTTAACAAGCAATTATCCCTATAGATGATACTGTACAACATTTCACAATGAAACATCCCTATTGATGATACTGTACAACAGTTCACAATCATCTCTATTGATGATACTGTACAACATTTCACAATCATCCCTATCGATGATACTGTACAACATCACAATCATCTCTATCGATGACACTGTACAACATTTCACAAGGAAACATCCCTATCGATGATACTGTACAATATTTCACAATCATCCTTATTGATGATACTGTACAACATTTCACAATCATCCCTATCCATGATACTGTAAAACATTTCACAAGCACTCGTCTAAGATGCATTTTGTGCCTCCTTATTAAAAAGTTGAATCCTATTCACTGGAACATTTATAAGTCAAATATGTGTATATAGTAACTGAGCTGAGTATTGCCAACAATTTTGTATCACAATAACTTTCTATGATACAATGTGTTATGATAGTATTGACAGTATCTACAAATTAAATATTATTGTACCAATACAAAAAAGTGTTGTAGGCTAGGATGAATTGTTGAGCAAACTGATTTTTTTGTTCTTTCTATCTTTCATTCATATGTTTATGGAGAAAATTTTTGATACATTATAATGATTTAAGTAATAAATCTGTGGTAATCATAGTAAACATATCAAAAGCTTGGACATTCCTAACAATGATATCGAACACACCTTAGTAAAGTATAAGTTGTATTAATTGAAATAAATTCTCACAGTGATCTATAAACTCCATGTGAGTCAGCATTCTCTTAGGGATCTATATAGGACTCCATCTGAGTGAATATTCTCATAGTGATCTATTTGACTCTTTTTAGTGAGCATAGTGATCTATATGACTCCATCTGAGTGGGCATTCTCACAGTGATCTATTTTGACTCCATTAGAGTGAGCATTCTCACAGTGATCTATATAATTTATTTGAGTTAGCATTCTCACAGTGATCTATATAATTTATTTGAGTTAGCATTCTAACAGTGATCTGTATGACTCGTTTTAGTGAGCATTCTCATGCTGAACTAGATGACTCTATTAAAGTGAACATTCTCTCAGTGATCTTTATGATTCATTTTAGTGAGCATTCTCACAGTGACCTGGATGACTCCATGAGTGAGAATTCTCACAGTAATCTATGTGACTCCATTTGAGTGAGCATTCTTACAGTGATCTATTTGACTCCATCTAAGTGAACATTCTCACAGTGATCTATAGGACTCCATCTTAGTCAGCATTCTCATAGTGATCGATATTACTCCATCTGAGTGAGCATTCGCACAGGACATGCATATGAGCATGTTTCCAGAATGAGCCACCTCTTTAACAGACCTTCCATCATACATTGACCAATACCGGAATAGCAGCTATGAAATTACAACTTGCGGAACGAATTGAAGTGCTCTCTTCCTTCAAGATTCTTTAGACAGTCACAGCTACAGCAGAGGGATTTGCAAGGTGATTAATAAGAAATCGAAGAGACAACCCTAGGAGACTAGTTATATGGAACCAGTCCTTCCGAATCGACAGCCGTCGAAAACCAAATTTTACCGGAACAAAAGTGAAAGAGAGGTATAAAAGAATGCGATCATTAGCAAAGGTGTTTCTATTCTCGAGAGCCCGCCTATCCTGCATCATATATACTGGTTGGAGAAGGCTCAAAGCATTAGCTGCCGAACGAGACAGGATAAGCCATGACTAACTATGGAATTTACAATTAGCATATGAGGGACGAAGAATCACTTTCATCGTACTTCCTCCTTTGTGCACGGTTCTCTCAGCTACAAACTTGGCACTCGCTGCTTTATCCTTAACTTAAGCGCACTCTATCAGTACTTTCAAGCCCCTTGGTTTACGTTGGAAACACCACTAGAGGGAAGAATACGCAATTAATGTACACTTGCAAGATGTGCGTCGTCATATCCTAATTCACGCAGCTTCCACTAAGTTCCTTCGACTCACCATCAAAGATACCGTTTACCAGTTCTGGACTCTCAGTTGGATACAGCATCAGTCCATGTGGATTCATTAGGTTCAAGAACTGTGGAAAACGGCCCATGTTAGGACCCACTCCATGGCTGCAACATCATCTGCTTTAACTAAATTGTGCAAAGTACATATGAGTTGTATCTTGAAGCAGGACATCACATCCCTTCGTTCTCACGTGCTCGATATTGGATTTCGTATGAAAAGGGACAAATCAGACTTCGTAAGAGCTCAATCGTTTGTTGATATAGATATGGACTTCAGTACAGAGTAACATCTGCGACAACTAAAGTAATGTTTTGATCAAATGGATACGCTCCACTGATAATATAAACTTGCGGTCTACATATGATGTAACTTTTGAGAGTGTGCCACTTGTCTGGTGAACTTTATCTTCATTTTCAACATGCACAATGGAGAGAAGGTAGGTATATCTTATTTACTTTCATTTACTATGGGTGAAATGTATCTAGCTCTTTTCATTGGTTGACACATGAGCTCGCACTTGCCCCAAGATGAAATATTCCCGAAAATCGGACGTGAAACATGAAATTGTATAATAACTCTTCGAAGTTGATTTAATCTTCTGACTCGAAATACTGCTAAGTAAACTAAATTTGACCATTCGATGAAATCGTCTATGATCCAAACAATCGTATCGGAAATAGTCAATCCTTGAGATGAATGTTTTGTCATCACGTATCCTAAACTCCATGGAGATTATTTAGCGCTCAACGCATCTTCCACATCGTTAATATCAACTAGTAAAATATCGTTTAATACTAGATTTTGTATCTCGGATTTCCCCGGGATGTCAACACCTACATTTTGTTGTCGCGTATCTGTAGGTCTATAACACAACGGAACTGGATCCATCAAACATTTATCTTGATGTGTTTGAAATAATTTTACTTGAAGCGCGTCCCTGATTTTCTTTCTACTCGCGATTAATAAATCGGTTGGTTTCCACGCATCCCAAAAATCACCGATCGATGTTTCATGAATTACTATAGGTGTTATTTTACCCTGTGTGTGATTCGGTTGTAATCTGGTCAATTTTGTCAACTCGGTTAACGCTGAATTAAGTGATTTGTAATCGGTGTTAATTCCCTCGTAATAATCAACATTTGTTTTAGCCATTTATGAGGGCATGATCCAGTAAATGGTGGTGGTTGACCGCGATCTCCGCATATTATCACAGCTGTGTTTTTTGTAAACAACCATTCCAAAAATAGTTTTAATGTATCTGATGATACGTTACATATTTCATTCCAAATAATAACCCGGGGAATATATTCTGTTCCCATCCGATCAGGAATCCAAGCGTCACCTTTAAATCGAAGAAAATTATGATACGTACAGGCGTTTACTCCTCTGTTTATCATCTTTCTTGCGAGTCGATGCATAGGTGTTAATACTATCATTTCAGAATTCGTCCTGAATAAATCAATTACCCGAGTTGTCTTACTGTATCCTCCCAGTCCGTTCAAATACACAGTTTTATATCTGGTTATTGGTTCGTAAACAGACGCCTCCGATGCTAGTTCTGATATTGTAGCCCCGCGGTTATTATACTCGATAGGAACATCCGCTGATTCGCAGTATTCATATAGTGTTTCACGTTTTATTCTCCGCGATCCCCATTCATTCAAGATTGTAGTAAACTCCTTGATGATTTTCTAATGTTCGATGTTAAAATAAAATGAATCTGTGGCGACTCTAACCGCGATATTAGACATTATATTTATCATCGATAATATATTTATCGAAACATAGACGAGCACCGAGGATCTAAAATGTGTGTAAAAAAAACTCTGAATTCGAAAAGATGTTTCTCGGTTAACGAATCGGGGGAATTTCAATAAGGGAATTTAAAAGTTTCAAAAGTTTTCGATCGTTTTTTTATTTGTATTTTTTAGTTTTGTTTAATTTTTAGTTTCCGTGGTACGTTTTTTAAAATGATCCGATAACACTTTGTTGTTATATTGCTCCATTGTAACCGCGATGGCGTTTTCGCTATTTACCTGTTGTAATTCCGTCACCGTTTTAAGATACCCATCTTTGGATTTCTCAACGTGGAATTTTCTTTTGTTTCTTTGTTTTTGTTCGTATCCAGTCTTATTCATTTATGCCGTGATTTGTAGTTGATCTCGCAAGGTTTTCAAATCTGAGATCGTTTATTTCGGCGATATCTTCTCGGAGTTTTCGCTTGGTAGTTTTATAGTCAAGTTGAGCCTCGCGGACTTTTTCAGCGTTGCCTTGAGTTGTAGAGCTAATTGGTTCCTTAACCCATATTTTATACAACCGAGATAATCCGATTTTGTACTCGTTGGCAACTTCGAGGGGTCTGTTAACACCATGCAACGCGATGATTTTTCTCATATATTTTAACGGGAAAAATATGATAGCGGAAAATATAGGATAAAAATTACAGCGAAAATCGTAGAATTAAAAAATTAATATCAGTAATAATTATAGTTAGTAATCGTGGAAATTGTTAGCAAATACTGGGTTTTTAATATATCAGCCTGATGAACCTCATTAGGAACGGTCACATCAAAATGCGAATAGTTAATTTGTTTAGGCGGCGGTAGATAAATTTGCCATATCTTAATAACGTGAATGCAAGGATTGAATTTGCAGCGTTCGTTGTCATGAACAGTAAAAGGGTAGCCATTTACATCTATGGGATCACTACGATTCTAGCCTGAAACATCAACATAATGAAGGAGAAGTAATAAAACAATTTCACTTTAACTACATTTCACTGATGATACCACATATATATAGATTATTAATTCAGTCGAATTATCTGGTCAAAATGTACAATATCTTGAGTTTAACGACGAACCATTGGATGGTGTTTACATTAATCTATACGCGATAAAGTCTAGCAAATATAGTTGATTTTGTTTGAAAACGAAAGACTTATATAATTACTTGTCCAATCTAAATTTACGTTCGAATGTCCACTATATTTGTTTCTATATCTACTCGTTTTTACCTGGTTCCAAAAATGGTGAATACTTTACAATCTTTTAAATCGTATTTGTTGTAGCATTTTTTTCTATTACTCCAGTTTCACAAGTCACATTTATGTAAACTTTGATATCTGCCAAGGTGATATAGCTATATAATAGAATATGCACATATTTTATGCTTTTGATGTGTTAGATCCCTTAGACTCAATTTATCATAATTTTAAATTCAGATAATTTCTCGTTATCAAAATATTGTTCAATCAGACAGAAAAGATAATATGTCAAACAATTTACTTAAATGACATGCATAGTAATTTAAAAGGGGTCTTATACCATAAACTCTACAGAAAACATAAACACGCGGGAATGAGGTGAGAGATAATGATTGATGCAACTGTCATGCCATAATATGATGTGAATACGTATGTTTTAGGCAAACGCCAAACAAAATTACAAAGAATTTATTTAGAGCATTCTGGCACCGAAATTTTCATTGCCAGCATATTAAACATTAAACACGAATACTTCTATATAATAATGTGAAGGGATAGAAATAGCATATATATATATATATATATATATATATATATATATATATATATATATATATATATATATATATATATATATATATATATATATATATATATATATGCATTCGTGTATATGTATGATGTATCTGTGCTTGTGTGTGTATGTTTTATCAAGAGAATCCTTTCCTCAAAACCGTCTGCAAATTACTCGCTATGATAAGGACGTAGTCATAACTTTAAAAAATGTCTTTGACCGGTTAGAACAACAAAAAAAGAGTTCAGGCTCTCTTAACAGGAGGTGGCAATCACAACCTTGTACACACATCTGCATTCTTGGGGTAAAAGAAGATTGATTTCTGAGTTTTGACAACGAACTAATTTTGTGCACTGCGATTTTTCTCTTATAGGCGAGTTTAGGATGCATCTTCGAGCCAAATAAGTATATACGTTTTGTAAAATGAGCAAGTTTCAACTCTCTACAAGAAACTCGGAGATATACTATCTTTCTGACAGATTTTAATCTGTCTGCAAACGTCAGCAAACAACAATCTGCCGTTCCAGCTTCTTTTCCATGTAACACGTGAAATCTTCGTGATAATAATACTCACCCGAAATAATTTGGTTTGTTCTACACCTTGCTACCGAGTCTAAATTTGCTGACGTAGAATATAAAAATATGCGATCATTAATACATACAATATTAAAATATTAAAATAATAAAACATTGATTTTAGTACCTTTCACCGAAAAATTAAATCCCAAAACAGGTGCGTGTGTATCCACTCGATGATAGAGCAGTTAATTCAGACGAAAGACCCCGCAATTTGCGCCTAAACTCATTATTTAAAGTATTATATAAACTGGTAGCATATTAATTATTAATAAATATTTTTCTAACCTCTTATGACGTGATAAAGGGTATTCCTAGCGTAACGTTACACCCCCGCCCTTCCTGTGTGTTGGTTAGCTTTTTATATTTCTCTCTCTCTCTCTCTCTCTCTCTCTCTCTCTCTCTCTCTCTCTCTCTCTCTCTCTCTGAGACAATCATTAGATACCACTTCTATTTATTGTCGAGCACATGTCTTATAACGAGTACCTCCATCAGGTACGATCTATATAATAGAAATGAAGGTGCTTTCCAAGCCGCACATAGTTCGCCAGTCTTTCACCTCTAATCGGTTATTTTTGTTATATATAAGAATATAAGTTAATAACATGGAAAGTAAAGATTCCCCAGTGAATCCAAAAGTTAATAAGCATATGTTTTGCAGCATATTGGACCTTTTTGTCAGAAAGTAAGGAGCATACTATTGCTCTTTAATGGTGATCAATCAAGCTACAATTTCGCTACTTGACAATAATAATTGACGGTATAAAAATGAAATAACCAGTTGTATCTAATAAATGTAGACACATTGTCTCCCTGTGTCCATATAGCAAGAAATGTCAGAATACAAAGCAGACCAGGTGGAAGTTTACAAAGTATGCTTTAGAAATGACAGCAGTGTTGTGACAATGTTATCACTGGCTAACCTAACGGGGACACATATACACTAATTAGCAGCCTACAATATTGGCTGATGTTTAAACAAACTTTTTTCTGTCGTACAGCATATTCAGGAAATAGTTTATTTATAACTCGTTAACTTTCAAATGTATTGAGTTGATTTTAAATTGCGATACCTTGCCACTTGTGATGTAAACGGTGAATGAAAGACAATATTTGTTTATAGCCAAATAAAACCGAATGATGTGTGTCAAATACCGTGCATACTAAAATAACCAAATAGATCCCACATGGATGTGTAAAATGCCGAGTATAATAATATAAGCATATAGAGCCTAATTCGATGCGTGAAATGCCATTTATACTGATATAACCAAATATATGCTGATGTATTCCATTTCAGATTATTGGGATAATAATGACACTTTCATACTAATATGATTGTTGATATGAAAGACGTTTCCTTTAAAAGAACCGACTGCGATTTTATTTACATTTTTATGTTTTTACTTCTAAGAAACTAATTGTAATCCTATTTATATGTTGCTTTGTGTTTATCCACAATATTAACACACACTTGAATAGCCGTTATGTCAGTTAGTCAGGCATGTTCCTATCAAGAAAACACACATGAATAGCCGTTTCGCCAGTCAGTCAGGCCTGTTCCCATCAATAACACACACTAGAATAACCGTTTTGTCAGTCAGTCAGACATGTTTCCGTCAATAACATACACTTGAATAGCCGTTATGTCAGTCAGTCAGGCCTGTTCCCATCAATAACACACACTTGAATAACTTTTATGTCAGACAGTTAGGCATGTTCCCATCAATAAAACACTTGAATAGCCGTTTTGTCAGTCAGCGAGGCATGTTCCCATCAAGTTTCAAGATTCATTCGGAACGAAGATCACAGTCATTGCACATTCGAGAATCACGCGTGTGGAAAGAATGTTAGTAACTTCTAATTTTAAATTACCAGCTTCTCAAACCATAGCCAATTCTATGAAGAATACGATCTTTGATACTAATCGATTAAAGTTTAGTTGCTGTGTCGAACGTATTAGTTTATAATCCATAAGTTCATCACGTTTTCAGCAGGAACGACCTTTAACATTGGCCATTAAACTATTTATTTTCCTTGACACCTATTTACATTGTATAAATAATAAGTCTAATACAGATCCCCTTGAATGAAATAGCATGTGACAAAGGTAAAGTACCGTAATAGCATAATCAATACCTTTAATGCGACATTTTTCCACTTTAAACTCTTTGTAGAGGCCCTACCGTCTAAATAGTACAAAATGCTTTATTGACCTTTTCTGTGGTTAAATAGGCATGCATTCATTACCAAACAAACATATGATTAAAGGTGCGTGGTAAATATTACGTGTGATGAAAATTTAATTAAAACATAATGCGCTTTTCTTACTAACCAACCCAACATAGTACTTATTAAAACCAATTAGATTTACCTTGATGCAGAACAATACCATAAAATAAAGACAAAGTATCTTTGTTTATATATATATATATATATATATATATATATATATATATATATATATATATATATATATATATATATATATATATATATATATATATATATATATATATATATATAGATTATTTGATCTGACCTTTATACATAAAATTACAAACGAGTGCAATTAATTCCACGAAAAGCAACTACATTAAAGACCACAATGCAATACCCATTACAGTTTTATGATATATAAATTTTAATACGAAATTTCCTATCTATAGCAACAATGATACTCAAATTAAATTAGAAACAATAAATTTTAAAAACTGAGACAGAATTGTTTGATTCTAAAAATATCAATCATGGGTAATATAAGATATGTATCACCAATATTGTTATTCAATATGAATTAAGGTATACACATCAAAATATACGGATAGAGAACTTTCTGATGGATTACGATCATGAGGAAGTACCAGAATATTTGTGTAGAAATATATTTCGCCACAGGAAAACAAAACGGAAAGTAAGCAACGAGAAGGAGCCATGAAAAATACCTAAAGTGAAAAGCAAAAATGCCGCACAAAATGTGGATTTTAAAGATCAGCTTGTCCATAATAATCTTCCACACGAATCGTGAAAAATGTAATTGATTGAAGACAAATTATCTGTTTATATTATATATTCAATGCCGTCAATACATATTGCACTAAACAGTCGTTTTGGACAAAATACCGAATTAGATATAATGTTAACGATTGCCGTGGAAGCGATTTTACCTTTCGTCACACCATTAATCAAAGAGATGTAGAAATCAGACATGGGTGGATGTTGATTAGAAACGGAAGCTACTGATTTACCTTGCGATCTGACCAAGACCATATAGTTCAGATTTGAATGAAGAAATAAATTAAATAACTAAATGGCTAATCTCATGAGTATTAAACTCATTAGTTTAAAATGTTAGGCCCTGATGCATCTAACATCCTCGTGATGATACTAATACCATTCAAACAATAATCACTGTATCAATCCATGCAAGAAATGCAGTAACACAAATAAAACAAAATATTTTTCATAGGAATTATTCATCAATTAGATGATGACACAATTAAGGCACTATACGTGGGAGGTAAGATGTTTCAAATACATTTCATTAATTATTGTAGAATATTTGATCTTCTTTATCGCTGTAAAACTACAACTAGATCGTTTGTAAATTTAACCATATTGGGCACATAATGGAAATACATTGCATGCAAGTCAATGCTGTATTCCTTCAAAACAGCAGAACATAAAGAAAATCCACGTGTTTTTAGTACATATACAGTAAAGGCTTTTGTTGTGATCTAACAGACTGTGTACACGGCAAGTGATATATCGTATACACTCCACCCGACATTCCTGCTAACCACAAAGGTAATCACAGCATAGTCAAGTGCATTCTGCACATTGAGATGTAAATTAAACAGCAGGGAACCTCAGTAGAAGACGAAATTATTAAAGTAGTAACACTAATATAAATACTAATGGACATAATTGGTCGCCATTAAGAACAATTTTATGAACTACTTCGTTTACACGGATGAAAATAGCGGCAGAAAAAGACAAAGTTACAATTGGAGTAGCCTCTGATTTTGCTGTTGTAGAATATGTGGTGTACTCCGCCAGAGACGAATCTCCAGATACTTAAAAAAATTCATGCGAATTCCTACAAATAATTTTGGTGTTATTTCACGATTTGACGGAATACCATTGCGTTGTTCCGATCGTGAAAGTTGAAGAGCTAATTAGAAAGAGTAGCTATAGCAGAATAAATCCATGTAGTAGAATTAGTATTATCAATAATCCCAATAGCAGTTTTAGCTGAAGAAGGTGAAGCAGAGAAAGTATGTGGCAGTGAGATTTGTAAACCTACTGAAAGGAACTAACAGATACAACGCTTGGAATATATTTATGCAAGAAATATGATGTGTCATCACGTTTAGTTATCATCTAAGTCAATACCGTCTACTTATGTCATATAATGATGGACACAATGTACACCTGTTCCAGGTGTGCACTTTAATTTTGCAATAAAATTCCACCTCTAATAAGAATAAATTCTGGCTTCGTTACCTGAATGTTTTGTGACATTTTTCTTTGCTAGATCATTTCAAACTTACGTTCAAAACAAAGAGGACATTATTTTATATGAACTTTAAAGTATGGCCTGACATATTGTGAGTCTGAAACTCATTAATTTTGTCATGAATTCAAATACCTAACCATTTACTTATACTATTATTTTCCTAGGAATCAAACTCGCTGTTTCTAACAACACTCGTTGCTTTCTTACAATTATCGAGGGACCAATCTCTCAAATTCGTGCTGAACATGGAGTAAACGAACACTTATTCATTTATCTTTAAACATGTTCATTTTAAAATAGGGTCATCTGCTATTGTATTACAAAGTTCAATGACTTTTTAGACGATTAGATATAAACACACACACACACACACACACAACGTCAGTATAATGATTTACATATAATGATTTACATATCCATAAATTAGGTAAATTATACTCTTTAATTTACACACAATGCCTTATTTTCATGCAAACCCAGTAGGCAGATATATGGCTGTAAATGCAATGTCCGATTTGCATTAATCAGATAAGTTGTAAGAGATGGATTTGTATAAAATGAATGACTTTTATATATCACAGGAATATGAATTTACATTTTAGTACTGAATTCCACTAATCATTCGACATGCGAATATTTATAAGTAGTGGCCTAAATCCAACTATGAAATTATGTAAATAATAATAATAATAATAATAATAATAAAAATAAAAATAAAAATAAAAATGATAATTAATATTATTTAATAGTATTTATTATTATTATTATTATTATTATTATTATTATTATTATTATTATTATTATTATTATTATTTATGCCCTTGAAAAGATTATATCCAGGTACAGAGTTTCTTCAAACAAAATAGCCAGTTCCAATCATTACAGATTACCGTTTATACATTTTTAGTGTAATAGGCATAGACTGAAAGGTTGTGGGTTTTTTAATTTTGTGAATTTTTTTTAAGATTACTTAAAACTGTTTTTCTCGAAACATGACCGTGTCAAGGGGTTAAGAATCTTATTATTATTATTTTTTAGCAAAGCTTCCATTTGATTAAAGTCAGATCTCAATTTCACATAAGACAGTGGTGACTTATTTAGAATGTTATCATGAAGAAAAAAACATTTACTCATTTCATCAGCACGATCAGGTGTAGGGCTGTCATATTTTTATTAGCACTTACTCGGCCTTCTGCCTATTTTCGTAACTCGTACGTTTGACACTCTTTACCATGATTTAAAATATACAATGGTATGTCTGGTACAGTTTCAACTTTTTGCGTATCCTAGAGCTGCTATTTTTCATGATCCCTCTGGTAACATTCCTTTGAGAAATGTAATGAACACGGAATGCTGTATGATGTTGCATTGAAATCGACTCGCTTGTAGTAATGTATCCATATTTTCTTTATGTCTTTATCATTTGGAAAAGAGGAAAAAAAGTTTTGTCCACAGCCTTTTCTTAATGTGCTATTTACACCCATAAGCGTTACAAAATCGCAGTCGGGATGCTGGAGTCGCTACTATGACGTCACATCACGAGAGTAGCCGAATAGGTGCGGAAATGTTGCATACGAGGTCACGGAAATTCAGCTCGTTGAACATATGCCAATATTTAAATACTGAGATTGCGGTCGCATATAATACTTCAGAATAAAGTTTTCTTCATTAGTGTTGTTATTATTATTCTAGCAGCAGAGAGGGTGAATCCTACAACGTTTTCAGACAAAATTTGATTGAAATCCTAAAACGAGCCGTCTTATAATCTCATTTTAACCAAAAAAAATGTCTCAGGGGAAAACCCTACAACGTTTTCAGACAAAAAATTGATTGAAATCTTAATGAGCTTTCCCTACGAAATCTCATTTTAACTAAAAAAATGAAAACGGAGATTTTACGATTTTTTAATCAAATTTGGTCGCAACTTGTTGTCATCCACCCTCTCTGCTGCTACAGGTTAACAAAAATAATAAATGATTTTAACCGAATATTTGATCCAGTCCGATACGATATCGTGTCCGAGGATCATGCAAATTTATTGTTGCGAATCCGTGTGGTTTTGACTGAGCATGACTAAAGAAATCTCGAAATTGATTGAAGTCCATATCAGAACACCATGTCTGCCAAATATTTCGTAGCGTATGTGTATCAACGCCGTTGAATACAGAAAGAATATTGCAGTTATCTCTGATGACTTTTGGAACCTGAGTGTAGCGTTGAGTGACATATATCACATCAGTGTTTTTGTGACGCCCCCGGGAAAAGATCCTAGCAGGATTTTTTTGTTTCAGTTTTCTCAGTTTTGTTTTTCTGTCGACGCAACAGCATCATGTGTATGCTTCTCACGGAAATTCTTTAAAAACTCTTCTGGAGTCGGTATTGGTCTATTCTTTCGTTTGAGGTATTCTATTGCGGAACGATATTGTGGACAACCACATGCTATACAAATTTGATATTTCCCTCTGACGCCTTTTCCACAACCAAGACAGGGTTTTGGTCCCTCGGGACATCCTTGTTTTGCAGTAGAATTATGTACTCCACAGAATTTTCCAAGACTATTTTTTTCACATCGTCGTGTAGATCCTAAAAACAACCATGAACATTTATTAACCGCTAATGCCGAATTCACCATTATTATTAATCATTAATCAACATTCAATTAGAGATTAAAAAGTATACAGTATAATGATTAGTGATTACTCCGATAACAACGATGAGTTTTTTCAGTCTCCACAAACCTATTATGACCTTCAAGAGTATTATAAAAGACATTTAACGCCGGCTTGGAGTGTTTCTAGCAAAAAATCCGCGATGGAATTACTCACTGAAGATAGTTATCTACTCCGTGGTGTAATAATTCAACAACGGGAACGATTTTACGTTTTTGTGAATGATCCCGACATAACAGAATTTCAAGGGTGTTCTGCGGTTAATGAAATTATCCCTCGGGAGCGATTGAGATATCCCACAATTGATATTGATTCTAAAAATCCATCGTTGAAGGAATTGTTGTTGTATTTCAATGACTTAGTTGACTCTATCAATGATGTTTTGATTTTTGAAACCAGCGGTGGTTATCACGTTTTATTGAAAACGATTCCGATCGATTTTGATAATCATCGAGATTTGTTGAAGAAAATCTCCACAGACAGACCATCATGGAATGTTGATACACAGGCTGGACTTCATAGCATCAAATTACCGGGAACAAGATCAGCAAAACCAAATAGTATTGATAAACGATTGATTTATCCTGGAAATCTATCGGATTTTAGATTTACTAGTTTGTTATTATCCTGTCCTATTTCTGTACAGACTTGTTATGAAAAACACACTGACAATGAAACCAATGATTTTATTCTCGGTGTTACTAATGACGAATTGACCAACGAAGATTTCAATCAAATATCTATCGAGTTAACTGGTCAACCAGATCAAATCACTGGAATTACAAATCAAACCAGCAATATGATTTCACTGGGAAGGGTTGCCGGATCATATTGCAATATTTGTCAGCGCCGACATGGATATAACGAGATTGGTGGATTCATTGAGGAAAAGGCCATCGATGCATTTGTGGTGGTTTATTCTGATCGATTTGTGGTTGGTTGTTTTCGGACTACAAAAAACAAAATCATGATACTGAGAGACTCTGATAAAGTCATCGACGATGATAAAACCCGCTACGAAAATTATTTAAAATCATACGACTATCACCGAGTAGATCATAGTGGTGAATTTCCAAAAAGAATTCCGGATTACACTTACTGTGAGCCACCTATTCATGAAAACGGTCAGGGATGTAAAATCATCCTCAACGATGACTATATGGATGGGTCTGCTTGTGGAATGGGAAAGTCAAAATCAGCATGGAAATCAATACGAGATGATCAATCTGTGTTATATTTGAGTTACAAAAAAACATTTACAAGAAAGACCACCATCGACTATAATCTAGAATCATATGAAACAATTCATGGTGGGATTATTTTTGATACAAGAACTCATCGAAGGGTTATTTCGCAGATTGAATCGATTGTACGAGTGAAGGGAATTCCTGATGTAATATTGTTAGATGAATGGCATGGTATTCTTCGTCAAATAATCTCATCGAGTCGCGGTAAACAAATTTGGGAAACACTGGTATGGTTAATTTCATCAGTAAAACGGGTTATTGTGTTAGACGCAGATGCTAACAATGATGATCTAGAATTGTTCAGAAAATTCTTAAATCGTCCGGATATGAAATTCATCATCAACGAGTATAAACCAGATTGTGGTAAGAGGTTTATTGTAGAACAGTCCCATCACGATAATTACATCAAATTGTTAGACGCGCTGCAACAAGGAAATCGTGCCGTAGTTTTCACACAGAACAAACGACACGGGAATTATTCTGTAGAAGCCCTTGCTAAGTTGTTACAGCATTTAGGATACCGAGTGAAGTATTATCACGCTGATACTGATCCGATTGAAAAAGAAAGAGATTTTGCTGATCCCGTTGAAGCGTTTAACAACACTGATGTAGTGATTTATAATTGCACCGTAGAAGCAGGAATATCGATCGTAGACGAACGATTTAAGTTCATGGCGGTGTTTTCTGAACAACTAGGATCTGTAGAAGCCACTAAACAAGCAATTCATCGTTTCAGAAATATTACTGAAATTCATTATTCAGCAACAAAACGATCTTTCCCAACGTTACCACTCACACGTGATGATATTATTTCTGCTATTGAATCACATGAGCGAGATCTATCTACTACGGAATTGTTATTTAGGACTCCAAATCTCAATGATGTGAATTCTAGTTATGGATACGCGTTTATCAGTGCCATTATTGACGAAAATAATTCGAAGTGTTATTTTACGGGACGACTCGTTACGATGATGGCGCAGACTGGATATGAAATCACGTGGGGATTACCAGATGAATATGATGTGTGGTGTGAAAAGAATAAAAAAAAGGAGCAACGAATTTCTACTGAGATGATTAATAACAATCCACACGTAGATGAATTTCTAAAATCTTCTATCGGAGAAAGAATTGCTGCTGCTAGTGATAAAATCACCAGTGATAAAATCACTAATGGCAAAGCCATCAACAATGACAGAGTCATTATCAGTGAACAACAAAAATATCACCGATATGACCCTGAAGAACGATTAGAACCCTACGCGAAGAAATTGATGTATCTCAATCATATATTTCAAACTGATGTGGGAAAATTGGACACAAATCAAATAGAACAACTCGATAAAAACGTATCACGATTACAACGATACCAGCGAGTCCTTGTTGATAAACATAACCAGGGAAGCACTATAACAACTACACGTTGTCGATCTGATAAAATCAATCCACGGCAACAACTCGAAATTATAAGAAGTGTTCTTGATTTATTAAAACTCCCTGATGTGGTTCCGGATGATTTATCGATGAAGTGTGTTTCTGTGAACCGCGCTGAATTGATCAAGAATATCAATAACATGTTAGCGCAACCGGACCAACTCGATAAATACCAGTTGTTGTTAAAACATTTCAATGAGATATTTCCGGATGTGCGGTTTAGAAAGGGCACCTTATCAGTGAAAAATATCATTGAGAAAATCAAATTGATTTACAAGGGATTCGGTGGAAGATTACAATCTGATGATATTAAAAATGCTGGAAGATGTAATCTCACGCTGTTTTATCCTGAATGGCCCAAATCTGATTTCATAGATGATTTGACATGGATTAATGAAACCGTTGATGATGTAGGGTTTGCTGGAAAAGACATCACTGCAACGGATACACACACTACGATGTTACGATTTCATGTATGGATCATTAATGGATGGTTTTCCCGATATGATATGTCGGATTGATCAAAAATAGAATGAGGGAAGTGACAGTATTAATTATTTTTATATACAATTTGGACACTTCCCTCATCACTGATAGAGCCGTTAAAACGCTTCCACGGTGACTTTATCACTGGTGTTAAAAATCATCCGACAAATTAGGCACTTTCCTCATCGATGTCTTATATTTCCTAGTATACAAATTAACCAATATGAATTTATCCCCGAAATCAAGAAACATTGATACATGATGATTTATTTTCACTGGAGATTTTTTAACGATTTTTAATATTTCCTTGTCAAACTGATTGACGGTTTTTGACGATTCTACGATATTGATTCGGCGGTTAAATTCTTCTTGGAATTCTTCAACTATCTTTACTAATGAATACACTGTGAGATTGGATGGAGTGTTGTCAATGATTGGGACTATTTCATCACCAGTGATTTTATCACCAGTGATTTCATCACTACGAATTGTAAATGTCATCATTAAATCCAGTGGAAGCCGGAAGTATTTATCATGTGACAAATCATCATGGATTAATTTATCTCGGAAGTAACCCGGGCGTATTAGTTTCAACGCGGACATATCATTGATAGTACACATTATTCTGATATCATTTTAGTGTTTAATTAAATAACTGCTATAATAATAATGTCTCAGTTTGAGGCTGCACTTAGTGATTATCGCAATCGCTATCCACAATTAACGGTTTATGATAAAATCTCAGGCACCGGTCGAAGAATTATAACAGAAAAAGGTCCTGATGGTGTCACTCATAAATGTGCAATCCATAAGAATAGAAACTCAGAGGCGCGTTTTCGTCTCAGTGAAAAATATCATCAGTATAAACAACAGAGTCGGTTGCAAGATTATCAGTCACTCGTTGATATTCTAGAGAGTACCGGAAATAAATACAACGTTGAATTTATCGATGGTGGGATTTCACTTACGCGTGTCAACTGAGATTAGTCTTTATCAAGTACTTCATTGATTTCTTTTATTAACTCACGATCTTCTTCGGGTAAAAATAACCTCCATGTGTTATCTTTGCGCCGGTTACGTTTTTGTCGGTGCTCTTTCCTTTTTCGTCGGTGTTCTCTCCCTTTTAGTTGTGATTCATCCTCATTTTGTTTCAGAAGTTGATTGTATTTACTTGCAAGCTCTGCGTATTTAATGCCAATGGACTCTAATTCACGTCGTGCATCATTGAGCTCAGTCATAAGTTTACTGCGATCTCGAACCGCTTCGCTACAACGCTGTTGTGTGGTATCAAACTGATATTGTAGATCATTTAACGAATCATTGGCTGATTGTTGTTGTTGTTGTTGTTGTTGTCGTTGTTGTCGCAGCGCTGTTACCTTTCCTTGCAGCAATTTATTCTGATTGGTTAGGTTGGTCACTTGAGACTGTAATTGATAGATCATTTCTTTATCAATGACTCTATCACTGGTAGCATCAACACGCTGATGCACTTTTTCATTCAACATTTGATTAATTTCATTCTCAACTTCAACATCAATAAGCCGCTCAACGGGTATATCATTAGCATCATTTCCGATTCCAATTTCATCCGATTTCCAGATTTTATAAATCCGTTGATAACTGATTTTATACTGATCAGCAATTTCTGCTATTCCAACACGGTTTCGCATTTGTTTAATCATATTAATTTCATCGCGAGTTAGTATCCTACGATGAGGCATTTTATACATAGAATGATATTTTTTAACAACAACAACAACAACAATGACAAAAATGTGCCGCAGTAGAACGTCAAGAAATCTGAGGAGTATTTCTCGCGAGTTGTATAAGTCAATCTCTCAGTTGTTTTGTCGTGAGACAGCTTCGTTCATCGATGTTGAAAGTGTCATAATTGTATATAAAATAATTAATAATGACACTTTCAACATTCTAGTATTGATTTTGACTGATTTGCCTATTTTTCACTGTTTTTTATACCATTTTGATCAGTCTTCGTCAGATTTTTGAGGGCGAAAACTCGAGGTCTTTTACACAGGATTTTCAAGATTTTTTATCAAAAAGGGTTAAATCAAGCAAATCTTACATGAATTTCAATCAAAAAAATGAAAATCGGACACGAATTATGGTTAAAAAGTGTAATATGATAAAAAAATCTCGAAAATCCTGTGTAAAAGACCTCGAGTTTTCACCCTCAAAATCCAACATGTTGGATGATTTTTAACATCACCAGTGACAAAGTCACCATGGAAGCGTTATTGATTGTCTTAACAGCGTTATCAATGATGGTGAAAGTGTCCAAATTGTATATAAAAATAATAATTATATCACTTTCCTCATTCTAGATGATTTTTGATACGGTCATTTTGTTTTAACGGCTCTATCAATGATGAGGAAAGTGTCCAAATTGTATATAAAAATAATAATTATGTCACTTTCCTCATTCTATTTTTGATCATAGATGATTTTTGATACAGTCATTGAAGTGTTATTTCATCCCATCAAGTATGAATATGATTTAGCTTCAACAATATGTCTCTTTATTACAACCACGCATCATTATAGCCACGCGATTGTAAATCAGAACTGTTTCACCAGCAATAACGCAAGTGTTGAATACAGCGTGATTAAAATTCTATATAAAAAAATGAGGTGACTGAAAAATTTATAATAAAATAATTTTCTCACCCTAATAATATATCACACCTTTTTATTGTTGTTGTTATTACTATGTTTTTTCTTAAGTATATACTAATGGTACTTAATAACAACAACAATAAAAAGGTGTGATATATTATTAGGGTGAGAAAATTATTTTATTATAAATTTTTCAGTCACCTCATTTTTTTATATAGAATTTTAATCACGCTGTATTCAACACTTGCGTTATTGCTGGTGAAACAGTTCTGATTTACAATCGCGTGGCTATAATGATGCGTGGTTGTAATAAAGAGACATATTGTTGAAGCTAAATCATATTCATACTTGATGGGATGAAATAACACTTCAATGACTGTATCAAAAATCATCTATGATCAAAAATAGAATGAGGAAAGTGACATAATTATTATTTTTATATACAATTTGGACACTTTCCTCATCATTGATAGAGCCGTTAAAACAAAATGACCGTATCAAAAATCATCTAGAATGAGGAAAGTGATATAATTATTATTTTTATATACAATTTGGACACTTTCACCATCATTGATAACGCTGTTAAAACAATCAATAACGCTTCCATGGTGACTTTGTCACTGGTGATGTTAAAAATCATCCAACATGTTGGATTTTGAGGGTGAAAACTCGAGGTCTTTTACACAGGATTTTCGAGATTTTTTTATCATATTACACTTTTTAACCATAATTCGTGTCCGATTTTCATTTTTTTGATTGAAATTCATGTAAGATTTGCTTGATTTAACCCTTTTTGATAAAAAATCTTGAAAATCCTGTGTAAAAGACCTCGAGTTTTCGCCCTAAAAAATCTGACGAAGACTGATCAAAATGGTATAAAAAACAGTGAAAAATAGGCAAATCAGTCAAAATCAATACTAGAATGTTGAAAGTGTCATTATTAATTATTTTATATACAATTATGACACTTTCAACATCGATGAACGAAGCTGTCTCACGACAAAACAACTGAGAGATTGACTTATACAACTCGCGAGAAATACTCCTCAGATTTCTTGACGTTCTACTGCGGCACATTTTTGTCATTGTTGTTGTTGTTGTTGTTAAAAAATATCATTCTATGTATAAAATGCCTCATCGTAGGATACTAACTCGCGATGAAATTAATATGATTAAACAAATGCGAAACCGTGTTGGAATAGCAGAAATTGCTGATCAGTATAAAATCAGTTATCAACGGATTTATAAAATCTGGAAATCGGATGAAATTGGAATCGGAAATGATGCTAATGATATACCCGTTGAGCGGCTTATTGATGTTGAAGTTGAGAATGAAATTAATCAAATGTTGAATGAAAAAGTGCATCAGCGTGTTGATGCTACCAGTGATAGAGTCATTGATAAAGAAATGATCTATCAATTACAGTCTCAAGTGACCAACCTAACCAATCAGAATAAATTGCTGCAAGGAAAGGTAACAGCGCTGCGACAACAACGACAACAACAACAACAACAACAACAATCAGCCAATGATTCGTTAAATGATCTACAATATCAGTTTGATACCACACAACAGCGTTGTAGCGAAGCGGTTCGAGATCGCAGTAAACTTATGACTGAGCTCAATGATGCACGACGTGAATTAGAGTCCATTGGCATTAAATACGCAGAGCTTGCAAGTAAATACAATCAACTTCTGAAACAAAATGAGGATGAATCACAACTAAAAGGGAGAGAACACCGACGAAAAAGGAAAGAGCACCGACAAAAACGTAACCGGCGCAAAGATAACACATGGAGGTTATTTTTACCCGAAGAAGATCGTGAGTTAATAAAAGAAATCAATGAAGTACTTGATAAAGACTAATCTCAGTTGACACGCGTAAGTGAAATCCCACCATCGATAAATTCAACGTTGTATTTATTTCCGGTACTCTCTAGAATATCAACGAGTGACTGATAATCTTGCAACCGACTCTGTTGTTTATACTGATGATATTTTTCACTGAGACGAAAACGCGCCTCTGAGTTTCTATTCTTATGGATTGCACATTTATGAGTGACACCATCAGGACCTTTTTCTGTTATAATTCTTCGACCGGTGCCTGAGATTTTATCATAAACCGTTAATTGTGGATAGCGATTGCGATAATCACTAAGTGCAGCCTCAAACTGAGACATTATTATTATAGCAGTTATTTAATTAAACACTAAAATGATATCAGAATAATGTGTACTATCAATGATATGTCCGCGTTGAAACTAATACGCCCGGGTTACTTCCGTGATAAATTAATCCATGATGATTTGTCACATGATAAATACTTCCTGCTTCCACTGGATTTAATGATGACATTTACAATTCGCAGTGATGAAATCACTGGTGATAAAATCACTGGTGATGAAATAGTCCCAATCATTGACAACACTCCATCCAATCTCACAGTGTATTCATTAGTAAAGATAGTTGAAGAATTCCAAGAAGAATTTAACCGCCGAATCAATATCGTAGAATCGTCAAAAACCGTCAATCAGTTTGACAAGGAAATATTAAAAATCGTTAAAAAATCTCCAGTGAAAATAAATCATCATGTATCAATGTTTCTTGATTTCGGGGATAAATTCATATTGGTTAATTTGTATACTAGGAAATATAAGACATCGATGAGGAAAGTGCCTAATTTGTCGGATGATTTTTAACACCAGTGATAAAGTCACCGTGGAAGCGTTTTAACGGCTCTATCAGTGATGAGGGAAGTGTCCAAATTGTATATAAAAATAATTAATACTGTCACTTCCCTCATTCTATTTTTGATCAATCCGACATATCATATCGGGAAAACCATCCATTAATGATCCATACATGAAATCGTAACATCGTAGTGTGTGTATCCGTTGCAGTGATGTCTTTTCCAGCAAACCCTACATCATCAACGGTTTCATTAATCCATGTCAAATCATCTATGAAATCAGATTTGGGCCATTCAGGATAAAACAGCGTGAGATTACATCTTCCAGCATTTTTAATATCATCAGATTGTAATCTTCCACCGAATCCCTTGTAAATCAATTTGATTTTCTCAATGATATTTTTCACTGATAAGGTGCCCTTTCTAAACCGCACATCCGGAAATATCTCATTGAAATGTTTTAACAACAACTGGTATTTATCGAGTTGGTCCGGTTGCGCTAACATATTATTGATATTCTTGATCAATTCAGCGCGGTTCACAGAAACACACTTCATCGATAAATCATCCGGAACCACATCAGGGAGTTTTAATAAATCAAGAACACTTCTTATAATTTCGAGTTGTTGCCGTGGATTGATTTTATCAGATCGACAACGTGTAGTTGTTATAGTGCTTCCCTGGTTATGTTTATCAACAAGGACTCGCTGGTATCGTTGTAATCGTGATACGTTTTTATCGAGTTGTTCTATTTGATTTGTGTCCAATTTTCCCACATCAGTTTGAAATATATGATTGAGATACATCAATTTCTTCGCGTAGGGTTCTAATCGTTCTTCAGGGTCATATCGGTGATATTTTTGTTGTTCACTGATAATGACTCTGTCATTGTTGATGGCTTTGCCATTAGTGATTTTATCACTGGTGATTTTATCACTGGTGATTTTATCACTAGCAGCAGCAATTCTTTCTCCGATAGAAGATTTTAGAAATTCATCTACGTGTGGATTGTTATTAATCATCTCAGTAGAAATTCGTTGCTCCTTTTTTTTATTCTTTTCACACCACACATCATATTCATCTGGTAATCCCCACGTGATTTCATATCCAGTCTGCGCCATCATCGTAACGAGTCGTCCCGTAAAATAACACTTCGAATTATTTTCGTCAATAATGGCACTGATAAACGCGTATCCATAACTAGAATTCACATCATTGAGATTTGGAGTCCTAAATAACAATTCCGTAGTAGATAGATCTCGCTCATGTGATTCAATAGCAGAAATAATATCATCACGTGTGAGTGGTAACGTTGGGAAAGATCGTTTTGTTGCTGAATAATGAATTTCAGTAATATTTCTGAAACGATGAATTGCTTGTTTAGTGGCTTCTACAGATCCTAGTTGTTCAGAAAACACCGCCATGAACTTAAATCGTTCGTCTACGATCGATATTCCTGCTTCTACGGTGCAATTATAATCACTACATCAGTGTTGTTAAACGCTTCAACGGGATCAGCAAAATCTCTTTCTTTTTCAATCGGATCAGTATCAGCGTGATAATACTTCACTCGGTATCCTAAATGCTGTAACAACTTAGCAAGGGCTTCTACAGAATAATTCCCGTGTCGTTTGTTCTGTGTGAAAACTACGGCACGATTTCCTTGTTGCAGCGCGTCTAACAATTTGATGTAATTATCGTGATGGGACTGTTCTACAATAAACCTCTTACCACAATCTGGTTTATACTCGTTGATGATGAATTTCATATCCGGACGATTTAAGAATTTTCTGAACAATTCTAGATCATCATTGTTAGCATCTGCGTCTAACACAATAACCCGTTTTACTGATGAAATTAACCATACCAGTGTTTCCCAAATTTGTTTACCGCGACTCGATGAGATTATTTGACGAAGAATACCATGCCATTCATCTAACAATATTACATCAGGAATTCCCTTCACTCGTACAATCGATTCAATCTGCGAAATAACCCTTCGATGAGTTCTTGTATCAAAAATAATCCCACCATGAATTGTTTCATATGATTCTAGATTATAGTCGATGGTGGTCTTTCTTGTAAATGTTTTTCTGTAACTCAAATATAACACAGATTGATCATCTCGTATTGATTTCCATGCTGATTTTGACTTTCCCATTCCACAAGCAGACCCATCCATATAGTCATCGTTGAGGATGATTTTACATCCCTGACCGTTTTCATGAATAGGTGGCTCACAGTAAGTGTAATCCGGAATTCTTTTTGGAAATTCACCACTATGATCTACTCGGTGATAGTCGTATGATTTTAAATAATTTTCGTAGCGGGTTTTATCATCGTCGATGACTTTATCAGAGTCTCTCAGTATCATGATTTTGTTTTTTGTAGTCCGAAAACAACCAACCACAAATCGATCAGAATAAACCACCACAAATGCATCGATGGCCTTTTCCTCAATGAATCCACCAATCTCGTTATATCCATGTCGGCGCTGACAAATATTGCAATATGATCCGGCAACCCTTCCCAGTGAAATCATATTGCTGGTTTGATTTGTAATTCCAGTGATTTGATCTGGTTGACCAGTTAACTCGATAGATATTTGATTGAAATCTTCGTTGGTCAATTCGTCATTAGTAACACCGAGAATAAAATCATTGGTTTCATTGTCAGTGTGTTTTTCATAACAAGTCTGTACAGAAATAGGACAGGATAATAACAAACTAGTAAATCTAAAATCCGATAGATTTCCAGGATAAATCAATCGTTTATCAATACTATTTGGTTTTGCTGATCTTGTTCCCGGTAATTTGATGCTATGAAGTCCAGCCTGTGTATCAACATTCCATGATGGTCTGTCTGTGGAGATTTTCTTCAACAAATCTCGATGATTATCAAAATCGATCGGAATCGTTTTCAATAAAACGTGATAACCACCGCTGGTTTCAAAAATCAAAACATCATTGATAGAGTCAACTAAGTCATTGAAATACAACAACAATTCCTTCAACGATGGATTTTTAGAATCAATATCAATTGTGGGATATCTCAATCGCTCCCGAGGGATAATTTCATTAACCGCAGAACACCCTTGAAATTCTGTTATGTCGGGATCATTCACAAAAACGTAAAATCGTTCCCGTTGTTGAATTATTACACCACGGAGTAGATAACTATCTTCAGTGAGTAATTCCATCGCGGATTTTTTGCTAGAAACACTCCAAGCCGGCGTTAAATGTCTTTTATAATACTCTTGAAGGTCATAATAGGTTTGTGGAGACTGAAAAAACTCATCGTTGTTATCGGAGTAATCACTAATCATTATACTGTATACTTTTTAATCTCTAATTGAATGTTGATTAATGATTAATAATAATGGTGAATTCGGCATTAGCGGTTAATAAATGTTCATGGTTGTTTTTAGGATCTACACGACGATGTGAAAAAAATAGTCTTGGAAAATTCTGTGGAGTACATAATTCTACTGCAAAACAAGGATGTCCCGAGGGACCAAAACCCTGTCTTGGTTGTGGAAAAGGCGTCAGAGGGAAATATCAAATTTGTATAGCATGTAGTTGTCCACAATATCGTTCCGCAATAGAATACCTCAAACGAAAGAATAGACCAATACCGACTCCAGAAGAGTTTTTAAAGAATTTCCGTGAGAAGCATACACATGATGCTGTTGCGTCGACAGAAAAACAAAACTGAGAAAACTGAAACAAAAAAATCCTGCTAGGATCTTTTCCCGGGGGCGTCACAAAAACACTGATGTGATATATGTCACTCAACGCTACACTCAGGTTCCAAAAGTCATCAGAGATAACTGCAATATTCTTTCTGTATTCAACGGCGTTGATACACATACGCTACGAAATATTTGGCAGACATGGTGTTCTGATATGGACTTCAATCAATTTCGAGATTTCTTTAGTCATGCTCAGTCAAAACCACACGGATTCGCAACAATAAATTTGCATGATCCTCGGACACGATATCGTATCGGACTGGATCAAATATTCGGTTAAAATCATTTATTATTTTTGTTAACCTGTAGCAGCAGAGAGGGTGGATGACAACAAGTTGCGACCAAATTTGATTAAAAAATCGTAAAATCTCCGTTTTCATTTTTTTAGTTAAAATGAGATTTCGTAGGGAAAGCTCATTAAGATTTCAATCAATTTTTTGTCTGAAAACGTTGTAGGGTTTGCCCCTGAGATATTTTTTTTTGGTTAAAATGAGATTATAGGACGGCTCGTTTTAGGATTTCAATCAAATTTTGTCTGAAAACGTTGTAGGATTCACCCTCTCTGCTGCTATTCTATATTTCCATTGGCTTCTGGTCTCCTTTAAATCATGCACTGAGTATATCAATTGTATTACATGATCCAATACAGTCTTCCAATACAGCGTTGTGTTTTTGTACTCTAAAAAATTGTTATACCGGAAGAAGAGAAGAAAACGCACAGAAAATTATCAATAACGTGAACATATTACGTACGAAAAAAATGTTATAGTTTATTTATAATAATAATAATAATAATAATAATAATAATAATAATAAATTAAATAATAATAAACTTACTAATAATAAATATTAATAATAATAATACAATTTATAATATACTAAAAATAATAATAATAAATAAAAATTAATAACCATAATAATAATAATAATAATAATAATTATTATTATTGTTATCATTTCTATTATTATTATTATTATTATAAAACAACTTTTCTTATTGTTTTTGTTTTACATTTTCAATCAGCATGTCTATATATCAGCATATGTTGAATATTGTTGAAAACCCGTGGTTGTCTATGAGCAGCTATCGATACCTAAAATCTGACCAGTTTATCTTTATTGCTTCTTCAAAATTCAATATAAACTTGTTTATGTCTATCAATAGAACAAAAATATTCACACTGACGAATGGTATGGTGAGATCAGGCAAACAGTTGTATCCCTAATTAAAATTGACAAAACATGGCTTATTCAAAACAGTACATTTTCGATGTTTTGTTCAATGAATTAATCAATGATATGTTTCCTTTCCTTGTATGATTTGTAGGTAAGTACATGAGGTAATACCCACATAATTAATTCGGACCTGTTTATTTATAATGTGGTGTTACTTATTTGTATTTTATTGGTGTATTAGCGACAGATATAATTCAGATTTATTTACTAGTTGTGTTGTATTATTTCTATGTATATTTATGACATTTTATCGACTGAAATAATTCAAACGTATTTACTCATTAACTAGAATTGCATTTAGCTATGTGTATGTCAAAGTCTTTACAGATTGAATACATATTTAAATACTTGTCATGCTATTGTACTTTTTGGAGCGTACAAATATATAATTCAGGTTTATGTACTCACTATGTTAACTTTTTTAATTAAAATTATTTAATTGCAACTTTTTTAAAAACATAAAAATGTAAATTTTTATCATGCAATAGCAGTGATTTATAGCATTATTTAGGGTATTGGTGTCTTATAAGTCACTGGTCACAGTAATTAAAAGGCTGACACTACTCTTCGCATTACTTGAGACCTGATACTGTAGAATAATATATAAATAAAGCCATAGGAAAAAGACAGGTCCAAAATGATGTACTGAATTATTCGTAAAATGAACATAAGTCCCGTTGTTTGACATTATGCGATGTCACACATGGAGTCATTTTAATTCGAGATTGTATGTGTACTGTTTATACAGAGGAATAAGACCAGGTAGTCCGAGTTGCACGCAGTACATGTTACGTGACTTATAATTTCCAGAAAAGTATTTATACTGAAATCTATATCAGACTAGCAAATTCAAGATAATCGAACAACATTCTTGCTTTTGACGGTACCTTGTATTGTCATGATTTCTGCAAACTTTCTAACAGTTGAGCTCCACTGATACGAGTGTATACATATAGTCTGCATGTCAGAAATCACACCTGTATGATTCCAATTATCGTTAATTCAAAACAGATTATCCAGTGTCTAATTTTTCGGATTCTGCAAACCTTGCACCTTTGCTATTACAGCAACCACAATATTTCATTTGTAGGGTCTGGTCTGCTCTCTCTCTCTCTCTCTCTCTCTCTCTCTCTCTCTCTCTCTCTCTCTCTCTCTCTCTCAACCGCTCCGGTGGCCTAGTTGTTAAAGCGTCCGGCGCGGAAGCGGATGATGGTATGTTCGTTCACAGGCCGAGTAATACCAAAGACTTACAGAAATTGTATTAACAGCTGCCCCGCTTGGCACTCAGAATTAAGAGGTTAGTGTTAGGACTGATCGGTCAGGTATCAGGATAATGTGATTGGGTGGGGCATAATGCCTCATAGCTATCACTATAAACTGCCTTACTGCAGACATCGTAGCAACATGACTGAATTTTTTTAAATTAATAATCCTAATCAATCAAACTCTCTCTCTCTCTCTCTCTCTCTCTCTCTCTCTCTCTCTCTCTCTCTCTCTCTCTCTCTCTCTCACACACACACACACACACACACACACACACACACACACACACACACACACACACACAGAGAGGATATCAGGGTCAAAAGGTGAGAAATCATGGTCAAAAGTTAATAGTTCCAAACATTTCGAGACACGTTCTGTAATTAGATATATCATCGCTTTGAAAGAAGGACTAAGCATAAAACTATACCAATGACATCACTATTCAGATTTTTCATTTTCTATTTTTATTTTTTCATAATGTATTTATTTATTTACTTATTTATTTATTTATTTATTTATTTATTTATTTATTTATTTATTTATTTATTTATTTATTTATTTATCTAAAATCTAAATATAATTACTCTTTTAGGTTTTTGTTTATGAAATAAAGTTTGGAAAATTTTGCTGAACCCAGTTGTTATAAACGATGGCTTAATATGTAACAGGTAGGTAACTATTTAAAGGTGGGATATTATCTTTGAAAACTATATTCATGTATGTCAGAAAGTTAACGTTACATTATATTTCTAGATTATAAAAACAAGTTGATGGCCAGGTTAAACAACGGTTGTTGTCTATTTTCAACGTATCTCCTAGCATTTTAAGAAAAACAAAACAATATATCCGATACGATTCTGGCATCAAATGTTGTAATACCTATTTGTCGTTCAGGCTTTTCTTTTCGATTACCGTATTGTTCGTATACAAGTACACTAAGTATTATTGCCATTAAGACTTTCCATTGCTTGCTTCAAATTATTCTATTCTGAGATATTTTCTCACTAATTTGATACTTGAAAAACTGATTGTAGAAATTTGTTTTGGTTTAATTTTGTGCAGAGATTGAACACTGTTCTAAAAGAAAATGAAGAAATCATGATTCATTACAATCAGCGGAAATTAGTTTGTATTCCTAGTTTAACGTATTTTTCCAAAAACTAGTGAATGGCTTTATTCAGTTCTTTTCATGCTTAGAGACTTATGAAAGAAGCCGAAACGAAAATTATGTACAGTTGGGATTTACTTTAAGTAATGATTAATAAGTATGGACAAATATTATTATTATTATTATTATTATTATTATTATTATTATTATTATTATTATTATTTATACTATTTTTATTATTATTATTATTATCATTATTATTATTATTATTATTATTATTATTAATATAAGTATTATTTCACGTTTTCTTGAGTATTCTGACATATGTGAATGGAATGATTATAACATATAAAAACGTCAAGTATAAGGAAAGAAATGCTAAGTGGAAATGATGATCAAACCATTAGAAACATATATAAGTATAAAGATCACTAGACCAATAAGTCTTAACCAGACTTAAAATTATTAAGTTTTTCATGTCCTTGAATATGCTTGAATTATATCCAAATGTTGATTGTGACCTTGAATATATATGTAATTGAAATAGGTGAAAATGATAACAAAATAAGATATTTGAACCATATGATAACAAAATAAGATATTTGAACCATACGTTCAGACCTGTCAATCCTTATGATTTTGCAGTAAATCTTACGAAAATGACCATTAAAATATGTTCTTACAGAATCAAAGGAAAAGCTAAGGAAATATTACTATTGTAGTGAAATCCAGATAGTAGGCTTTTCTGTATTTGATTTGGATATGGGTTTCATATTTGCTGTGGTTGAATTAGGTAGGGAATCAGACTGACTCTACAGGATTACCTCAGACACTTTGTACTGCACAGATATTTTTTTCATGTGAAGCATCTGCAAGTCAAAGTGTTGATTATACAGAGTTACCGCATGCACAGCAGTTCCATGCAAAACCTTTTAGTACCGTCCATCCATGAATCAAGGAATGGGTGGCCTAACCTGTAACAATTTACACAGTCCACACCCCTTGGTAGTTCCAACCTGTTAGTTTATCCTAATTGTGTCTGCTAATTTCCAACTTAATCCAGTCAAAATCAAGAATAGTTTAATTTTCAAAACAGCTTCATACACTTTGTTCAGTTTGTGACTTATTGAGAAATCACAATAATTGTTAACCGATTTTGTCATGTGGACAGGTACTGTCCCTGGCATTGCCGTTTGCATTCAGATAGTTTTGAATCTTATCACTGACCAAAATGTAAGATCCAAACACCATTGAGTATGTAGTCCAGCGCTAAATACAAGCAGACAATGGGAAGGAAATATATATTTTATTCTGCCATCTTCGTAACTAACAACTGCTACTTATCCATTTTCTTTGAAGTTGATCTATGGACAACAATAAAACCCCCAAATTTATGACTGTTTAAGTGATTACAATAAGTAGTGAATTGTCTTTTCTTTCAAAAAATTTGTATGTTTCAGGAGTTATCATTGCACTATACATCAGAGTAACCAGCAATCAACACCAAATTTACTAAAATCAATATTTGATTTTGCCCCTAAAATTTAAATTCATCACAATGTACGTTAATGATATTTAAATGAAAATAATAGCAACAATACAGCATAAACTGTGTTCAGAAACACAAAATAACATTTTATGACAAAGCTAACATTTATATCAAGGAATCAAATGCTACCAACATGTTTTCATTTATTATACTAAATGTTTTAAAAATGTTTGCTACAGTTTTATGTGTGTAATGTATTTTTGAGGTTTCATTCAGACTTTAATTTACAAATGACAGGTGATTATGTAGAGGCTTTGGTAGGCTTATTCAATTTAAAACACTGTTTATTATTAGCAAAAAAGTAAATTGATTATTAAAGCTGAATATTCACAACATTTATATATTACCATATGTAGGAAATATGCAGATTTCAGCTTGAAATAACCACAAGGTTAAGATTTTTCAAAAATAATTTTGTGACATGGTTAGGACTGGAAATTTTTTATATTTTGGTCTGGAAAAGGTCTGAACACTTTGTCAAATTTTATGACAGGAACCCTGATTATAGAATTTGTTAAATATGGCATCCAGCTACCAATGCATATTAAAGACTAAAAGGAAAAAATAAGCATCATATAATAGTTTTAATAATCAGTACAGAAGAATGAAAGGAAATATTCAGATTGGTCTGAATAAAAGGAAGCTTGTACAATTGTACTAGAAGTAAATAACGTGTATTAGCACTTTACAAACTTTTCAGATTCACAGAATGCATCAGTTTGGAATACCAAACTGTTTAAATTCCCATTTCCAACTTGATAATAGCAGTAAATGATATTTTGTAAGACATTACTGAAATCTGCTCCAGCGTACATAAAACAATCCAATGCCTTACTGAAACAATCATGTTAGGGTTGGCAGGTCTGTTAGTTGTGTGTGAGAGGTCTTCAGTTTACAACATGTATGAATTCTGGAAGTTGTTCTTTTTAACCTCATAAGGGTTGTACTACGTGTTAACTAGTTGTATCAAAAAGGTCCAGGTCAAGTGACTGAACAATGACAAGCTGATACTATAGATTGTGTTGTTGCTGCTTTAACAAAACATTGCCTGAAAGGAAGGAATATAGAATTGAGATTGGCCTTGACAAAAGCAATAAAAGCTGAAAGAAAAGCATACTACTGTCCATGTAAGAAGTCTCCCCCCCCCCCGCCCCCGTCTTTTCTGATTTTACTGCGAGGACTTTATGGATTTTTTTTTGTTTCTTATTTGTTGTTTTTTTTTTTTTCTTCTCTGTGCTGATATTTATAGACCAATTTGGATAATTGCACTAAAGTAATGGCAATTACAGCCTGCTTTCAAGTACAGTTCTTTTGTCTTATTCTTTTCTACTGCAGCTATTTTATAGGCATTTTAGCTTATATCATAATTCTGTGTGATGCCTTGACAATCTGGATTCTCTTCTGGAATTGTACTTGAATTGTTCCGGAATTTTCTTCACATAAATCTATGTAGCACCCTGTATGAGCTTGATAATTTACTAATTAATTAAAGCCTGGTCTGTATACAAAAGCATTTTAGACTCAATCAAAATTACAGTCATTGATCGCAACATCAATTCTTTGAACTTCTGGTGCTTAAAGTTCAATGTTTTTCTTCAGTCTGTATTGTCTAAGTCTGAGATGGTTGATAATAAGGTACTACAAATACCAGTCATAACCTTTTAACTGAAATGCTTACTTAAGATGTTGACTGTAAATAATAAGGTATACAAATACCTTAGTACCTAATAATGGTATCAGAAATTGATAATAAGTTACAACAATTACCGTAGTTAGTACATTTTAACTGTATGAGGATGTTGATAATAAGATACATTACTACAAATACCATAGTTAGGACATTTAAACAGTATGAGGATGTTGATAATAAGGTACTACAAATTCTGTAGTTAGTACATTTTAACTGTATGAGGATGCTGATAATAATGAACTACAAATACAGCAGTTAGTATATTTTAACTGTATGAGGATGTTGATAATAAAGTACCTCAAATACCGTAGTTAGTAGATTTTAACTGTATTAATTACCTGAGATGGAGATGGTTGATAATAAGGTACTTCAGATACCATAGTCAGTATTTTTTAATTGAGTCAGCAAGAACATCTATTATAGTAAGTAATGTGTAATGTCTCAGTAAAGCAATATTTCTGTTTTTTATTTTCAGTGCTGAGGGACTGAGGAAGAAGATTGTTCTTGACCCACAGTGGATGATTGATGCCCTCAAGTCCCTTATTACAGATCACAGGTTTATTGAGCTAAACCCTACCATTACTAAAGAGTGGTATGCCTTCAACGATAAAGGGAAACTTACACATGAACTAATAGGTTTGTACTTTGAATCTCTTTTATTTATTTTCATCTAATTCTTCTGTAAAAGAAGAAGAGCTGTTTTCTTCAAAATATATGTGATTAAAAATCATGTGCAAAATTTCTTTAAAAACCCATTTATACTAATTTTAAAATCATTTTAGTAAAAGGATCATGTATAAACAAATTAAATAAAATATTCTAAATTAACGAATTAGTCCAAACGATCTATTATTGTCAGTATACAAGCATTTTGGTGCAGTTGCTTTAAACACATGCATATCATTTGAATTTGCTTCTATATCATGTTGTGTGTATTGCTTTATTTAAGTTCAAGAAAGAATTTCTAACACAGACATAGACAGGTAGGTATCCCATCATCACACCGTTATTCTTTCAACACTGACTGTGGGTAGTCCATCATCATACCTTTATTATTATGACACAGGCAGTAGGTATCCCATCATCACACCTTTATTATTATGACACAGGCAGTAGGTATCCCATCATCACACCTTTATTATTATGACACAGGCAGTGGGTATCCCATCATCACACCTTCATTATTATGACACAGCCAATAGGTATCCCATCATCACACCTTTATTATTATGACACAGGCAGTAGGTATCCCATCATCACACCTTTATTATTATGACACAGGCAGTAGGTATCCCATCATCACACCTTTATTATTATGACACAGGCAGTGGGTATCCCATCATCACACCTTTATTATTATGACACAGGCAGTAGGTATCCCATCATCACACATTTATTATTATGACACAGGCAGTAGGTATCCCATCATCACACCTTTATTATTATGACACAGGCAGTGGGTATCCCATCATCACACCTTCATTATTATGACACAGCCAATAGGTATCCCATCATCACACCTTTATTATTATGACACAGGCAGTAGGTATCCCATCATCACACCTTTATTATTATGACACAGGCAGTAGGTATCCCATCATCACACCTTTATTATTATGACACAGGCAGTGGGTATCCCATCATCACACCTTTATTATTATGACACAGGCAGTAGGTATCCCATCATCACACCTTTATTATTATGACACAGGCAGTAGGTATCCCATCATCACACCTTTATTATTACAACACAGGCAGTGGGTATCCCATCATCACACCTTATTATTATGACACAGGCAGTAGGTATCCCATTATCACACCTTTATTATTACAACACATTCAGTAGGTATCTCATCATCATGCCTTTATTCTTGCATCCCTGACTGTAGGTAGTCTATCGTCACACCTTCCCAGGATGAACAGACATCCCATCATCACACCTTTATTCTTATGACACTGACAGTAGGTATCTCACCTTTAGTCTTATGACTGACTAGGTATCCCATCATCACACCTTTATTCTTTTGATAGACATTTGGTATCCCAAGACCTTGTTTATGCCCTTCGGCTCAATATAACTTATATTTTAAATTTGGAAGGTCTTGGACTATGCTAAATTTGGTACAAGATCTTAGGAAGGTCTTGAACTATGCTAAATTTGGTACAAGATTTTAGGAAGGTCTTGGACTGCTAGATTTGGTATCACATGTTAGGAAGGTCCTGGACTATGCTAGGTTTGGTACAAGATATTAGCAGGCTTTTCAATAGATGTGTACCCTCAGGGTTTAGATATGGAATATGTGGAATTTAATATTTCCCATTTTAGACGTGCAGATATTTCAACTCTTGTCTTTTTGACACATGGAGATTGGGTGGGAGCATCAATGATAATTACACTTGATTCACCTCCATGTTAGTTTCTTAATAAGAATACACTGCCTATAAAACATTTACTGTAGGAGGCACTGATTGACATCTGCTTGACAAAGGGATGCATCTTGTCGACCAAAATGGAAGATACATGAACTTGGAGGAGATAATTCGTCACAGATGTCAGATCAGGCTTAGTTGCAATTGAATTGGGTTGGATTGTTTTGAGATTGTGTCTAAAGTTTATGATAGAGGAAGAGAAAACAATTATGAAATGAATGGATTGCTTTCTTATCACATATTAACATTGGTATGTTTGGACATCAGATTATAATCAACTGGTCAAAAATGATACATATGAAGTCAGCTTGTGACACTGGTTGGCAGAGTAACGGGATCAAGTTGACAACTTTAATTGTTTTTTGATAATTTTTTCATTTGGTGTATGTATATAGCACTTGATTCATTGCTAATGCAATATCAGCATTTGTTTGATTGCAATTTCAAAGCAGTTACACAAAACGCGAATATATAGATTCTTGCAAAGCCAATTTTCAGCATGGGATTTTGTTTGATTGTTAATTAATTTGCTTCAATTGGCAAAGTATTTAAAACTTCACATATAAATGCCACTCACTGCAATCATCTCAACTTTGAAATAATGATGCAAAGTAGTATATTTTCTTTTCTGTCTCGGAAGCAATCTACTGCTGATGAATTTTATGAATCTCAGATTCTGAAAAAATAACAGAAAGGTTGTGTCAGTTCTAAGGACAAGAATCCATCTCCAAACTTTGTTTGAATATTTAAGGACGAGTGGGAAATGAACTGAAAATTCTGTGATGTACATCTTTGATATTTTGATAATATATAACCTTCATAGTTGTGTGGGTCTAATTTTGCATATAAAATGATTTAGGCAGTTGACAATAGAATATGTTGAGACGTTGAAAATATAATAATGTATAAATCAATCCTCCATCTGTTTCATATAAAAAATATACACACAATAACATAGTCACAGAGAGAAACCTTTAGAAAAAATAAATTGTATGTTTCTTACAAAATGCTGTACAAGAATGTCTCTTTGTGAACGAACAAATCATTTGTTTCCAACAATAGTGAGTGTCCAATTGAATCGACTTGAGAGATTTTACATTTGACTCTGGAAAATTTCAGTTAAAATTTGCATGAAGAATATTAAACTTACTTGACATTGGTATTATTGCTTTTTAATGACCTTATGGTGTTAGTTTATAAATGCCTTGACAGTGAAACTAATGCCTTTTTAATTACCTCGTGCTGTTGATCTCTTGATGCCTTGACAGTGAAATTAATGGTTTTTTAATGACCTCATGCTGTTCATTTCTAGATGCCTTGACAGTGAAACTAATGCCTTTTTAATGACCTCATGCTGTTCATTTCTAGATGCCTTGACAGTGAAATTAATGCCTTTAATGACCTTATGCTGTTGGTTTCTAGATGCCTTGACATTGATATTACATGTAATGACCTTTTAATGATGTCCTGCTCAGCCCGCTGTTGGTTTCTAAATGCCTTGACATTGATATTACCTGTAATGACTTTTTAATGATGTCCTGTTGTTGATTTCTAAATGCCTTGAAAGTGAAACTAATGCCTTTTTAATTAGAGGTGTACCGATGTCACTTTTTGCCGATTATGCCGATACCGCGTACAGCCGATTATCAAAATTGCCGATACCGATTATGAGACAGATTATTTGATTATCATATTATGTACTCGGGTATAAGCCGACAAATTTTTAAAACAATAAAGGCCTGGAATGGGAGGGGGGGGGGGGGGCTTATCTGTGGGCCAGTGTCAAAACTTTACAGGTTTTAGGTGTTTTTGTTGTCTATTGTAACAGCAGTACATCTTGGGACAAAAATATCCGTGTTCTAAGACATAGTCATATATGTACTCTTCTCGTGGCAACAAAGGGCAGGCCAGATACAATTCAATCATCGTGTCAACAGCGTTATCCACTTGGGTCGTGTCGTTGACGGTACTGACAGGCTCGTGACAGGCCACAGAAAAGAAATCCCAGAGACGTGATGTTGATGGTTCAGTGGCGTTTGTTTCAGTTTCAGTCTTTCTCTTTTTGGTCGGGGGTACCTCCTGCTTGTCAGCTGATGCAACTATGATACATTCTGCTCTAAGCCATTCTTTGGATCTGGTTACAATCAATTCTTTGTTGAATAGGCGATGTTTGAATCGTGGATCTAAGATGGTGGCCAAGACAAGCTTCCTGTTGCAGGTAACATCAGCAAAGCATGTGTTCAGTGATGTCAACATATCACAGCGCATTGTCTGAATACCTTGACTCGCTTCATGCTCTCGAGCCAGCAACATTCGGAGCATTTTCAGCATAGGAATAATGACGGATACTGATGTTTGGCTACCACTTCCTTGGTAATGTCCGCGAACGGGCTTAACATGTCCACAATATTGTTAATTAAGACCCACTGTTGAGCTGTTAGGCTAGGCAGGTCATAGAGAGTAGCGTAAGCCCCCAATACTTGTTTTTGTTCATATAACGAAACCAACATATTGTATGTAGAATTCCAGCGTGTCTTGACATCCTGGATGAGTTTCTCATGGGCAACGCCAAACTTTTCCTGCTGATCTTCGAGCTGCTGTTGTGCCAGGACGGAGTGCCGAAATTTGCCGACAATGGAACGCGAGATCGCCAAAACATCTTTGACAGCTCGTTGCGAAAGAATGCCATCACTTACAACGAGCTGCAGGGTGTGAGCAAAACAGCTGATGCTGTCGACATCAGCCAGACGCATTGCTTTAACTTAACCATGTTTGCACCTCCGTCACGTAGAAGAAGATGGATACGTGTTTTAGGAATGTTGTATTCATCGAATAATTTGTCCAGTTTGCTCGCCAAATATTATCATGTATGCGATTCATCGAGAGGCGTTGCGGCTAAAATCACCTGTTTCCGCTGAAAGTCTTTAGTCATCGAGTGTGCCGTAAGACTCAATAAAGATACGCCAATGGACGGGTTTGACCACGCATCAGAGGTTAAACTAAGGTCAGATTGGGCAGAAACTAAATCACGCACCTTGTTTTGTATCGCCTTATGCATGTCAGGTATCAAAGATGTGGAAAAGTATTTCCGACATGGAATTGTATAGCGCGGTTCTGTCTTGGCCATCAGGCATTGAAATCCAATGTTTTCAACGACGGAAAATGGTTGTACATCTACTGCAATGAATTCTGCAATGATTTTGTGCCAACTAATAGCTCTCGGGTCATCAAATGCAAATGGCTGTTTTCGGTCCAGCATGGCGTCAATAGTCAGAGTACGAGAAGTTGCTAAAGCTGCTTAGGTTATCTGCGAGCATTCTTTTCATTTTTATCTGCCAGAAACAGGCCATATTCGGCAAAGTGCTTGCAGCGCAAGTGCTGGATAAGATTTGATGTTGTATAATTTTTAGAATCTTTTCCACCTCTGGAAATGCATGCTTTGCAAAGTGTGCAATGTGCTGTCGACTCGTTGACTGCATTTACTTTGAAGTAATTCCAGACTAAACTTGATAGTTTCAAGTTCGACATTATGCAGAGCCGATATTAATAATCCAATCTATTCGGGCTCTTGAAACAATGTGTCCAAATAAATTACTACTCTGTTGTCCACAGACCGTGGGGGTGGGCGAATTTTTTTTTTTTGCAAACAGGAAAGTTTCGCGGCACAATAAATATATTCTAATCACTATGTAAATTGAGGCAATGCTTTTGAGTTTATTGCCGACTTTCTATGAGCAAAGGTCGTCGGCTTGCTTTGACAACAACAAATACTCGTTATTGCTGCGGCAGCATCAGATAATTGTAAAACATTGATATAGAATTGTTTTATTTGTTTAGTATATGTCGGTGCTTCAAAGGTACAGTAAAACCTGTTATGACTTATGAGAGACTGCCTCTTCTGCCAGATGGTGGCTTGGTGAAACACTAACAAAAGAAATAAAAAATAATTTTAAAAAATCCGGAAATGATTCTCACTTACTAGTATTAAAGACAATGAGTTCGTTCACCCTCCAGGCATTACGGATTAACTGAAAGACAGACGACGTACTCAAACCTACACTGAAGCCCTTTCAAACAATTTCTCACTGGGACATAAGGACTATCGGTGTTTTGTGAGTTTTCATAAAGATAAAGAAAAAACACAAACCTCAAAATTGACTGTGTATATATCCATCATTACTCCCTTTGATGTTAATCTTACTGGCTATTCACATTACTTTGGCACTACGATGGCGGTTAGCCACATGTACTTTAGTCTGGTTTACTGCAGTTTACAAATGTTACTGGACGCTGGAGTTGAAAATTTCGCACAACTGGCAGCAAGATAAATTCTTTTTAAATATTTTATTAGAGCAATCTCTTTGTTACAAAAGATTAATTGATGGGTCGATGTGTTTATCTCGATATATGGTTATTCGACTATACAGTAGTGTTAGTTAATGAGCAACTTGTTTGCATACTGCATATATCCCGAGCTCTAGTGTTACAAAGGATTACGTTACGGTCAGTCAAAACGCGATTGTATATACAACTTTTATCAGGAAAAATTGGTTACTTAAAAAATTATTTGCATCGGCACTGATTATTTTTGCCGATACCCGATTATACCGATTGTGCTAATAATCGGCCCGATTACGCATACGGGCGATTAATCGGTACAGCTCTATTTTTAATGACCTCATGCTGTTTATTTCTTGATGCCTTGACAGAGAAATTAATGCCTTTTTAATGACCTTATGCTGTTGATTTCTTGATGCCTTGACAGTGAAATTAATGCCTTTTTAATGACCTCATGCTGTTGATTTCTTGATGCCTTGACAGTGAAATTAATGTCTTTTTAATGACCTCATGCTGTTCATTTCTAGATGCCTTGACAGCGAAACTAATGCCTTTAATGACTTCATGCTGTTGGTTTCTAGATGCCTTGACATTGATATTACATGTAATGACCTTTTAATGATGTCCTGCTGTTGGTTTCTAAATGTCTTGAAAGTGAAACTAATGCCTTTTTAATTACTTCATGCTGTTGATTTCCCCCATCTCTTTTTGGAGGATAATCACCATTCCTATTTGATATTCAATTTTGCATTTATTTTTGGAAGTCATCATGAAGAACAATATCTTGAAAATGTATTCACTTCCTCCTTTTGATCTCAGACCGGGAAAGAAAGATGTTGATTTGTAGTAGTAGAATCTATGTCACAAAAAGAATTTGATTTAGATGTACAAAATGCACTGATGTACATGTAATACACAGTGCTTTGCAGGGACACAATGAAACTTCCTGAAGTTATATTTTCCTTGATATTAAATGGATTGAATATCTGGAAAGTAATGTCAATTTATGCTAAGAGGTGAACAAGCTGAATTAGAAAAAGCTCTTGTAAAACCCATCCCCAAGGTGATTCTTAAATGAATATTCACCAATCAAACAGTGACACTGCACCCCCCCCCCTTCAACACACACACACACACACACATTCTTGATGTCTGTTTTGCATGGTGCTCATTTCTTTTTTCAGAGGTTACGATTACACTTTTGTTGTAATCATTATGCTTTTTCACTAAATTATGCCTTATGCATAAAAGCATTCAGATTACATATTTTTGGTATATCCCCCTCCCTAAAAATTAATAATTTGTTTTTTCATTTTCATTAACATCCTATTAAACCCAGAGATTGTATTCTAGAATAGGTGGCTCCTATGTAACTACAATATAATAATATGCTTGTTTGTAGATTTGCATGCACTTCCTAAGGGTATATGTTCTATTTATAGCAGCTGCCCGATTTTCAAGAAAGATGCTGGGTTCTACTTTCAAACTTTTGACCTCAGTTTCTATTTATAGTAGCTGTATGGCTTAGGAGAGAACAGAATGTTTTCTAACTTTTAATCTTTGCTCACAGATTCATTGTTCTGTTTCATCTCTGGTACACAACCAGTCTGTGGGTATTTGGCACTAAAAGTCAGGTCAGATTTATCCTAGTTCATGCGTGTATTAAATAAAGCAAATATGCTTCTCAAATAATTTCACAGACTAGGATAATAACGAAACACTGATTGAGATAAAAATATATGAATTACACACATCATTCCATTCTAGGGCATTACACACAACATCATTCCATTCTAGGGCATTACACACAACATCATTCCATTCTATGGCATTACACACAACATCATTCCATTCTAGGGCATTACACACAACATCATTCCATTCTAGGGCATTACACACAACAGCATTCCATTCTAGGGCATTACACACAACAGCATTCCATTCTAGGGCATTACACACAACATCATTCCATTCTAGGGCATTACACACAACAGCATTCCATTCTAGGGCATTACACACAACAGCATTCCATTCTAGGGCATTGCACACAACATCATTCCATTCTAGGGCATTACACACAACATCATTCCATTCTAGGGCATTACACACAACATCATTCCATTCTAGGGCATTACACACAACATCATTCCATTCTATGGCATTACACACAACATCATTCCATTCTAGGGCATTACACACAACATCATTCCATTCTATGGCATTAAACAAAACATCATTCCATTCTAGGGCATTACACACAACATCATTCCATTCTAGGGCATTACACACAACAGCATTCCATTCTAGGGCATTACACACAACATCATTCCATTCTATGGCATTACACACAACAGCATTCCATTCTAGGGCATTACACACAACAGCATTCCATTCTATGGCATTAAACAAAACATCATTCCATTCTAGGGCATTACACACAACATCATTCCATTCTAGGGCATTACACACAACATCATTCCATTCTAGGGCATTACACACAACAGCATTCCATTCTAGGGCATTACACACAACATCATTCCATTCTATGGCATTACACACAACAGCATTCCATTCTAGGGCATTACACACAACATCATTCCATTCTAGGGCATTACACACAACATCATTCCATTCTATGGCATTAAACAAAACATCATTCCATTCTAGGGCATTACACACAACATCATTCCATTCTAGGGCATTACACACAACAGCATTCCATTCTAGGGCATTACACACAACATCATTCCATTCTATGGCATTACACACAACAGCATTCCATTCTAGGGCATTACACACAACAGCATTCCATTCTATGGCATTAAACAAAACATCATTCCATTCTAGGGCATTACACACAACATCATTCCATTCTAGGGCATTACACACAACATCATTCCATTCTAGGGCATTACACACAACAGCATTCCATTCTAGGGCATTACACACAACAGCATTCCATTCTAGGGCAGATTCATGCCTCTTGCAGGCTGTGTGGAAAGGATTTTAATATTGGTCATTGTGGTAAAACAAAGAAACCTTGAATTAGCTTTTTTCAAGGTCCCTTGGTAACTTGCACCTTCATTTGCATTGTGATTTATGTTTATGGACCCTATTTGCCTCTTTACTGGTAGATGACTTTTTATTGAGGAAGTTGTGGTCAGTCTTGTATTCTGCACTTCTAATGACCATCATCATTTGGGCATCCTGCCTATCTCTATTGTTGATGACGTAGTCAGTAAGATGACAATGCGTGGACAAGACATCTTGTTGCAGTGTGGCTAGTGCTAGACTGTGTTGATGATTTTTAGGTCATGTTAATGCATTTCCTCAGTATGAGGTGTGTGTTGTTTTGCCACAGTTAATTTTGACAAGGACACCTCGCTGTGTCTCGTGATCTGTACCATCTCTACCACTAATGTTACCAAGGAGGAAGAGCAATGTTCTGACTTTGATACTTTTAGAATAAGACATCATGTTTAGAGTACATTTTCTAGCCCCTTTTTTATATACCAAGAATAATAACAATACCAGAAAGACTATGTTGAATAATTTAAACACAAAGGTACTACATGCTTTTTATGCAGTGTTAAATAATCAGCATCATCTCTTAATAGTCCAGAACTGACATCAGTAAAACATCTATAGACTGCCTGATATTTTGCATCATCTTTTCAGATTATTTTGTTCCTGTTACATGATATGTACATTTAAGATCAAGAGATCACGGATAACTTTCATCCAAATTAATGTTTAGAAAATATGATGCAATGCCAGTTTGGTAAGGTCAGTTTCACTACACTCAGATTATGTTTGCTACAAGACAATTTTCAGGCAGTATTCATTACCAGGTGTGTCACGTAAGTAATCATATCCCATACGAACAATTCCTTTTTGTTTGTGATATACGTTATTTTATATTATTACATTTGATTCATTGTAATGAATCTCAACCATTCTTGTATTTCAGGAAGAGAATTACTACCTTGCCCCATGTATTCTTCGTCAGAAAATGCCCAAAGAAATGATCTGTCCTGAATCAGATCCTGAGAAGGAAAGGACATCAGCCCTATGCTTTGTGTGTAAAGGGAAGTTTCTACCACCACCTATTTTCCATAGACTTGTAGGTGCATGCTTAACGCATTGGCCGATTGCTAAGCAAAACAATGAGAATCTGATATACTGTGGTTGCTGTGCGTTTGATATTGATGAATATCACAGATTGGCCCTGCACTTTCTTGGTCATGTCATATTTGCTAATGTGACAATAACATCAGTCACAGATATCAGTCACTCTTCAAAACTCTGCAGTGAAGCAAGAAAGTTCATCTTTAAGAACCTGTTAAAGATAATTGGAAATCTGGGTCGGAGCCTAGAGTTTGAGCAACATATACAATGCCCTGATTGTGATGCAGACAGTCTTGAGGGCATGATTGCTGTGACACGACTCGAAAGGGAAAAAGTAGTCTGTAATGCACATGCCAAGAGTCATACGCTCAAGTCCCGACAACTACTAAAATTTTGGTTTGAGGATGGGGTGAGTATTAGTAGTAGAGTTGGGTACCATGAAAATGTTTGTACCATTGTTAACTGTGTTACTTCTGAAGGTACTTTGATTCAACCATAGGATACCACAATTATATTAAAGACCAACAAATCAATAATCTGGAACTTGGACTGTCACATTTTTTGGTGTTTGAATGCCATCTGTCACTAGCTGAAAAAAACCTTGCTTCAATTTATTTATAATTATCACGATATCATATCCTTGACGTTATCTGGTACAAAATATGAGCCATCAATAAAGTAGTAAATGCCGTATTGCATTTAGCTACAGGTTACGTAATACAGAGTGTGGTTAGCATTGGTGCTACCCGAAAGCCAATCAATTCATGTTTTATGTTTCCTATTACCCAAAATTGTATGGAAATTAAAATTATAACTATTAAAAATGTATTGAATGAAGCTGACCTTAATGATTACTTTATACATTACACATATTTGACCTTTTTAATCAGGAACAGACTGCCATTGAAGAAAAGAAAAAGAAAAAAAAGAAAAAAGAAATATGGTTCAAAGCTGACAAAAGAAGAGAAGTGCCACAAAAGGTGCCCACTACTTCCAGAAATAAAGGTAGCTCTAAACGATTTTGCTGAGGAGAGATATAGCATATTTTCTTGTCAGTCTACCTGTCTGTCATGCAATAGTGTTAAATTGTCCTAGATTTGATGGATGGCTATGCAATTTATTATCAGTCATTAACTAAAACTGTGCATGTGAATAATCAAGTAGTTACTTCAATTTCTGTGTGAGTTAATATTTGTTTTATTTTACATCTTAACACAGTATACACTGGTCATCAACTTAATATGTGCATTTTAACAAATCATCTAGCTCCTGTACATTTGTGTTTGAGTTATTGCCCTTGTTGTATAACTTAATCAAATGTATAGGTATCAGAGCCCTAGTTCTCTTTACAGGCAGAGAAGCAGTCTAATGGTGAGAGAATTAGGTCTAAATTGAGATGTATCTATTGACTAGTAAATGGAGTTAATGGTACTTTATTAATTTCATAATGCAAATCTATGTACTTTAGTTGCAACAAAATATTTAATTGTTTTATACCCATTATATAATTTTGTACAACTAAAGTAACATATGCTTGACTATATAATTAAGTGTGAGAACAGAGGCTTTGTTAATGGCTTTAGGTTCAAGGTATGTTGCAGAATAAGTTAAATATATATCTAACTCAAATGAATGAAAGCATGCTTAATGTGTATGCCAATCTAGAGCAGAAGTTATTTTCAGCTTTTAATATGATAACATTAAGTTATATGGGTAATTTAAATAGTGGTCCAAACTCTATAGGGTACTCATTTTGGAGAAAGGTTCCTCTGGTTGGTGAGATGTCTATTGCGCTTACCTTTGCTGACCAATGCTATCTCACCATGCTATCTCATCCACAAGTCTCGGGCGTAGACAGTATAGGTACAGGAGAAAGATTGTCAGTACATTCCTATGGATTGGTGACACATCCTTGGTTTTCTTCCTCCAGCAGTTATACTAGCTGCCATGTACATCCTAATATGATATACTTGCTTAACCCTATAACAACAACAAGAAGTACTGGATAAACTCCACAAAGAGGAACCTGCTGAACCCGATTTCATGGCCAACTGCTCATGTATTTAACTGTTAATTAGATGTTAGCATTTAACTTTTAATTAGATGTTAGTATTTAACTGTAATTAGATGTTAGCACTTAACTAGAGCTGTACCGATGTCACTTTTTGCCGATTATGCCGATACCGCGTATAGCCGATTATCAAAATTGCCGATACCGATTATGAGACCGATTATTTGATTATCATATTATGTACTCGGGTATAAGCCGACAAATTTAGAAAACAATAAAGGCCTGGAATGGGGGGGGGTCTTATCCGTGGGCCAATGTCAAAACTTTACAGGTTTTAGGTGTTTTTGTTGTCTATTGTAACGGCAGTACATCTTGGGACAAAACTATCCGTGTTCTAAGACATAGGCATGTTAAAAAAGTAACTTTCGGTGACCCGAAAATTATTAAACTTTTTTAAAGTACTATTTATTATTGATTTTGTTATTATTTTGCATGTGCATATTTTCTGATTTCCACAACACGAAATTACATAAAGGTAAAATACAGCCTTCATAATTCGCAGGTCGGTCGAGTTTACCAGGGAGACCATATACTATAATGTACAGTACTTACGCAGTGCAAAGTGTGCATAGCGTCACTTAAATCATTTTTTATTCCCAAATATATTAGTTGCAGATTTTGCTTTATTCCTTGTTTTGACCAAAGTGTATTCTTTCAGATAAAATTTCAGCTAATCTGTAATAGCTGTTTCATTTACTACGAATCACCTCTCACGAGTTACTCATTTTCAATGATATAAGTGATCCTACAAAATGAGGTAATATTTTGAGTGTACAAGGGACACAACCGGTATAATTTACATCTTCACGCAGCGTGGTAATAATAAAGGCTAAATTTCGACATTATGCAGAGCCGATATTAACAATCCAATCTATTCGGGCTCTTGAAACAATGTGTCCAAATAAATTACTACTCTGTTGTCCACAGACCGTGGGAGTGGGCGATTTTTTATTTTTGCAAACAGGAAAGTTTCGCGGCACAATAAATATGTTCTAATCACTATGTAAATTGAGGCAATGATTTTGAGTTTATTGCCGACTTTCTATGAGCAAAGGTCGTCGGCTTGCTTTGACAACAACAAATACTCGTTATTGCTGCGGCAACATCAGATAATTGTAAAACATTGATATAGAATTGTTTTATTTGTTTAGTATATGTCGGTGCTTCAAAGGTACAGTAAAACCTATTATGACTTATGAGAGACCGCCCCTTCTGCCAGATGGTGGCTTGGTGAAACACTAACAAAAGAAATAAAAAATAATTTTAAAAAATCCGGAAATGATTCTCACTTACTAGTATTAAAGACAATGAGTTCGATCACCCTCCAGGCATTACGGATTAACTGAAAGACAGACGATGTACTCAAACCTACACTGAAGCCCTTTCAAACAATTTCTCACTGGGACATAAGGACTATCGGTGTTTTGTGAGTTTTCATAAAGATAAAGAAAAAACACAAACCTCAAAATTGACTGTGTATATATCCATCATTACTCCCTTTGATGTTAATCTTACTGGCTATTCACATGACTTTGGCACTACAATGGCGGTTAGCGACATGTACTTTAGTCTGGTTTACTGCAGTTTACAAATGTTACCTTACGCTGGAGTTGAAAATTTCGCACAACTGGCAGCAAAATAAATTCTTTTTAAATACTTTATTAGAGCAATCTCTTTGTTACAAAAGATTAATTGATGGTTCGATGTGTTTATCTCGATATATGGTTATTCGACTATACAGTAGTGTTAGTTAATGAGCAACTTGTTTGCATACTGCATATATCCCGAGCTCTAGTGTTACAAAGGATTAAGTTACGGTCAGTCAAAACGCGACTGTATATACAACTTTTATCAGGAAAAATTGGTTATTTAAAAAAATTATTTGCATCGGCACCGATTATTTTTGCCGATACCCGATTATACCGATTGTGCTAATAATCGGCCCGATTACGCGTATGGGCGATTAATCGGTACAGCTCTACACTTAACTGTTAATTAGATGTTAGCACTTAACTGTTAATTAGATGTTAGCATTTAAGTGTTAATTAGGCTCAAAATATGTTGCAGAATAAGTGAAATAAAGTGAAATAAGTGAAAGTGAATATGAATATCTAATATGTGGATTCCAGTCTCTAGATGCATGTCTCAGGCGTAGACAAGATAGGTACATGAGAAAGGTTGCCAGTACATTCCTATGGTGTGGTGTCACATCCTTGGTTTTCTTCCTCCAGCAGTTATACTAGCTGCCATGTACAGCCCAATATGATATACTTGTTTAACCCTATTATGAAAACAAGAGGTACTGGATAAACTCCACAAAGAGGAACCCGCTGACCCAGATTTCATGGCCAACTGCTCATGTATTTAACTGGTAATTAGATGTTAGCATTCAACTGTTAATTAGATTTTTGCATTTAATTGTTAATTAGATTTTAGCATTTAACTGTTAATTAGATGTTAGCCAGATGAGTAATATAACATCCATTCTAATTCTATAAGTGTAAATTCCTTTTTGGACTTTCTTCTGGATGCAATGTGACTAAAATTTGTTAAGACAACGACTCTTACCTTTCGAACTCCCCTGACCATTAGGCCTAATGAACTTGCAGTATGCCCCTTTTATGAGTTGTGCACCACGCATCATGTATTATCAACTGCCCAACCATCAGCACTTGCTTGTTTCCAATCCTAGATCCATTTTTGTATCCAGTTTCAGTAAACTTCAAATAGAGGTTTATGGCATCACCAGATGACATCTCAGATGAGTTTGACAAAGAGTGAGATTATTGTACATTAATTAAATGACCTTACAATTGTCTACCACTCTTCTAGACCATATGTCTGATGCATACCTCATCAAGATCATGGGCAAGTTTGATAATGAGTGTTTTCTTAACACAACTCATTAACCATCTGCCACCATATTACCCGAGATTTTGCCAAATACAAAAGCCATATTTCTAATCTGGAGTTTTATCAAATTACCAGAATTGACCCACTCTGAAAGCCATATTGATGATCTGGTGTTGTCTTTAATTATTAAACTAGCTAATGAAAAGGGTCCTGCTGCATATTGTAAGAGGCAACTCAAGGGAGGCAACCCATTTGATTTGATATGTAGCATGTCATTAGAAAAAATCCTGGTAGTTGAGCAGAAAAGAGGCCAACAACTGCTAACACAGGTCAGAACCCAACTTTGGCTTTAACTTCAGCTGCACAGATGGTCAGAAGAATCTGGTCCCATCATTTGACTAATCAAGCCAAGCTATGTTTTAGGACACTCATTTTCACTGATTGGTATCCATTTCAGGGGCTGCATAATTAATTGGAGCAATTTAGCAGCAGCATTCTTCAACCATTACAATGACATAGTCTCTACATAGTGGTGGCAGGTGTATATTATGTAGTGTCTTATTGGTGAAGATCTCGCATTTTGCTGTGTAGCCCTGACACGTGAAACAAAGCAAATGATGATAATTATCTTTCCCTCTTGTTGGGTTTTCAAATGGACGATGAGCAAACAAATCAGTACCTAAGTATGAAAAACAGGAATAATTCAGCCAGCATATCAGAATGGAAAATGGGTCCAAGTTGCTGGAAATCCAATGAGAGAGGCAGGAAAAAGGAAAAAACTTTTATATGACCTGAAAATTCATGGTAGCCACATCCTTATTGAAGTGGAAAAGAGGCTATCCCCTAACATATATTACATGGCCAAACACAAGATCTTCATACCACTGGCATATCTGAAAGTGTGCCACACTATGGCAGTCACCTAGCTCTTCAATACTTTCATCATATTAACAAATATGTGTGACACCAAGAAGACTCATACCAACATCATATTTATATGACACCATGACAAAACATTTCCTGCAAAGAGGTTGGGTGAAGAAACAAAACTGTATTTATAATGTCAATCATTAGCAATGATCCTGTTTGACTATAGTTACAGATTAATGGTCATTTGTATTTGATAAGATGATAAGCAGTAAGATAATAAGCACTAATTCTTACACAAGCAGGATACCAGACTTACCAGATAATCATCATGTGACCCCATTTAATGGCCCAGATGCAATGTGTACCATATTTAATGAAATAGAGAAAAAATTGGTCATATATAATTGTACAAGAAGAAATATTGTAAGATTTAATGCCATTCTTCAGCACACCATAGGCTATATGTAGCGACCAGTATTAATGGTGGAGGAAGAACCCGGGAAAACCAGCAGAAAGAAACACCCAACTGACGAAAAGCTACTGGCAAGCTTTCTCACATACCCATATTGGCCGAATCCGAGACTCAAACCCACGAAGACAGGTGAGATGGTAGTGATACATAATGGAGAGTGCTTTAGACCACTTGCGGCCAGAAGTAGGAATGAGATAATTGTAGCCCTCCCATTTGTCAAGATAAGTATACAATTCGTAATGATACAAGTGTAATTCTTTACTGTGTTTTGACTATTTCAGAAAAACTGCATCAGACTGTTCTTAATCGATGCCGGTCAAAGCTGATAAAGGATCTTAATGTTGAGGTTGTAATGATATACATCCAGGAAAAAGAACCTTTTCATGATGTGACAATACGTGATATTAATGTAAGTATACTGATACTTAAAGCAATTGAAAATACATTATATACAAACTTTTTAAAACAAATGATTAATTCAGATGGGAATAAATTAAACTAAAATATATTTACCTTTGGATTATTTAAAATAGACTCTTGCAAATAAGCTTTTAGATTCTTAGCATTGTCAAATGTTGTACAGCATCACACGTCATGTAGGTCTGTGTGCATGAACACACATAATTATAACCACACTAACTTTAGACTACTCCAGTGGCCTAATTGGTTAGAATGTCCCTCACAGTTACAGGAGGCCAAGGGTTCAATCCCTGGCCAAGTCATATAAGACACTTATTAACATGGAACTAACACCTGCATTGCTTAGTGCTCAGCACAAAGAGGTTAGTGTTAGGACTGGTCTGCTGGTGTCAGGGGAATGTGACTGGGTGGGACATGATGCTACATGTGTGCGGCATGATGCCCCAGTGCTAGACATCACTATAAACTGCCACACTGAAGACATTATAGCGATATTACTGGAATTTTTTTAAAGTTAGATTAAAAGTCCAAATCACACGCACACACACTGACTTAAAAAAATGTTTCTGACTTTAAATCAGAGTATCTGATGGAGGAAGAATTTTTAAAAATCTCTTGAAGAATTACCAACCCATGGGAAACCATCTTCACTAGCAGATCAATCAGATATTTTGTTATATGTCCTTATGATATCTTTTGGATTTCATGAGTTGTCTCCCTTAGTATGCAATGCCATGTAACCAGTAGTTTGTAAAAGTGGTACATTGGACATCAGCTGAAAATAGTGAAAACAATTGTCTTCTAAATGATACTTTATATGTTTAACCTCAAAAGTATGATTCTATTTCAAAGAGACGCCATGCCATGTGTATTTGAGAAAAAGGATGCATTAGAACAAACACAGACGGGAGGTGGAAAATTTCTTATTTATGAGTCTATTACAGCTGTGTGCACCCCTTGTCTTGATCATAAGAACAGTGTTCAGATTTGCACTTTGGCTAGTAAAGATGATGGGAAGCGGCTAGCAAGCTGTCTCATACAATCTTTGGCCAGGCCTGAGACTCTAACCCATGCAGATGTAAACAACCTTACACCATACTTGTCAAATTTCACACCAAAGGGGGGAAAAGCTACCGATTTTTGGGGGTCATTCCACTCCTACCTCCCAATTTCATAATATACTTCAATGTTTGCAGAGAACTCCCGATTATTACATTATGTCTTTGATTTTAATTTCTTCCTAACAAGCAAAGACCTACATGTTCTGTTATATCACCTATGAATTATTGTTGAGATGAAATACTTACCTAAAGTTGCTTTCTGATTAAGTAAAAAGATAATTCACATAAATTGATACCATCTTCTCCTACAACAATAAACAAATAAAACAATAAACCAGAACAAAAATAAAACCTACAAAAATAAAACCATCCACAATTAATTTCAATCCCAAGAATGATCACTATGGATCTAGGTTGAGTAGTTGCTTGTCCCTACTGCTTATGTATAAAGTATGTTGCCGTGAATGAAATCTTGATTTTGTTGCATGAGGGAGAGAATTTGTTGGTACTTGTATCCTGTTTCCCAGTTTGGGTTGGAGTGGTGGTGGTTTTTCTTTTCCATAGGAAGCTTTTCTTTACCGAAATAGGTTTCCTCTGGAGCTGTCAATAGTAGATGGGTAGATGAGTTTAGAGGGTTTATTATTAGATGGTTGGCTATTTAGCATTTGTGGATTTTTTCTTTGTTGGTTTATTCATTGAGACATCATGTTATCCATTATTATTGGATTTTGCTGTGTTGAGTGTAGAGTGTGTTGGTGCTTGCATAACACACAATAGTGTGGAACATGGTTTCTTTGAATTGTGATGTTAGGCCAGTTGTTTTTGCACAATAGTTGCATGCTAGCTTTTCTTCTTGTTTATTTAAGACTAATCTTGTGCTACTGTGCAGTTTGGCCATAGCTAACCAGAAAAAGAAAATGGGGCACATCCAGTGGGACAATAGATTGCTTCACAGGGAGAAACAGAGTCTTTGCAAATTTTATCTATATTAAACCAGGAAGATTGATCAATAGTTAGTGAAAACAAAGTTTTAAAAATGCCACAAAAAACCTCCTGACTTTAGGTTTCAAATCTCTATACTTTATAAAAGTTTAATAACTGTCAGGTTACAGAAAATTATGTTTTGCATGCCTATGTCTTGATTTTCATGTCCCAAGATTTACAGACATTACAGTAGTCAACAAAAAATCCTAAAATTTGTCAAGTTTACACATTGGCCCACGGATAAAGCTAATCCCCTCTTCTTTAAGGCCATTATGTTTTCCTAATTTATTGGCTTAAATTTGAGTATATACAGTACTTAAAAGTAAGTGTTGTTGGTTTCTTGTTTGTTGTTGAAACTTGGACCTGGATTTGGATATTAATATTTTTATGTTATCTTGCATTATAAAACTTCTTTTTGAAATACTTTTAAACAAGATTTCATTTCTATGATGTTATGGGAGAAGAGAATGATATCTGACATCATATCTAAGCTCCAACAACAAATTTTCCATGTATGTTGCATGAGCGGTGAACACCATATGTGTTTGCATGATTTAACACTCTATGACATCATATAATTTTACACTCTTTCTTTTGTATCATTCTATAGTAGCAAAAAACATCAGACATATCAGAACTCATAACACTATTTGCTTTATGTGATGTTACAAGAGCAAAGAACATTTGACATCATATCATTTAGCACTGTCATCATCAGACCACATCATTTAACAGTTTCCTAAATTTGATATTACAGGAACAGACAACAACAACTAAAGCCATATCACACCTCATACGCCACATTAAGCAAGGAGACCAAGGTATCTATGAACAGTTTAAAACATGTCTGATCCGGGCCAAGCAAGCAGATCTTAAACAAATGTTGGAAAAAGAGGAGGAATTAGTTGCTACAGAAATGAAAGAAAAACACCAGGGTACAGGTTACTTTCTAGCTCATCTAATAGTAATGCCAAGTGTGCTTATGGTATTGTCTTTCATGCATCACTAACTTACAATTGCTATTTACAACTTCTGAAAACAAATTTGATTAGATTGGAAAAAAATAATTCAGGCATGAAGTTTTTTTAAGATTTTTTCAAAGGATTCCAATACACAGTAAACATTACTAATAATAGAAAACCATTAAACACCTTTTCAGAACCCATTCAGAAGAATTTGACTAAATTTGATTTAAGACATCCTGGTATGAAGCTCTTTCAGATTTGTAATGCTGATCAGCCTTAAACCATGTCCTCAGTTACTGAACAAAAAAAACCAATACATTACATGATCTAATGAAAAGAAACCGCACTTGACAGGATATAATTAAATTGACAGAAAGCATACTGGCATGAAGGTCAGTCAGATTTGTTTAACTGATACCAATCCACCTAAAACGTATAGTCATCATTCCTTCAAAAACTGCTCAACAGACATTTGACCAAAATTTGAGAGAAAGTATCCAGATATAGATGACTTGTTTCATACATCACTAATTCACCTTGACTTATTTTGTACAGTACCTTGTAATTTAGAATGTGTTTATATACTTTAAGGATTAGCTATGAACAGTTTCTTTATAGTGAATAAGGTCAACATTCCAAAGACAACGAGAGATCTAGCAAGAATGCTGGCTATGCTTATGCAGAGAAGGTCATGTCATATATATGATCTACCAACTATAATGCTCCAAGCCTTTACTTTAGATGTACAGCTTCAATATGTATGTGTGATTTTACATGCACAAAGTAATATGTCAGTTATCCAAGTGAGTAATATTGTGCCTACTTGTGCCTCTTTGCTAGTTCACCTGGCCATTGTCCCTCTTGCATTATATACCTCGCTGTATGTGTCGCTATCTGTCTGCATCCATAATCCTTTTTGCTATATGTACATGACTTTGCTATGCCTTTGCAGCCATTGTTCTTCTAGCATTATTTAATCTTATGCTATGTCTCTTTATCAGACTGGCCAAGTTTCTTGTCCTCAAAATATATATGTTGAGAATTTTTTTAGCTAGTACCAGGCTGTGTGGCTAAGTAATCCATTGTTTTGTCTCAGTATCCATTGTCCTTTTTACATTATGTACAATGGCTATGTGGCCAAATTATCTTGTGCTATGTATCTGTATTGTCCTTTTTACATGAAGTACAATGGCTATGTGGCCAAGTAATCGTATGCTATGTCTCTGTATCCATTGTCCTTCTTGCTATATGTACATGGCCGTGTGGCCAAATGATTTTGTGATATGTCTCTGCATCCATTGGCCATCTTGCATTATGAATCTGGCTGAGTGGCCAAGCAATGTTATGCTATGTCCCTGCATCCATCATCCTTGATGCATTATATACCAGTCTGATATAAATATAATAAATATTCATTATGATACATTTGCTTTAAGAGACATCCCAAATGGGGTTTCCTTCCAGGGTCCCATGCTCTCTGGAAATTGGTGGGAGAAATGGTACATTGCTTTATGGACTTTCTTATGGATGTGATGGTGACGAAGATTTGTCAAAACAATGACTATTGTCTTTTGAACTCCTCTGACCATTAGGCCTAATGAACTTACAGTATGTCCCTCTTATGAGATGTGCACCACACATCATGCATTATTGACTGCCAAACCATCAACACTTACTTGTTTCCATATTTTTTATCCAGTTTATGGCATCACCAGATGACATCTCAGATGAGTTCGACAAAGAGTGAGATTATTGTAGATTAATTAAGTGACCTTACAATTGACTACCACTCTTCTAGATCATATGTTTGATGAATACCTCATAAAGATCATGGACAAGTTTGATAATGAGTGTTTTCTGAACACAACTCATTAACCATCTAGCACCATATTACCTGAGATGTTGCCAAGCCTAAAAGCCATATTTCTGATCCAGAGTATTATCAAACTACCTGAATATACCCACTCTGAAAGCCATATTGATGATCTAATGTTGTGTTTAATTACATTATCAAAATAGCTAATCATAAGTGTCCTGCGGCAAGTTGTAAGAGGCAACTCAAGGGAGGCAACTCATTTTATTTGGGTTTCAGCCCATGTGATGAGAGAAGACCCTGGTAGTTGAGCAGAAAAGAGGCCAACAGCTGCTTACCTATATCAGAAGCCAACGTTGGCTTCAACTTCAGCTGCACATATGGTCAGAAACATCTGGTCTCATCATTTGACTTATTAAGCCAAGCTATGTTTATTCTGTTTATCTGGATGGTATACATTTCAGAGGCTGCATAATTAATTGGAGCAATTTAGTAGTAGTGTTCTTAAACCATTACAAAGACATAGTCTCTACATAGTGATGGCAGGTGTATATTAAGTAGTGTCTTTTTGATGAAGATCTGGCATTTCACTGTGTAGCCCCTTGTTGGGTTTTCAATATCAGTACCCAGGTCTGAAAAACAGGAATAACTGAGCCAGCTTCTCAGAAGGGACATAGGGTTCATAAAGCAGGAAATTCGATGGGGATAGCTCTCCCATTGGTTATATATAATTGCACCAGAATTGATTCATACAACATGCATGTAAGGGTTTAAAGACATGTTTAAGTTTCAAGCCTACCATCACCCATACAAAAGCTTTAGATGAAAAATTATGCTAAGATTACAGTACTTATTTTAGCCAGTCAGCAAACTTCTTTCTTGTAAGTATGGTATTTATTGAACTACTACATTTGGAATAGTTTCATAGCTCAAAAATAATTAGCTGCCATTAAACTATTTTGATACTTCAAAACTTAAAATCAATTATGACATTTTTATTACTGTCATGAAATTTGTAAAAATGTATATCAGAATGGAGGAGAAAGATATTAATATAACCAAAAACATATGTCATTATATATAAATAGGAAATGTTGAAATGGTTTACAACAGAATGCTATTTTCAGCTAAGTTCACCTTCAATTGTATAAGCACAAAACTTTTTACAGCCCAAGGATAAAATCACCCATGCTGTACCTTTTATCACACTGCTCATCAGACAACTAGATCCTCATCTGCATCTAAAATTGGATAGCTCTCCCATTGGTCATAAATAATTGTACAAGAAGAAATGTTGTTGTAGGGTTTAACGCCATTCTTCAGCACGCCATAGGCTATACAAGTACATGGTGACCAGTATTAATGGTGGAGGAAGAACCTGGGAAACCCCCCTGGAAAGAACCACCGACCAACGAGAAGCTACTGGCAAATTTTCTCACATACACACATTGACCGAACCTGAGACTCAAACCCATGATGACAGGTGAGATGGTAGTGATCTGTAACGGCGAGTGCTTTAGAGAACTCGGGGCCCCAAGTAGGAATGATATAAGTGTAGCCATCCTATTGGTCATAGATAATTATACAAGTAGCAGTGATAAAACTGTATTTCTGTACTGTGTTTTGACTGTTTCAGAAAAACTGCATCAGACTGTTCTGAATCGATGCCGGCCATATCTGATGATGGATCTTAATGTTGAGGTTGTAATGATGTACATCCAGCAAATAGAACTGTTTGATGATGTGACAATATGTGATATCAATGTAAGTAGAGTGATACTTAAATATTGCATGCAATTACATAGAGGATATAACACATTATTTTGTACGAGTTCCGATCTGCCAACCTTCATGATACAGGGGATTTGACAATCAAAGATATATCTGGTGGGTTTAAATTATATACTCATATAAACTTCATGAAAACTTAGTAATTCAGATTGGTATGAAATAAACTAAAATATATTTACTGTTTGCATCATTTAAAATAGACTCTAGACACACATAATTATAACCACACTAACTTTAGACTACTCTGGTGGCCTAATTGGTTGGAATGTCCCTCTCAGATACGGGTTGTCACATGTTCAATCCCTGGCCAAGTTATATCAGCTACTTATTAAAATGGAAAATAACACCTTCATTGCTTAGTGGTCAGCATAGAGGTTAGTGTTAGGACATGTCTGCTGGTGTCAGGGTAGATTTACTGTCAATTGCTCGACGACAATTGCTCGCCGGTCAGTTGCTCGCGGTTAATTGCTCGCTATAACAATTGCTCGTGGAATGTACTGCTCGCCGGTTAATTGATCGCGAGAACAATATCTCGCCGGCCAATTGATCTCTTTGAAAAGTCAAATATTATGTCAAAATAGGTTAATGTTAAGATACACATCTGCTCTAAGAAGTGCGTGATTAGTTAAAGTGATATGTCTTGACATCATAATTAGACTGCTCGCCGGTCAATTGATCGCGAGAACAATAGCTCGCCGGCCAATTTATCTCTTTGAAAAGTGCTCTAACAGGTGTAACTGTTTCTGAAATATACTTAGCGGAATAATAACAATTTTAATTATTGTCTACTCAAATACATTCAATAAGGGCCTCAGCAGGTATATAAGGCAGGACAAATGCTACTTTTCTCAAACGTAATATTAACTTGCTAGAAATTTACTAATAAAATTTCTACATTAAATATTATAATACAATTTGTTTTTTAAATGGCTCTAAGATTTGCGACTAGCGAGAAAGGAAAGCGCAGACTTATTGATAATGGTCATGTATACATCAAAGATAAGTCTAACGGTGGAAAAACTTTTTGGAAGTGCGAATATTCTAGAAGCAAAAGGTGTCATGGCAGAGTTCATACGATTGGAGATAGTATTGCGAAAAGGATTGGAGAACATAATCATTCTGGCAATGCATGTAGAGCGGAAGTTTTGGATGTCATGCATAACATTATTGACAGAGCGGTCACCACACAGGATGGACCGCAGAACATTGTTGCAGATGCTTTAAATCTTGCATCTCAACCAGCACTTGGTCAGCTAACAAGCGTCAACAATATGAAAAGGGTGATTCGACGTGCACGCAAATGTAAAGGAGCAATGCCAGCAAATCCCTTGTCGTTGCAAGACATAGTTATACCAGATGAGTTTAAGAAAACTCTCAAATCTCAAGATTTTTTATTATACGACAGCGGGCAAGGTGACAAAAGAACTCTGATTTTCTCTACGCATCGAAACTTGCAACTTTTAGCAAGATCACAGCACTGGTATGCTGACGGAACATTTAAAACTGTTCCACCATTATTCGCTCAGTTATACACTATTCATGGACTTATTAGCAATAATATTGTACCAGCTGTTTTCGTTTTAATGTCGGAATAAACTGAGGAAAGCTATCGAATGGTTTTCAGCAAACTGAAACAATTAGAGCCATCAATGAGAACGATATCGGTGATGACCGATTTTGAAACGGCGAATGTGAAAGCCTTTCAGCATGAGTTTATTGGAATACAACTCAGAGGATGTTTTTTTTTTTTCATTTTTGTCAGTGCCTATACCGAAACATTCAATCAAACGGTCTTCAACATCGCTATGAAAATAATGCAGATTTTGCTATGCAGATGCACCATTTACCAAGTCTTGCATTTGTTCCTGTTGAAGATGTGGTTCTAGCATTTGAAGAATTACTTTCACGTGTTGATTTTCCTTTGGAATCACAGCCAGTACATGACTACTTTGAAGATACATGGATTGGACGGCCTACACGAGGCAACAAACGTTGACCACCACGTACACCACACTCAGTGTGGAGTTGTTACGACAACATTAACGATGATCTTCCAAAGACGAACAACAGCTGTGAAGGATGACACCGATCGTTTAGCGAGTTGATCGGTGGAAATCATCCAACTATATGGAAATTCATAACAGTTGTGCAAAAGGAACAAGGCCTAAATGAAGCTAAAATTGAACAATCTTTGGCTGGCCAACCTATACAGCCTCAAAAGAAGAGATACCGGGATGCAGCGTCCAGAATCAAAAAGATTGTTGAAACTTATAAAGAAATTGACTTGATGGATTATTAAGAGGTTTGTCGCATAATTTGTCGTTTTAATACGTGATATACAAGTTTGGTATATACACGTATTTTTAAGATACTGGTTGTATAACTTGTCTTTATTTTTAATAAATGTTAAACCATATTAGTCGTTTGGTTCTTCGTAATATTGTTAACTTATTCGGCTTCAATTGGCAATCAATACACCTGCGAGCTATTGTTCTCGCGATCAATTGACCGGCGAGCAGTACATTCTGCGAGCAATTGTTATAGCGAGCAATTAACCACGAGCAATTGAACGGCGAGCGATTGTTGGCGAGCAATTGACCGGATACCATCAGGGTAATGTGACTGCGTGGGGCATCATGCGACATGATGCCCCAGTGCTAGACATCACTATAAACTGCCACACAGCAGACATCATAGCGATATGACTGGAAAATTATTTAAGTTGTTTTAATCATCCAATTGAAACACACACATAAACATTGACTAAATTTTGAAAATGTTTCTGACTTTAAATGAGAGTATCTGGTGGAGGAAGAATTTGGAAAAATCTCTGGAAGAATCACCAACTAACCGGAAACCATCTTCACTAGCCAAGATTCCGATATGTTGATCTGATCTACACTTTGACAGATCAATCAGACATTTTGTTTTTGCTGAAAATAGTGAAGACAATTGTCTTCTAAAGGATACTTTGTAGGTTTAACATCTAAGATATGACTATATTTCAGAGAGAAACCATTGCTTGTGTATTTGAGGGAAAGGATGCATTAGAACAACCATAGACAGGAGGTGGAAAATTGCTTTTTTATGAGTCTATTACTATTGTTTACACCCCTTTTCTTGATCATAGGAACAGTGTTCAAATTTGCACAGAAATATATGATCATTCGGAATTCAGCATTATGGTTCAGATTGATAACAACACTGAATTGAAGTCAGACAATCTCCAAGAATGATGTCCCTCTTTCACCACAGCTGTGGAGTTTATTTATTTTTCATTACATTTGTGTTTAGTGCCATACCCGACTTTAATTTTCATTCTACCTTTATTCAGGACCACACACGACTTCTTTCATTATGTGTGTTGAGTGCCACACCAGACTTAATTCTTAATTCAATCAGTGTTTTGAAGATAGTTTATTCTTTGACATGCTTGTTCAGCTCTTTTACGTAAAGATTAGTCGTATCCCAGCATGGACATGCTCATCACACCTATTGCAAGACACTATTCTATCACTCAACTCTTAACATTTGTGAAGGTTCTCAATCACATGAACTAAATTTTTTCTTCTTTCTTTGATCCCACAATATCTGTAGCAGATTCTAATGACATTTTCAAGCTGGAGCCTTGGTTTTCTATCTACCTTAAAGGTATCATTGGCCATTTACCACTTCCTGCATTTATTGATCTTTTAGTTAATAAAGACCTTTCATTTGTCTAGCAACTATTATAGCCAGAACAAGATGCAACATACTTTGATGCTTTGAAAGGCCCCTTTAAGTCCCAAGTGTGAACAGGCCCTTGTTTTTGCACTGGTGACTGCAGTGTTTTTAACCATTATGCAACAAAACAGATCTCCCCATCCCGCTTGTATTCTAGCTGTCAAATTACATTGTATACTACTTGCATCAGTGAGCAAATGTCTCTAAATGTTTTAGCAATAAAATCCATGTTTTGACTTTGTTTCTAGTTATATCTCAGCTATCTGACCATGACTTAAACCCTTTCATTACAAATCTGCTGATTGTTTTGCTTTTAAGTCAGTATGGTTGGACACATGTGCAAACAGCAGCTCAACTGTAACTTTCCGATTTAATAATTGCAACAAATTGATCCATGAGGAAATCACTTAAAGGGATCAAAAAATTTTATAATCTTTACATAGACAGCAATGTGCATATCTAGTTTTATGATCCTAAAATATAACATATCTATAATCCATACAAATGTATTTCAGTGTAGCTGAATAAAATAAAACTAAATGTGTCTGGTCATACATATATATATATATATATATATATATATATATATATATATATATATATATATATATACACACACCAACATATCTAATAAGGACAGAAATTAATTACCTACTTATGATTATACCATCAAGTCTGAATATCATCAGGATAGGGAAATTATATATTAAGAAAAGTGTGTAAAATGATAAGTGAAATATAGGAAAAAGAAAGCAAAAGTTGGCAGATTGAACGAAAATGTCTTTCAGATGCAATTCTTTGATATGTTGTTTATGTATATTACTGTATTGTTATCTGTTGTTATTCTTTATTAAATAATTTTTACCAATTATATAATGTTTAAGTGCATGAATGTTATTAAATGTTATTAAAGATTTTTTAAAGTACAGAAATATCTGACATTTTCTCCTGTATTATTGGAGAAAATAAAATCATTTTAAATTATTCTGTTCACATAAATAGGTTTATTAAATGACCCAAATAGTATTATCTTCGTTAGAAACTAGATTATCCAAGTTACCCTGGTTAGTGGGACTAATTACATCCTATTGTATGTAACTATATGTCATATGGACAGAGATGATTTATTTTTAGTATCAACTAAGGTCCCCTGGCGGTTGAGTCGCCTAGAGTACTCACCTTTATAGATCACTGACATCTCATATGTTTTCTTGGTTTTGAATCTTGGCTCATCCATAATGGGTATGTGAGAAAGCTTTCCAGTGGCATCCTATGGTTTGGTAGTCTTAGGATTTTCCCAAGTGCATCATCTATCAAGTTGTCATGTGTGCAGTAAATTGCATTTGACCCACAAGCCAGTGTCAACAAAGGGCCAAGGGAGGTAACTCGAAATATTAGATATGCCTCTTTAAATTCCTCATAGTACTAAGAATTAAATTGCATTTTTGTATGTAAGAAAGATCCAGTATTCTACACCCCGATGAACAAAAGCAAAATTGTTTCTTATATTTAACACTAAGTTTATATACTGCACATATTGGATTATTCTTCAAAACGATTCACATCATAATATCTCGGGTCATTTGATGTCATGTTTTTGGTACGATAAGTTTATTTCAATATTTAACTATTTCATATAATATTCTTTAGTTCTACTGGCCAAAGACCAAATGAGCTTATCAAATGGCTTCAAATATGTTGTCCTTTGCATTCAAACAAGTTCATTATATTCAAAACCAATTGACAGATTAGTTAAACTTTAGATGCACATTCATTTGAAGGTCTAGTTCCCTTGCCCCTTATGCCAAAGTCTAGTTGCCTTGTCCCTATGCCAAAGTCTAGTTGCCCGGCTCCTTATGCCGGTCTATTTGCCCTACTCCTCATGTCAAAGTCTAGTTGCCCTGTCCCTATGCCACAGTCTAATTTCTCTGCCCCTCATGCCAAAGTCTAGTTGCCCTGCCCCTCATGCCAAAATCTAGTTGCCCTGCCCCTATGCCACAATCTAGTTGCCCTGCCTCTCATGCCAAAGTCTAGTTTTCCTGTCCCTATGCCACAGTCTAATTGCCCTGCCCCATATGTCAAGGTATAGTTGCCCTGTCCCTATGCCACAGTCTAGTTGCCCTGTCCCTATGCGACAGTCTAGTTGCTCTGTCCCTATGCCACAGTCTAGTTACCCTACTCCTCTTGTCAAAGTCTAGTTGCCCAGACCCTCATGCCAAAGTCTATTTAGCCCTAAATGTAACTGTTGTCATTTTGATATCCAGTATGTCTACAGTGACCATCTTGAAAACATTGCTATTGTTGCTAAATCTTTTTCTCCTGAATGGATGGTTATATCAACATGTGGATATTATTGGAGACTTGTTACAATGTTTAGTTTGTACAAAATGAACGCAATGCAAATCTGACATCCAATTTTGGTGCCATATGATATCTTGAAAATCTTGTTATCACTGTAATCTTGCTGAATGGAAAGTCAAATCAGCTTGAGATTTTCACCAGACATGTTATTGCATCCAGTTGAAATGAAATTGAAGTCAGTTAGACATTCAGTATGGGATCTATCCTGAAAGTCTCGCTTATACCACTCCTCAATAACTGATAGTTGTATAAATATAGAATTTCCACCAAACTACTTCCTATCTTTTTTAAGTGCCACAAGGACAGTGATTTGACATACAATTGTTACTTTTGGCACTTGGTATAATTTGCAATAATTAAATAATAAGTCAGTATATTGTTTCAATAAATACAAATAAGAGACAGTCTAATGTTACAATAAATAAAAAATAAGAGTCAGTCTAATGTTACAATAATTAGTAAAAGTCAGTATAGTGTTACAATAAATAAAAAATAAGTCAGTCTAATGTTACAATAAATATTAGAAGTCATTATAGTGTTACAATAAATAATAAATAAGAGTCGATCTAATGTTACAATAATTAGTAAAAGTCAGTATAGTGTTACAATAAATAAAATATAAGTGTCACTCTAATGTTACAATTAGTAGAAGTCATTATAGTGTTGGTATAATATACAATAATTAAATAATAAGAGTCTGTCTAATGTTACAATAAATAATAAATAAGAGTCAGTCTAATGTTACAATAATTAGTAGAAGTCTGTATAATATTGCACATTTAATTAATATTGCTCATTATAACATTACAATGCTAGTCAGTGTAATATTAAATCAATGAATAGGAGTCTTGAGATCATCCATTACTGTATATACTCACATATTAGCCTATTCATGTAAAAGCTGAACCCAAAACTGAACAGTTAATGCATGACCCACGTATAAGCCTACCCACAACTCAGAGATATCTCAAGATGCATTAGGTAAGTACTAAACGCATTTATTTAGGCAAACATATCTTTAAAATATATTACATGTATACTTATCTTGGTTTGTGTGAATGATTATTAAAAATATTAGGTATAAACTTGTTTGAAAACTAATTGATTTAATTTGTGTTTTCTTATTGTTTCTTCCTAATTTAGATTTGTGTATAACTTGATAGAACGATAACAAGAATTTAGCAATCGCGAGTTGCTGTAACACTACCTCTTCCATTTGACTCGATTATTGTTTGTTTATGCATTATGCAGTGGACATTTTATATCAGTGTACCGGTAATTATGTTTAACATTGAAATTGTAAATACCTAACTCATTAAAATTAGTATCCCGTTGTGCAGGAATAAACCCATTTAAATTAGTATGACAACAGAATCAAGAACAATTTGGTTTGATTCAATTCTCGCAATGAGGATACTTAATGTATTTACATAATGGCTTCACTGCATGTACACTGTAGGTTTGATTATGCACTGAATTAAGTACATCCCTTGGAATCTATTCATGGGCACCATTGCGATAAATTTAATATCTCCAAAATACCATAATGAAATTTCAGATATAATGCTTTGAAAATTATGCTATTATTGTAAAATCTGAGATGTAAATTGCTTTGATGTAAACAACCTTACACCATACTTGTCAAATTTCACACCAAAGGGAGAAAAAACTACCGATTCTGGGGGTCATTCCACTCCTACCTCCATATTTCATAATATACTTCAATTTTTAACAGAGAACTCCCGATTATAACATTATATCTTTGATTTTAAATTCTTCCTAACAAGAAAATACCTACATGTTGTTATATCACCTATGAATTATTGTTGAGATGAAATACTTACTTAAAGTTGCTTTCTGATTAAAAAATATGTTAAGTAAAAAGATAATTCACATAAATTGATGCCATCTTCTCCTACAACAATAAACAAATAAACAAATAAACCAGAACAGAAACAAAACCTACAAAAATAAAACCATCCACAATTAATTTCAATCCCAAGAATGATCACAATGGATCTAGGTTGAGTAGGTGCTTGTCCCTACTGCTTATGTATAAAGTATGTTGCAGTGAATGAAATCTTGATTTTGTTGCCTGAGGGAGAGAATTTGTTGGTACTTGTATCCTGTTTCCCAGTTTGGGTTGGAGTCGTCGTTGTTTTTGCACAATAGTTGCATGGACAAGGATTAACATTTTATTAGTCATGCTAGCTTTTCTTCTTGTTTATTTAAGACTAATCTTGTGTTAGTGTGCAGTTTGGCCATAGCTAACCAGAAAAAGAAAATAGAACACATCCAGTTGGACAAAAGTGTGCATCACAGGGAGAAACAGAGTCTTTGCAAATTTCATCTATATTAAACCAGGAAGATTGATCAATAGTTAGTGAAAACAAAGTTTTAAAAATGCCACAAAAAAATCTCCTGACTTTAGGTCTCAAATCTGTATACTTTATAACAGTTTAATAACTGTCAGGTTACAGAAAGTTATGTTTTGCATGCCTATGTCTTGTTTTTCATGTCCCAAGATTTACAGACATTACGGTAGTCAACAAAAATCCTAAAAATTGTCAAGTTTACACATTGGCCCACAGATAAAGCCTATCCCGTCTGCTTCAAGGCCATTATGTTTTCCTAATTCATTGGCTTAAACTCGGGTATATACAGTACTTAAAAGTAAGTGTTGTTGATTTCTGTTTTGTTGGTGACACTTAGACCTGGATTTGCAATTTTGCATATTAATATTTTTATGTTATTTTGCATTATAAAACTTCTGTTTGAAATACTTTTCAACAAGATTTCATTTCTATGATGTTATAGGAGAAGAGAATGATATCTGACATGATATCCAAGCTCCTACAACTATTTTCCATGTATGTTACATGAGCGGTGAACACCATATGTGTTTGCATGATTTAACACTGTGACATTATATAATTTAACCCTCTTTCTTTTGTATCATTCTATAGTAGCAAAAAACATCAGACATATCAGAACTCATAACACTATTTGCTTTATGTGATGTTACAAGAGCAAAGAACATTTGACATCATATCATTTAGCACTGTCATCATCAGACCATATCATTTAACAGTTTCCTTAATTTGATATTACAGGAACAGACAACAACAACTAAAGCCATATCACACCTCATACGCCACATTAAGCAAGGAGACCAAGGTATCTATGAACAGTTTAAAACATGTCTGATCCGGGCCAAGCAAGCAGATCTTAAACAAATGTTGGAAAAAGAGGAGGAAAACCTTGCTGCAGAAATGAAAGAAAAACACCAGGGTACAGGTTACTTTCTAACTCATCTAATAGTAATGCCAAGTGTGCTTATGGTATTGTCTTTCATGCATCACTAATTCACAATTGCTATTTACAACTTCTGAAAACAAATTTGATTAGATTGGGAAAAAATAATTCAGGCATGAAGTTTTTTTAAGATTTTTTCAAAGTATTCCAATACACAGTAAACATTACTAATAATAGAAAATCATTAAACACCTTTTCAGAACCCATTCATAAGAATTTGACTAAATTTGATTCAAGACATCCTGGTATGAAGCTTTTTCAGATTTGTAATGCAGATCAGCCCAAAACCATGTGCTCTGTTACTGAACAGAAAAACATCACATGACATGATCAATTGAAAAGAAACCGCACTCCACAAAATATAATTAAATTGACAGAAAGCATACTGGCATGAAGGTCAGTCAGATTTGTTTAACTGATGCCAATTCACCTAAACGTATTGTCGTCATTGCTTCAGAAACTTCTCAACAGACATTTGACCATAATTTGAGAGAAAGTATCCAGGTATAGATGACTTGTTTCATACATCACTAATTCACCTTGACTTATTTTGTACAGTACCTTGTAATTTCGAATGTGTTTATATACTTTAAGGATTAGCTATGAACAGTTTCTTTATAGTGAATAAGGTCAACATTCCAGAGACAATGAGAGTTCCAGCAAGAATGCTGGCTATGCTTATGCAGAGAAGGTCATGTCATATATATGATCTACCAACTATAATGCTCCAAGCCTTTATCTGTACAGCTTCAATATGTATGTGTGATTTTACATGCACAAAGTAATATGTCAGTTATCCAAATGAGTAATATTGTGCCTACCGTATTTTGGTGTGTATAACGCACACTGATGTATAATGCGCACCCCTATTTTCGACCCAAAATAAGTGGAAAAAACGTAGTTCTGCCATATAACGCGCATGTGATGTAATGCATTTTAAAATTGTGACTACCGGTATTTCGCTCCGTTTTCATAGTGCAACAACAGTTGGTCATTTTAGATAGTGAATGAAAAAGTGGCAGTATTGATATTGTATCTTTCCGATTTTATTGTTGGCCCTTAAAAGGGCCTTTTAAAGGTTCGTCTAGTTGATGCAATCTATTGCATCAAATCCCTCGAATTCCTCTTCGTCGTCAGCACTTTCGAAAAGTCGCTGTATGTCCTTGTCTCTCATTATTCCTGGTGTTGTTGCATAATAACTTTCATCACCATCTTTGTCCTCGCACTTTGAGTGGTCTTCGTGCATGACATTATCCTCCCACAAGTTGTCATCCTCTGTGCCATCCATTTTATTTGAGTTGCAGCACTTTTTGAAGGCATGGATGATGATGCTTGGATCTAGCTCGGCCTATGCATCCGCTATCCACTGGCAGACGTCAGTCAGCTCGGCTTTCCTCATGTTTCCACACGGTGTAAATGTGTGTTGGTCACCAGCATATTGAATCCATAATACAAATATTTCCATCGAAAATATCCACAGACGGATGTAAAATATTCAATAATTTTCTCACAGATCATTATGTGACTGAATTCAATGAAAAGAAAAGAAAAATTACGTAACGGGTGTACGTAATGAATGATGAAATAGTACATGTCCGTAGATTAAATAATGGAAGCTAAAGTGTATTCTTATAATAACTACATGTACATCTCGGGATCTTTCTGTCTCTGAATTCAGTCATTGTAAATTTCAGCACATTTTTCCCACCCAAGCTGCTAGTCAAAGTCCTTTGAACTTGCCACCCAGCTATTGCGTCATGTTCTTTTGATGTACACTAATAAATACAGCAGGCAGAACTGGCTGTATTTTAACCACCGAGTCAATGAAGCACTGGTCACCATTAAAAACACCGAGCTGAATCAGTTAAATACTGCTCACCGAGACAAAGCATTGTAACTATGTTGAGCGCATCAAAGCTTACCTGGCGCCAATTACCGTGAAAAGATCACACCGAGTCAATGAAGCATTGAAGCCATTGATCACTGTATAATCGCAAAGATATCTCAAATACTATGATTTAAGATGAGAAATAAAACTAAGTAACAAACTTATTTTCCAAAGAGGAAAAAAATGTTTTCCGACTTCATACATTGATTATTTTGTTCCACAACGTATCAGTGTTCCCGTAAGAAAGAACCCGTAGTCGCAAAAAATATGTCCCCAACAGATGCTCTGATGAGAACATTAACACTAGTTGAATTCTACACATATTATATTTCAATTCAACCAATAATAAATGAAGAAAAATTCAATTAGATCAACAGTTATGGAATACGGTACTGAACATTTACGGAACAAGTATGGTAATCCACACAGTGGTATTTGTTCCGCTCCAATGCGGCACTTCGCACAGCTTTTGAACAAGTTGCCAGTCATTATGTACATGTATTTCCGGCCGAGGCACAGAACAAAACTTGACACAGTAATGTGAAATGAAATTAGTTTATTAACATAAGCAACCAAAGAACAAGACTATTTGCAGGCATTATTTATTTCTTTAATACGGCTAGTACCGGTAAACATTTTAGTTACAATGCAATGTACAATGGATTTAATATTTCACAAGTAGTGAATGTGAAACATGTAGCCGGCTATAGTGCCTTCATCCTCTTCAGATCGACCTGGAAAAAATCCTTTTTTTTTAGTTCTTGTATACAACGCGCTCCCCCGACTTAAGATAAGAAAATTAGGTAAAAAAAAAGTGTGCGTTATACACACCAAAATACGGTATCTGTGCTTGCTTCCTATCTCCACTTGATAGTCACATGTCAAATCAGCCGATTCTAAGTTCATTGCAGCGATTCTTTTCATACAGCATAAAGTTGGATCGAATGGTAAATGCTGCACAGATGTCAATGAAGATGCATGTAAGCAGATTTTGCCTGAAAATCAGTGAAAGCTGTGTAAAATATGGCAATGTTTCTGAAAAATTTGTAAATTAAATTAATATTTTAACGTGGATGAACTGATGAAGATTTTAATATTAATTATAGATGTTTCAGTCAGAAAGTTCTCAAACTCATGTAGCATACATTTATGATATTTAAATATCAAAACATACTAGAAATGGCAGATTGATTATGGTTTATCACCAGTATGTTTTATGCAGTTATTTAAATTTGTAGAATTTTAGTTATATAGCTATAGTATTGTGTTGAAATATATTACTATACCCTAATATATATATATATATATATATATATATATATATATATATATATATATATATATATATATATATATATATATATATAATACACAGACACAATATCAAAGTTCCAAATTGTAACAACATCGCCAAAATGAAAGAATAATAAATAAATTTCAAATTTAATAAACATATTACAAAACAATAATAAAATTATTTCTTTTGCAGCCAAAAAGGTGAATGAAGATGAAGAGTCAGGATTACATCCCACTACAAACACTGGTAAGTTAAATTTCATTTTTGCAAACATTACTGTCATAAATGATGGACATTTTCTGTCTAAACATCTGCATCAATGCAATATCTTATTCCTCCACCACCATTGCCCTCCAGCCCCAGAAATTATTCCAGTTCTAAGATCTCTAGCTGGTAATAGCAGTGTTGACAGCAATGTGATACATTACCCAGATGACATGGCAAGTTTGAAAGCAATAGGTCAGTTGAAAATCATTTGATTGTACTTGATGCAGTATCTGATAATAGAAGATAAACATGCATGTCTTGTCACTAAACTTTAATGTTGATACCTTCCGTGCCGATGTCAGAGATAAGACATAACTGTACCATATCAGCATAAAATCTTTATGGAACCACTATGTTTAAAGGAAGAATAACATTGTCTGTGTGTGTGTGTGTGTGTGTGTGTGTGTGTGTGTGTGCACTCGGATTTACTATGTTGTGGACACTGATCGAAAGTATAGACCTTCATTGTGGACACAGTTTACATTGTGGACACTACATGTTGGTGTCCACAAGGTACAGACCTGTAAATTATCATTTGATTCATGTACATTATTTTAAAACCAAAAGAGCACACCAACATTGTGAACCATATCCCACCACGAGTGTGTATCTTGGCCCGCTCCCGCGCAGCATCCAGTTTGTGTGAACCTACCTCACATACATTGCTGTTTGGCATGTCATCGCCATTCGATACCGCGATCTCTCATATCTTCTTATTGGGTATTCTCGCAATATCTACTCTTGTCATTTTAATTTATAATCTCAGTATAATTTGAAAATACTTGCAATCTCTTATTTTTACTTACTACAATTTCCCCCTGTCCAGTGAATCATTTCATAGAATGGAAAAACGAACTCAGCATGATTGCAGTGTATACAAGAAGCACACAAAAAATCATTCGGTATATACAGTGCAAAATTATAATAATAAAATATTCTATTTAAGCAATATTAGACTAGACCAAGTGTGTATGAGTTTCCTTTTACTGAAAAATGTATTGCAACGTGTTGCGTACATACTGTATTACTTAAGTAACAGTACCACTGACCATAAACTCTCTCTCTCTCTCTCTCTCTCTCTCTCTCTCTCTCTCTCTCTCTCTCTCTCTCTCTCTCTCAGACTATAAAAATTGCAACAATCTCTATACTTGTAAATTAATCACTAGACAATATATTTGTACTTACTGCATAGTTTGACAACATATATATAATGTAATAAATATGGAGTATACACATTTCATAGCACCCCGTTTTAAGCAAATCTTAGATTTGTGTGATTATTGGGATTCGGCGCCATGAACAGATTCCTAGCCCGAAATAATTAGCCATGTACTAGAAGCAAACATCACGCAATTGAGTGTTAGTGAGTTTAAACGATGCCATAGTTCGCTAGTAGTGAATTCAGGTCCAATCCGAATGACTGTCCCTGGTGTAGCATAGTCCATATTAAAATCTAGTGGTGTATAATAGTGTTGTTGTTGAGGTGGCAGTATTTATGGTGGGAAACCTGTAAATTACTCAATGGAATCAATAAGTAGGGACTTGGTAGATACCGTTTATGTGTCCATAGTGGAAAATATATGCATTTATATTGGAGTAATGCGCCATTAAAAGCATGTATTGACTGGCCTAATGTGGCGTAGTGAAATAGTTCCCAGTGAAAAAAGGGATACATGGCATAACCGGGTAGAGGTACGGAAATCTGATGATTATGAAGAAAAACCAGGCAAATGTGCGGTTGATGGACTTTTGGCAAGTTGTTTTATCTGTGGTCTTGACTTGATTAAAGTAAAATTTAGTATATAAAAACAGACACGTCTAGCTTTCCAATTTACAACTCAAATTGTATGGAAGTCTTTGTAAATTATGGCAAAACATATGACTTCCAGTGTGATTTCGAGCTAGGGTTTGAAACTGCTCAGTCAAGTGAGACCCCTGTGCGTGTAACAATACATTCATAAATCGCTACAAAATTGTTTATTTCAACACGAAAATCGCTTAATTTCATCACATACAAAATTGATTATTTTTTTTCTTTTCCACTTGCTTGCTCCCCATAATCCCGACCTTTACCATTCATGTCAAATTGTGTGATATTATTCGTGAAGACACTGCCTGTAATTGCGATAAAAGTAATCAGTTCATAACATAAGTATAGCTTCGTCGCAAAAGCTAACTTTTTCCTAAAGATTTTTTCTCCTCGAAAGAAAGCAATAAATCAGTGACATGAATGGTCATTTATTATAATAATATTATAATACACCTATTTTTCATCAGACTTGTGAACACGTGGTTCACAACTGGTTCCACAATAATAAGAAACACACACAGCATTATGAACACCGTGTCCATAACTACAATTTCGTGTCTACAATGTCGCGACGTTGACAATCAATAATTCATTTAGTGTACTGTGTATAGAAAATATGTTGGTAAAAAAAGAGCTAATAGAGGATATTTTCACCTTATTAAGCTTGTACGTGTTGTTTCAATGATTATTTAAGGATGTGTCCATAACTCGGTCCCTAATTGGATGGTTCACAAGTATAACAATCCGCATATGTGTATTAAGGGTGTAACGATATACCAATTTACCGGTATATTGCGATACAAAATACCCGATACGGTGTATCGCGATACGAATATAGTAATACCGGTATACCGTTTTTTTTTTTCTTCACCAACATTAGCCCGTCCGGAGGACCGGAACTAGCTTTGAGCACACCAATGTCTTGTATTAGGCTTAACGTAGTTACCAAAATGGCGGCTTCTTTGAATGAGCTAGTGAAAAACACAAGAGCAAAGAGTTCTGTTTGGAATAATTTTTCACTAAAAGGGAGTTTAGCACTAATACAGTTGACAAAACTGTCGCTGTGTGTAATATGTGCAAAACTGAAATCAAGCACGCAGGCGGTACGACAAACCTTTCGACTCATTTACGACGTCACCATCCATCAGTACTTTCCATAAGTACTTTGCAACAGAGTGACACAACCTCTAACGCAACAGCCGAAGGTTCCATTAAATGTGTACGTGTTGTTTCAGATCGACAACCAAAGATTGCGGATATGCTAGGTGCACAGAATAAATACAAATCTTCATCCCCTAGGTCCACAGCTATCACTCGTGCCATTGCTAGTTTCATCATTCACGATTTGCGGCCGTACAGTGTCATATCAAACAAAGGATTTCTAAACATGGCATCGGTGCTTGATCCACGATATGTTGTGCCATCTAGACAGGTCTTTTCTGAGAAAATTATCCCAGATATGTATTAACAAGTCAAGGAAGACGTTAAAGCATGCTTGCGCTTAGCATCTAAAGTTGCATTAACAACTGACAGTTGGACTTCCAGAGCAACGGAGTCATATGTTACAGTAACTGCATGTTTTATTTCTCTTGAATGGAAACTTCAGAGTTATGTGCTACAAACACGGGCTCTACATGAGAGTCACACAGGTGCAAATATTGCTGCAGTTCTGTTGTCAGCTGTTAATGAATGGGGAATTCCATCCAATCCTCCACTGGTAACTGACAATGCTTTAAACATGGCTGTCGCAGCATCAGAAGCAGGATGTAACCCACATATTGGTTGCTATGCACATACTTTAAATTTAGCTGCCCAGAAAGGCCTGAAAATCAATGATGTTAGCAGACTTCTTGGCAGGATCAGAAGAATTGTCAGCTTTTTTCACCGTAGTGCAGTTGCTGCAGAAATACTCAGAGACAAAATTGAGCTCCTAAATTTACCAAAACACAAACTAATTCAAGATGTTTGTACCCGATGGAACTTGGCAGCTGACATGATTGAAAGGTTTCTGGAACTACAACCAGCTGTATATGCTGCCCTAACCAGCAAAGAGGTGCGCAGTGTGAACAAAGATGTAAGTACCTTGTCGGAAACTGATATTAGCAATGCTGAAGAAGTATTGGCATGTTTGAAACCACTACGGACAGTCACAACAGTGTTGTGCACAGAAGAATCACCCACCACATCCATTATTCTTCCACTTGAAAATCAACTGTTGACTACACTTATGGCACCCTCAGATCATGATTCAACATTGGTGAAATACATGAAAGCAACTATTGTGAATGATCTTTCGACCAGATATGAAGGAAACAAGGATTTCCTCCAGATAGCAACTGCTCTAGACCCCAGGTTCAAAAACCTCCCTTTTCTGACTAACAACAGTCGATTTGAAGTCTTCAACCACTTGGTTCTGGCTGCATCCACTTCTTGCAAACAGAATCAGCCAAAGAAAGTTAAACAGGTATGCCAACAGGATTCAGCTACTGATGTTCCACCTCTTCCTGCATTACCAGCCTTGTTAGCTGAGGATATCGGCACTACATCTCACCAAATGAAAAGAATAAAGACAGATGAAGGCGCTTCTGACTCATCCACATTAGCTGAAGCTGACTTTGTTTCTGTCTTATCTACATCTGCTGACACTTGCATTGCTGTAACAGATGCAGGTTCTTTTTCTCCAAAGATAACTAACGCTGGTCTTGCTTCCATATTTGGAGATGTATATATTGTGAAAGTGGAGACAAATACTAGGACTGTTCTTGAAAAAGTAACTGAAGAAATCGAGAGGTACAAGGATCAAGAGTCCATTCCTCTTGCCCAGAACCCATTACAATGGTGGCGAGATCATCAACATCAGTTTCCTGTGTTTTCCAGTTATGCAAGAGAGGTGCTCTGCATACCAGCAACATCTGTCCCTTCTGAAAGAGTTTTCAGCAGTGCTGGTGATATTGTTTCAAGCCAAAGAGCAGCAAGAGAATGCTGACATGCTACTATTTCTGAAGAAGAACATGACTATACCTTAATGTCTCCTTTGTAAACACAATGAACTCTGGACTATGATGGATTCGCTTAAGACGGCTAGGACACATAAACAAGTTTCTCTAGAAAATGTTAATTTGTTAATCCTTTGTTTCAAACACAGCTAAATCAGCTGACATCTTCCAGTTTTGTCCAGTTGTAAAAGACTTTGTTTTATCTAGTCACATTAAATATTTTGTGTTCTTTTTTTTATTGGAGAAATGTATACTTTGACAGTGTTGCCAAGTTATAGATGAAAACAAAGGGTTTACATCAGCGATCAAATTATATTAATAGTTTAATTCTGATAGTCACAAAAATAATGTTTCTAGTCAGCCAGATTAGGTTCTTCTGTGATTTTATTTCTGCTGCCTGTTAAGCAGTTAGTCTTTCAGGTTCAAACCAAGAAGGTTTGGAATCACTGATATTATTAATTTATTATAATTTATAATATCATTCATTTTTTAAATCAAAGTAGGATATATATCAATGTGATAATTTGTAATTATGTGTAGTTTTTCTTGTGTTTATCCCTTGTCATGATTGTACTGCAAGAAATGAATCTTAGATCATTTGATTTAAAGATTTTCTAATCAGGCAAAATAACTATATAACTCTTTCCCAGTATTTTTGTTTCTTGCTTGTAAAAGTTCTCACATGTTGATATATATATATATATATTGTTTTCTCAACAACTGATGTTATTATTAGAGTTACTGGGTGTTTTGGTTGAATTAAAAACAAGATGGTTTCATTTTCTTCTTCATATTTTATTAAATGCAAGGACATTGCTCATTATTTCAGTACAAAATATGCAAAATCAACATTCAAGTCATATATGCTAATAATGACCAATACGTATTGATACGTATCGCAATACAGACATGCCATATTGCAATATATTGCAATACGTTTTGTCCTGGCAGTACTCACCCCTAATGTGTATGCATGTGTGTTTGCATGTATATATGTATGTATGGTTCAAATAATGATGTTGATTCGTAAATGTGAAATGTATGTCTGTCTGTCTGTTTGTGTGTGTATGCAGGTATATATATATGAGTGAAATAACGATGTTGATACATAAATGTGAAATGTATGTATGTATGTAGTATGTATGTATGTATGTATGTATGTATGTATGTATGTATGTATGTATGTATGTTTGTATCTCTGTGTGTGTGTGTGTTTATGCATGTATATATGTATGTATGGTTAAAATAACGATGTTGATTTGTAATGTGAAATGTATGTATGTATGTATGTCTATCTGTATGTGTGTGTATGCATGTATATGTGTATGTATGTATGGTTCAAATAACAATGTTGTTTCATAACTGAAATGTATGTCTGTCTGTCTTTGTGTGTATATGCATGTACATATGTATGGTGCAAATAACGATGTTGATACATAAATCTGAAATGTATGTATGTACATGTGTGTGCGTGTGTGTATGCATGTATATATGTATGTATGTATGGTTCAAATAACGATGTTGATTTGTAAATGTGAAATGTATGTCTGTCTGTATGTGTGTGTATGCATGAATATATGTATGGTTCATATATCGATGTTCATACGTAAATGTGGAATGTATGTATGTATGTGTGTGAGTGTGGATACACACATATATATATATATGTATGTTTAAAATAATGATGTTGATTTGTAATGTATGTATGAATGTATGTATGCATGTATGTATGTATGTATGTCTATCTGTCTGTATGTGTCTGTCTATGCATGTATATGTGTATGTATTGTTGGAATAGCAATGTTGTTTTGTAAATGTGAAATGTATGTCTGTCTGTCTTTTTGTGTATATGCATGTATATATGTATGGTTCAAATAATGATGATACATAAATGTGAAATAAATGTATGTATGTATGTATGTTTTGTGTGTTTTGTTTTTTATGGTTTAACGCCATTTTTAAGCACAATATAGGCTATACATGGCGGCCAGTATTAATGGTGGAGGAAGAACCGGGAAAGAACCACCGACCCACGAGAAGCTACTGGCAAGCTTTCTCACTTATCTACATTAGTCGAATCTTAGATTCGAACCCACGAAGACAGAGATGAAATGGCAGTGATCCATAACGAACAGCGCTTTAGGCCACTCGGGGCCCCATGTATGTATGTATGTGTGTGCATGTGTGTATGCATGTATATATGTATGTATGGTTAAAATAACGACGTTGATTCGTAATGTGAAATGTATCTATGTCTGTGTGTGTGTGTGTGTGCATGTGTAACATCCCTTGGAATATTGCACATCAGTATTTGGCCAGTTTAAAAAAAATAAAAGCTACATAAACTTTACAAATTTTCATTACTTTTGCAAAGCATATCAAGAAATATAGCTGCATACCCATGTAATTTGACTGTAAATCATAATGAAAAGACCTTACAAATATGGACTAACAGAATAAAAGCAAAACATCTGAAAATATGACCAGTGCACTGAAATATAGATACTAGCTTGTTCATGTTTGATTTTGGATCTGGGTTTCATTCTGGAGTCAATGGAGTTTATCAGGGAACCAATATGACATTACAGTAATACGTTACTGCCAGTATCAACATAATGTCTGCCTATAGCATTTTATGGAAATGCAAACAAAAATCTTAGAAGACAAAAGGGACAATATTCTCTTGAATGGTTTAAACAATCAGAAAGTCATCAACTTTAGATTTGAGTGTGTCTCATGGCCAGAGAGACAAATGCTGGCATCACTTAAATCTAAAAAAAAAGAAGGAACAAACAAAAATAACGTCAAGTATAAATTAAGTAAGACCATTTTTTAACAACTGTATCACTTTCAGATCACACTTCTGGACTTGTAAAATGCAATTTTAAGTAAACAGTTATAGTACATGATATTTCATGACGTGCTGTAAATTGGTTTTATAACTGAAACATAACATTTCATCTGTTTTACCAAGGTCTTAGAGTTGGCAGATCTACCAGGTGGGTGAGATATCAAGATCAATTAAGCAAAGTTACAGTTTGTGTTCTCTTTGCAGAGTAGACATGAATTTGTTTACTTCCAACTGATTGATATAAAAAACAGACATTTTAAGGATTTACAGTTTTTCTACCTGTCACTATTTCAGATTTTATGGTTTCATCCAGGCATTCCACCGGGACTGGCTACCAACTTGTGTTCATTCACTTATTTGAAATTTTAAGTTTCTTTGGTCATGTGACTTGACAAATACTATCTACCATTTCTTCTATTTGTTTTTGTTGTCTAATTATGCATTAAATGAACTGAGAATGAGAAATCTGTTATGATTGGAAATATTCTTACCTTTTATGTACCGTATCTGTACTTGCTTCCTATCTCCACTTGATAGTCACATGTCAAATCAGCCGATTCTAAGTTCATTGCAGAGATTCTTTTCATACAGCATAAAGTTGGATCGAATGGTAAATGCCGAACAGATGTCAATGAAGATGCATTTAATCAGATTTTGCCTGAAAATCAATGAAAGCTGTGTAAAATATGGCAATGTTTCTGAAAAATTTGTAAATTAAATTAATATTTTAACGTGGATGAACCGATGAAGATCTAAAATAAGAAGCAAAGAGAATACAAGTGTGTTATGCAATGAACTTGATATAAAATGAAACATGTAATAAATTTGAATTGAAAATACCATTTCCTGCATATTATGCCTGTCCATGATATTTTCATGTTTGTGGTTTAATATTAATTATAGATGTTTCAGTCAGAAAGTTCTCAAACTCATGTAGCATACATTTATGATATTTAAATATCAAAACATACTAGAAATGGCAGATTGATTATGGTTTATCACCATAATGTTTTATGCAGTTATTTAAATTTGTAGAATTTTAGTTATAAAGCTATAGTATTGTGTTGAAATATATTACTATACCCTAATATATATATATATATATATATATATATATATATATATATATATATATATATATATATATATAATACACAGACACAATATCAAAGTTCCAAATTGTAACAACATCGCCAAAATGAAAGAATAATAAATAAATTTCAAATTTAATAAACATATTACAAAACAATAATAAAATTATTTCTTTTGCAGCCAAAAAGGTGAATGAAGATGAAGAGTCAGGATTACATCCCACTACAAACACTGGTAAGTTAAATTTCATTTTTGCAAACATTACTGTCATAAATGATGGACATTTTCTGTCTAAACATCTGCATCAATGCAATATCTTATTCCTCCACCACCATTGCCCTCCAGCCCCAGAAATTATTCCAGTTCTAAGATCTCTAGCTGGTAATAGCAGTGTTGACAGCAATGTGATACATTACCCAGATGACATGGCAAGTTTGAAAGCAATAGGTCAGTTGAAAATCATTTGATTGTACTTGATGCAGTATCTGATAATAGAAGATAAACATGCATGTCTTGTCACTAAACTTTAATGTTGATACCTTCCGTGCCGATGTCAGAGATAAGACATAACTGTACCATATCAGCATAAAATCTTTATGGAACCACTATGTTTAAAGGAAGAATAACATTGTCTGTGTGTGTGTGTGTGTGTGTGTGTGTGCACTCGGATTTACTATGTTGTGGACACTGATCGAAAGTATAGACCTTCATTGTGGACACAGTTTACATTGTGGACACTACATGTTGGTGTCCACAAGGTACAGACCTGTAAATTATCATTTGATTCATGTACATCATTTTAAAACCAAAAGAGCACACCAACATTGTGAACCATATCCCACCACGAGTGTGTATCTTGGCCCGCTCCCGCGCAGCATCCAGTTTGTGTGAACCTACCTCACATACATTGCTGTTTGGCATGTCATCGCCATTCGATACCGCGATCTCTCATATCTTCTTATTGGGTATTCTCGCAATATCTACTCTTGTCATTTTAATTTATAATCTCAGTATAATTTGAAAATACTTGCAATCTCTTATTTTTACTTACTACAATTTCCCCCTGTCCAGTGAATCATTTCATAGAATGGAAAAACGAACTCAGCATGATTGCAGTGTATACAAGAAGCACACACAAAATCATTCGGTATATACAGTGCAAAATTATAATAATAAAATATTCTATTTAAGCAATATTAGACTAGACCAAGTGTGTATGAGTTTCCTTTTACTGAAAAATGTATTGCAACGTGTTGCGTACATACTGTATTACTTAAGTAACAGTACCACTGACCATAAACTCTCTCTCTCTCTCTCTCTCTCTCTCTCTCTCTCTCTCTCTCTCTCTCTCTCTCTCTCTCTCTCTCAGACTATAAAAATTGCAACAATCTCTATACTTGTAAATTAACCACTAGACAATATATTTGTACTTACTGCATAGTTTGACAACATATATATAATGTAATAAATATGGAGTATACACATTTCATAGCACCCCGTTTTAAGCAAATCTTAGATTTGTGTGATTATTGGGATTCGGCGCCATGAACAGATTCCTAGCCCGAAATAATTAGCCATGTACTAGGAGCAAACATCACGCAATTGAGTGTTAGTGAGTTTAAACAATGCCATAGTTCGCTAGTAGTGAATTCAGGTCCAATCCGAATGACTGTCCCTGGTGTAGCATAGTCCATATTAAAATCTAGTGGTGTATAATAGTGTTGTTGTTGAGGTGGCAGTATTTATGGTGGGAAACCTGTAAATTACTCAATGGAATCAATAAGTAGGGACTTGGTAGATACCGTTTATGTGTCCATAGTGGAAAATATATGCATTTATATTGGAGTAATGCGCCATTAAAAGCATGTATTGACTGGCCTAATGTGGCGTAGTGAAATAGTTCCCAGTGAAAAAAGGGATACATGGCATAACCGGGTAGAGGTACGGAAATCTAATGATTATGAAGAAAAACCAGGCAAATGTGCGGTTGATGGACTTTTGGCAAGTTGTTTTATCTGTGGTCTTGACTTGATTAAAGTAAAATTTAGTATATAAAAACAGACACGTCTGGCTTTCCAATTTACAACTCAAATTGTATGGAAGTCTTTGTAAATTATGGCAAAACATATGACTTCCAGTGTGATTTCGAGCTAGGGTTTGAAACTGCTCAGTCAAGTGAGACCCCTGTGCGTGTAACAATACATTCATAAATCGCTACAAAATTGTTTATTTCAACACGAAAATCGCTTAATTTCATCACATACAAAATTGATTATTTTTTTTCTTTTCCACTCGCTTGCTCCCCATAATCCCGACCTTTACCATTCATGTCAAATTGTGTGATATTCTTCGTGAAGACACTGCCTGTAATTGCGATAAAAGTAATCAGTTCATAACATAAGTATAGCTTCGTCGCAAAAGCTAACTTTTTCCTAAAGATTTTTTCTCCTCGAAAGAAAGCAATAAATCAGTGACATGAATGGTCATTTATTATTATAATATTATAATACACCTATTTTTCATCAGACTTGTGAACACGTGGTTCACAACTGGTTCCACAATAATAAGAAACACACACAGCATTATGAACACCGTGTCCATAACTACAATTTCGTGTCTACAATGTCGCGACGTTGACAATCAATAATTCATTTAGTGTACTGTGTATAGAAAATATGTTGGTAAAAAAAGAGCTAATAGAGGATATTTTCACCTTATTAAGCTTGTACGTGTTGTTTCAATGATTATTTAAGGATGTGTCCATAACTCGGTCCCTAATTGGATGGTTCACAAGTATAACAATCCGCATATGTGTATTAAGGGTGTAACGATATACCAATTTACCGGTATATTGCGATACAAAATACCCGATACGGTGTATCGCGATACGAATATAGTAATACCGGTATACCGTTTTTTTTTTTCTTCACCAACATTAGCCCGTCCGGAGGACCGGAACTAGCTTTGAGCACACCAATGTCTTGTATTAGGCTTAACGTAGTTACCAAAATGGCGGCTTCTTTGAATGAGCTAGTGAAAAACACAAGAGCAAAGAGTTCTGTTTGGAATAATTTTTCACTAAAAGGGAGTTTAGCACTAATACAGTTGACAAAACTGTCGCTGTGTGTAATATGTGCAAAACTGAAATCAAGCACGCAGGCGGTACGACAAACCTCTCGACTCATTTACGACGTCACCATCCATCAGTACTTTCCATAAGTACTGTGCAACAGAGTGACACAACCTCTAACGCAACAGCCGAAGGTTCCATTAAATGTGTACGTGTTGTTTCAGATCGACAACCAAAGATTGCGGATATGCTAGGTGCACAGAATAAATACAAATCTTCATCCCCTAGGTCCACAGCTATCACTCGTGCCATTGCTAGTTTCATCATTCACGATTTGCGGCCGTACAGTGTCATATCAAACAAAGGATTTCTAAACATGGCATCGGTGCTTGATCCACGATATGTTGTGCCATCTAGACAGGTCTTTTCTGAGAAAATTATCCCAGATATGTATTAACAAGTCAAGGAAGACGTTAAAGCATGCTTGCGCTTAGCATCTAAAGTTGCATTAACAACTGACAGTTGGACTTCCAGAGCAACGGAGTCATATGTTACAGTAACTGCATGTTTTATTTCTCTTGAATGGAAACTTCAGAGTTATGTGCTACAAACACGGGCTCTACATGAGAGTCACACAGGTGCAAATATTGCTGCAGTTCTGTTGTCAGCTGTTAATGAATGGGGAATTCCATCCAATCCTCCACTGGTAACTGACAATGCTTTAAACATGGCTGTCGCAGCATCAGAAGCAGGATGTAACCCACATATTGGTTGCTATGCACATACTTTAAATTTAGCTGCCCAGAAAGGCCTGAAAATCAATGATGTTAGCAGACTTCTTGGCAGGATCAGAAGAATTGTCAGCTTTTTTCACCGTAGTGCAGTTGCTGCAGAAATACTCAGAGACAAAATTGAGCTCCTAAATTTACCAAAACACAAACTAATTCAAGATGTTTGTACCCGATGGAACTTGGCAGCTGACATGATTGAAAGGTTTCTGGAACTACAACCAGCTGTATATGCTGCCCTAACCAGCAAAGAGGTGCGCAGTGTGAACAAAGATGTAAGTACCTTGTCGGAAACTGATATTAGCAATGCTGAAGAAGTATTGGCATGTTTGAAACCACTACGGACAGTCACAACAGTGTTGTGCACAGAAGAATCACCCACCACATCCATTATTCTTCCACTTGAAAATCAACTGTTGACTACACTTATGGCACCCTCAGATCATGATTCAACATTGGTGAAATACATGAAAGCAACTATTGTGAATGATCTTTCGACCAGATATGAAGGAAACAAGGATTTCCTCCAGATAGCAACTGCTCTAGACCCCAGGTTCAAAAACCTCCCTTTTCTGACTAACAACAGTCGATTTGAAGTCTTCAACCACTTGGTTCTGGCTGCATCCACTTCTTGCAAACAGAATCAGCCAAAGAAAGTTAAACAGGTATGCCAACAGGATTCAGCTACTGATGTTCCACCTCTTCCTGCATTACCAGCCTTGTTAGCTGAGGATATCGGCACTACATCTCACCAAATGAAAAGAATAAAGACAGATGAAGGCGCTTCTGACTCATCCACATTAGCTGAAGCTGACTTTGTTTCTGTCTTATCTACATCTGCTGACACTTGCATTGCTGTAACAGATGCAGGTTCTTTTTCTCCAAAGATAACTAACGCTGGTCTTGCTTCCATATTTGGAGATGTATATATTGTGAAAGTGGAGACAAATACTAGGACTGTTCTTGAAAAAGTAACTGAAGAAATCGAGAGGTACAAGGATCAAGAGTCCATTCCTCTTGCCCAGAACCCATTACAATGGTGGCGAGATCATCAACATCAGTTTCCTGTGTTTTCCAGTTATGCAAGAGAGGTGCTCTGCATACCAGCAACATCTGTCCCTTCTGAAAGAGTTTTCAGCAGTGCTGGTGATATTGTTTCAAGCCAAAGAGCAGCAAGAGAATGCTGACATGCTACTATTTCTGAAGAAGAACATGACTATACCTTAATGTCTCCTTTGTAAACACAATGAACTCTGGACTATGATGGATTCGCTTAAGACGGCTAGGACACATAAACAAGTTTCTCTAGAAAATGTTAATTTGTTAATCCTTTGTTTCAAACACAGCTAAATCAGCTGACATCTTCCAGTTTTGTCCAGTTGTAAAAGACTTTGTTTTATCTAGTCACATTAAATATTTTGTGTTCTTTTTTTTATTGGAGAAATGTATACTTTGACAGTGTTGCCAAGTTATAGATGAAAACAAAGGGTTTACATCAGCGATCAAATTATATTAATAGTTTAATTCTGATAGTCACAAAAATAATGTTTCTAGTCAGCCAGATTAGGTTCTTCTGTGATTTTATTTCTGCTGCCTGTTAAGCAGTTAGTCTTTCAGGTTCAAACCAAGAAGGTTTGGAATCACTGATATTATTAATTTATTATAATTTATAATATCATTCATTTTTTAAATCAAAGTAGGATATATATCAATGTGATAATTTGTAATTATGTGTAGTTTTTCTTGTGTTTATCCCTTGTCATGATTGTACTGCAAGAAATGAATCTTAGATCATTTGATTTAAAGATTTTCTAATCAGGCAAAATAACTATATAACTCTTTCCCAGTATTTTTGTTTCTTGCTTGTAAAAGTTCTCACATGTTGATATATATATATATATATTGTTTTCTCAACAACTGATGTTATTATTAGAGTTACTGGGTGTTTTGGTTGAATTAAAAACAAGATGGTTTCATTTTCTTCTTCATATTTTATTAAATGCAAGGACATTGCTCATTATTTCAGTACAAAATATGCAAAATCAACATTCAAGTCATATATGCTAATAATGACCAATACGTATTGATACGTATCGCAATACAGACATGCCATATTGCAATATATTGCAATACGTTTTGTCCTGGCAGTACTCACCCCTAATGTGTATGCATGTGTGTTTGCATGTATATATGTATGTATGGTTCAAATAATGATGTTGATTCGTAAATGTGAAATGTATGTCTGTCTGTCTGTTTGTGTGTGTATGCAGGTATATATATATGAGTGAAATAACGATGTTGATACATAAATGTGAAATGTATGTATGTATGTAGTATGTATGTATGTATGTATGTATGTATGTATGTATGTATGTATGTATGTATGTTTGTATCTCTGTGTGTGTGTGTGTTTATGCATGTATATATGTATGTATGGTTAAAATAACGATGTTGATTTGTAATGTGAAATGTATGTATGTATGTATGTCTATCTGTATGTGTGTGTATGCATGTATATGTGTATGTATGTATGGTTCAAATAACAATGTTGTTTCATAACTGAAATGTATGTCTGTCTGTCTTTGTGTGTATATGCATGTACATATGTATGGTGCAAATAACGATGTTGATACATAAATCTGAAATGTATGTATGTACATGTGTGTGCGTGTGTGTATGCATGTATATATGTATGTATGTATGGTTCAAATAACGATGTTGATTTGTAAATGTGAAATGTATGTCTGTCTGTATGTGTGTGTATGCATGAATATATGTATGGTTCATATATCGATGTTCATACGTAAATGTGGAATGTATGTATGTATGTGTGTGAGTGTGGATACACACATATATATATATATGTATGTTTAAAATAATGATGTTGATTTGTAATGTATGTATGAATGTATGTATGCATGTATGTATGTATGTATGTCTATCTGTCTGTATGTGTCTGTCTATGCATGTATATGTGTATGTATTGTTGGAATAGCAATGTTGTTTTGTAAATGTGAAATGTATGTCTGTCTGTCTTTTTGTGTATATGCATGTATATATGTATGGTTCAAATAATGATGATACATAAATGTGAAATAAATGTATGTATGTATGTATGTTTTGTGTGTTTTGTTTTTTATGGTTTAACGCCATTTTTAAGCACAATATAGGCTATACATGGCGGCCAGTATTAATGGTGGAGGAAGAACCGGGAAAGAACCACCGACCCACGAGAAGCTACTGGCAAGCTTTCTCACTTATCTACATTAGTCGAATCTTAGATTCGAACCCACGAAGACAGAGATGAAATGGCAGTGATCCATAACGAACAGCGCTTTAGGCCACTCGGGGCCCCATGTATGTATGTATGTGTGTGCATGTGTGTATGCATGTATATATGTATGTATGGTTAAAATAACGACGTTGATTCGTAATGTGAAATGTATCTATGTCTGTGTGTGTGTGTGTGTGCATGTGTAACATCCCTTGGAATATTGCACATCAGTATTTGGCCAGTTTAAAAAAAATAAAAGCTACATAAACTTTACAAATTTTCATTACTTTTGCAAAGCATATCAAGAAATATAGCTGCATACCCATGTAATTTGACTGTAAATCATAATGAAAAGACCTTACAAATATGGACTAACAGAATAAAAGCAAAACATCTGAAAATATGACCAGTGCACTGAAATATAGATACTAGCTTGTTCATGTTTGATTTTGGATCTGGGTTTCATTCTGGAGTCAATGGAGTTTATCAGGGAACCAATATGACATTACAGTAATACGTTACTGCCAGTATCAACATAATGTCTGCCTATAGCATTTTATGGAAATGCAAACAAAAATCTTAGAAGACAAAAGGGACAATATTCTCTTGAATGGTTTAAACAATCAGAAAGTCATCAACTTTAGATTTGAGTGTGTCTCATGGCCAGAGAGACAAATGCTGGCATCACTTAAATCTAAAAAAAAAGAAGGAACAAACAAAAATAACGTCAAGTATAAATTAAGTAAGACCATTTTTTAACAACTGTATCACTTTCAGATCACACTTCTGGACTTGTAAAATGCAATTTTAAGTAAACAGTTATAGTACATGATATTTCATGACGTGCTGTAAATTGGTTTTATAACTGAAACATAACATTTCATCTGTTTTACCAAGGTCTTAGAGTTGGCAGATCTACCAGGTGGGTGAGATATCAAGATCAATTAAGCAAAGTTACAGTTTGTGTTCTCTTTGCAGAGTAGACATGAATTTGTTTACTTCCAACTGATTGATATAAAAAACAGACATTTTAAGGATTTACAGTTTTTCTACCTGTCACTATTTCAGATTTTATGGTTTCATCCAGGCATTCCACCGGGACTGGCTACCAACTTGTGTTCATTCACTTATTTGAAATTTTAAGTTTCTTTGGTCATGTGACTTGACAAATACTATCTACCATTTCTTCTATTTGTTTTTGTTGTCTAATTATGCATTAAATGAACTGAGAATGAGAAATCTGTTATGATTGGAAATATTCTTACCTTTTATGTACCGTATCTGTACTTGCTTCCTATCTCCACTTGATAGTCACATGTCAAATCAGCCGATTCTAAGTTCATTGCAGAGATTCTTTTCATACAGCATAAAGTTGGATCGAATGGTAAATGCCGAACAGATGTCAATGAAGATGCATTTAATCAGATTTTGCCTGAAAATCAATGAAAGCTGTGTAAAATATGGCAATGTTTCTGAAAAATTTGTAAATTAAATTAATATTTTAACGTGGATGAACCGATGAAGATCTAAAATAAGAAGCAAAGAGAATACAAGTGTGTTATGCAATGAACTTGATATAAAATGAAACATGTAATAAATTTGAATTGAAAATACCATTTCCTGCATATTATGCCTGTCCATGATATTTTCATGTTTGTGGTTTAATATTAATTATAGATGTTTCAGTCAGAAAGTTCTCAAACTCATGTAGCATACATTTATGATATTTAAATATCAAAACATACTAGAAATGGCAGATTGATTATGGTTTATCACCATAATGTTTTATGCAGTTATTTAAATTTGTAGAATTTTAGTTATAAAGCTATAGTATTGTGTTGAAATATATTACTATACCCTAATATATATATATATATATATATATATATATATATATATATATATATATATATATATATATATATATATAATACACAGACACAATATCAAAGTTCCAAATTGTAACAACATCGCCAAAATGAAAGAATAATAAATAAATTTCAAATTTAATAAACATATTACAAAACAATAATAAAATTATTTCTTTTGCAGCCAAAAAGGTGAATGAAGATGAAGAGTCAGGATTACATCCCACTACAAACACTGGTAAGTTAAATTTCATTTTTGCAAACATTACTGTCATAAATGATGGACATTTTCTGTCTAAACATCTGCATCAATGCAATATCTTATTCCTCCACCACCATTGCCCTCCAGCCCCAGAAATTATTCCAGTTCTAAGATCTCTAGCTGGTAATAGCAGTGTTGACAGCAATGTGATACATTACCCAGATGACATGGCAAGTTTGAAAGCAATAGGTCAGTTGAAAATCATTTGATTGTACTTGATGCAGTATCTGATAATAGAAGATAAACATGCATGTCTTGTCACTAAACTTTAATGTTGATACCTTCCGTGCCGATGTCAGAGATAAGACATAACTGTACCATATCAGCATAAAATCTTTATGGAACCACTATGTTTAAAGGAAGAATAACATTGTCTGTGTGTGTGTGTGTGTGTGTGTGTGTGCACTCGGATTTACTATGTTGTGGACACTGATCGAAAGTATAGACCTTCATTGTGGACACAGTTTACATTGTGGACACTACATGTTGGTGTCCACAAGGTACAGACCTGTAAATTATCATTTGATTCATGTACATCATTTTAAAACCAAAAGAGCACACCAACATTGTGAACCATATCCCACCACGAGTGTGTATCTTGGCCCGCTCCCGCGCAGCATCCAGTTTGTGTGAACCTACCTCACATACATTGCTGTTTGGCATGTCATCGCCATTCGATACCGCGATCTCTCATATCTTCTTATTGGGTATTCTCGCAATATCTACTCTTGTCATTTTAATTTATAATCTCAGTATAATTTGAAAATACTTGCAATCTCTTATTTTTACTTACTACAATTTCCCCCTGTCCAGTGAATCATTTCATAGAATGGAAAAACGAACTCAGCATGATTGCAGTGTATACAAGAAGCACACACAAAATCATTCGGTATATACAGTGCAAAATTATAATAATAAAATATTCTATTTAAGCAATATTAGACTAGACCAAGTGTGTATGAGTTTCCTTTTACTGAAAAATGTATTGCAACGTGTTGCGTACATACTGTATTACTTAAGTAACAGTACCACTGACCATAAACTCTCTCTCTCTCTCTCTCTCTCTCTCTCTCTCTCTCTCTCTCTCTCTCTCTCTCTCTCTCTCTCTCTCTCTCTCTCAGACTATAAAAATTGCAACAATCTCTATACTTGTAAATTAACCACTAGACAATATATTTGTACTTACTGCATAGTTTGACAACATATATATAATGTAATAAATATGGAGTATACACATTTCATAGCACCCCGTTTTAAGCAAATCTTAGATTTGTGTGATTATTGGGATTCGGCGCCATGAACAGATTCCTAGCCCGAAATAATTAGCCATGTACTAGGAGCAAACATCACGCAATTGAGTGTTAGTGAGTTTAAACAATGCCATAGTTCGCTAGTAGTGAATTCAGGTCCAATCCGAATGACTGTCCCTGGTGTAGCATAGTCCATATTAAAATCTAGTGGTGTATAATAGTGTTGTTGTTGAGGTGGCAGTATTTATGGTGGGAAACCTGTAAATTACTCAATGGAATCAATAAGTAGGGACTTGGTAGATACCGTTTATGTGTCCATAGTGGAAAATATATGCATTTATATTGGAGTAATGCGCCATTAAAAGCATGTATTGACTGGCCTAATGTGGCGTAGTGAAATAGTTCCCAGTGAAAAAAGGGATACATGGCATAACCGGGTAGAGGTACGGAAATCTAATGATTATGAAGAAAAACCAGGCAAATGTGCGGTTGATGGACTTTTGGCAAGTTGTTTTATCTGTGGTCTTGACTTGATTAAAGTAAAATTTAGTATATAAAAACAGACACGTCTGGCTTTCCAATTTACAACTCAAATTGTATGGAAGTCTTTGTAAATTATGGCAAAACATATGACTTCCAGTGTGATTTCGAGCTAGGGTTTGAAACTGCTCAGTCAAGTGAGACCCCTGTGCGTGTAACAATACATTCATAAATCGCTACAAAATTGTTTATTTCAACACGAAAATCGCTTAATTTCATCACATACAAAATTGATTATTTTTTTTCTTTTCCACTCGCTTGCTCCCCATAATCCCGACCTTTACCATTCATGTCAAATTGTGTGATATTCTTCGTGAAGACACTGCCTGTAATTGCGATAAAAGTAATCAGTTCATAACATAAGTATAGCTTCGTCGCAAAAGCTAACTTTTTCCTAAAGATTTTTTCTCCTCGAAAGAAAGCAATAAATCAGTGACATGAATGGTCATTTATTATTATAATATTATAATACACCTATTTTTCATCAGACTTGTGAACACGTGGTTCACAACTGGTTCCACAATAATAAGAAACACACACAGCATTATGAACACCGTGTCCATAACTACAATTTCGTGTCTACAATGTCGCGACGTTGACAATCAATAATTCATTTAGTGTACTGTGTATAGAAAATATGTTGGTAAAAAAAGAGCTAATAGAGGATATTTTCACCTTATTAAGCTTGTACGTGTTGTTTCAATGATTATTTAAGGATGTGTCCATAACTCGGTCCCTAATTGGATGGTTCACAAGTATAACAATCCGCATATGTGTATTAAGGGTGTAACGATATACCAATTTACCGGTATATTGCGATACAAAATACCCGATACGGTGTATCGCGATACGAATATAGTAATACCGGTATACCGTTTTTTTTTTTCTTCACCAACATTAGCCCGTCCGGAGGACCGGAACTAGCTTTGAGCACACCAATGTCTTGTATTAGGCTTAACGTAGTTACCAAAATGGCGGCTTCTTTGAATGAGCTAGTGAAAAACACAAGAGCAAAGAGTTCTGTTTGGAATAATTTTTCACTAAAAGGGAGTTTAGCACTAATACAGTTGACAAAACTGTCGCTGTGTGTAATATGTGCAAAACTGAAATCAAGCACGCAGGCGGTACGACAAACCTCTCGACTCATTTACGACGTCACCATCCATCAGTACTTTCCATAAGTACTGTGCAACAGAGTGACACAACCTCTAACGCAACAGCCGAAGGTTCCATTAAATGTGTACGTGTTGTTTCAGATCGACAACCAAAGATTGCGGATATGCTAGGTGCACAGAATAAATACAAATCTTCATCCCCTAGGTCCACAGCTATCACTCGTGCCATTGCTAGTTTCATCATTCACGATTTGCGGCCGTACAGTGTCATATCAAACAAAGGATTTCTAAACATGGCATCGGTGCTTGATCCACGATATGTTGTGCCATCTAGACAGGTCTTCTCTGAGAAAATTATCCCAGATATGTATTAACAAGTCAAGGAAGACGTTAAAGCATGCTTGCGCTTAGCATCTAAAATTGCATTAACAACTGACAGTTGGACTTCCAGAGCAACGGAGTCATATGTTACAGTAACTGCATGTTTTATTTCTCTTGAATGGAAACTTCAGAGTTATGTGCTACAAACACGGGCTCTACATGAGAGTCACACAGGTGCAAATATTGCTGCAGTTCTGTTGTCAGCTGTTAATGAATGGGGAATTCCATCCAATCCTCCACTGGTAACTGACAATGCTTTAAACATGGCTGTCGCAGCATCAGAAGCAGGATGTAACCCACATATTGGTTGCTATGCACATACTTTAAATTTAGCTGCCCAGAAAGGCCTGAAAATCAATGATGTTAGCAGACTTCTTGGCAGGATCAGAAGAATTGTCAGCTTTTTTCACCGTAGTGCAGTTGCTGCAGAAATACTCAGAGACAAAATTGAGCTCCTAAATTTACCAAAACACAAACTAATTCAAGATGTTTGTACCCGATTGAACTTGGCAGCTGACATGATTGAAAGGTTTCTGGAACTACAACCAGCTGTATATGCTGCCCTAACCAGCAAAGAGGTGCGCAGTGTGAACAAAGATGTAAGTACCTTGTCGGAAACTGATATTAGCAATGCTGAAGAAGTATTGGCATGTTTGAAACCACTACGGACAGTCACAACAGTGTTGTGCACAGAAGAATCACCCACCACATCCATTATTCTTCCACTGCAAAATCAACTGTTGACTACACTTATGGCACCCTCAGATCATGATTCAACATTGGTGAAATACATGAAAGCAACTATTGTGAATGATCTTTCGACCAGATATGAAGGAAACAAGGATTTCCTCCAGATAGCAACTGCTCTAGACCCCAGGTTCAAAAACCTCCCTTTTCTGACTAACAACAGTCGATTTGAAGTCTTCAACCACTTGGTTCTGGCTGCATCCACTTCTTGCAAACAGAATCAGCCAAAGAAAGTTAAACAGGTATACCAACAGGATTCAGCTACTGATGTTCCACCTCTTCCTGCATTACCAGCCTTGTTAGCTGAGGATATCGGCACTACATCTCACCAAATGAAAAGAATAAAGACAGATGAAGGCGCTTCTGACTCATCCACATTAGCTGAAGTTGACTTTGTTTCTGTCTTATCTACATCTGCTGACACTTGCATTGCTGTAACAGATGCAGGTTCTTTTTCTCCAAAGATAACTAACGCTGGTCTTGCTTCCATATTTGGAGATGTATATATTGTGAAAGTGGAGACAAATACTAGGACTGTTCTTGAAAAAGTAACTGAAGAAATCGAGAGGTACAAGGATCAAGAGTCCATTCCTCTTGCCCAGAACCCATTACAATGGTGGCGAGATCATCAACATCAGTTTCCTGTGTTATCCAGTTATGCAAGAGAGGTGCTCTGCATACCAGCAACATCTGTCCCTTCTGAAAGAGTTTTCAGCAGTGCTGGTGATATTGTTTCAAGCCAAAGAGCAGCAAGAGAATGCTGACATGCTACTATTTCTGAAGAAGAACATGACTATACCTTAATGTCTCCTTTGTAAACACAATGAACTCTGGACTTTGATGGATTCGCTTAAGACGGCTAGGACACATAAACAAGTTTCTCTAGAAAATGTTAATTTGTTAATCCTTTGTTTCAAACACAGCTAAATCAGCTGACATCTTCCAGTTTTGTCCAGTTGTAAAAGACTTTGTTTTATCTAGTCACATTAAATATTTTGTGTTCTTTTTTTTATTGGAGAAATGTATACTTTGACAGTGTTGCCAAGTTATAGATGAAAACAAAGGGTTTACATCAGCGATCAAATTATATTAATAGTTTAATTCTGATAGTCACAAAAATAATGTTTCTAGTCAGCCAGATTAGGTTCTTCTGTGATTTTATTTCTGCTGCCTGTTAAGCAGTTAGTCTTTCAGGTTCAAACCAAGAAGGTTTGGAATCACTGATATTATTAATTTATTATAATTTATAATATCATTCTTTTTTTAAATCAAAGTAGGATATATATCAATGTGATAATTTGTGATTATGTGTAGTTTTTCTTGTGTTTATCCCTTGTCATGATTGTACTGCAAGAAATGAATCTTAGATCATTTGATTTAAAGATTTTCTAATCAGGCAAAATAACTATATAACTCTTTCCCAGTATTTTTGTTTCTTGCTTGTAAAAGTTCTCACATGTTGATATATATATATATATTGTTTTCTCAACAACTGATGTTATTATTAGAGTTACTGGGTGTTTTGGTTGAATTAAAAACAAGATGGTTTCATTTTCTTCTTCATATTTTATTAAATGCAAGGACATTGCTCATTATTTCAGTACAAAATATGCAAAATCAACATTCAAGTCATATATGCTAATGATGACCAATACGTATTGATACGTATCGCAATACAGACATGCCATATTGCAATATATTGCAATACGTTTTGTCCTGGCAGTACTCACCCCTAATGTGTATGCATGTGTGTTTGCATGTATATATGTATGTATGGTTAAAATAACGATGTTGATTCGTAAGGTGAAATGTATGTATGTCTGTATGTGTGTGTGTGTTTGCATGTATATATGTATGTATGGTTCAAATAATGATGTTGATTCGTAAATGTGAAATGTATGTCTGTCTGTCTGTTTGTGTGTGTATGCAGGTATATATATATGAGTGAAATAACGATGTTGATACATGAATGTGAAATGTATGTATGTATGTAGTATGTATGTATGTATGTATGTATGTATGTATGTATGTATGTATGTATGTATGTATGTATCTATGTGTGTGTGTGTTTATGCATGTATATATGTATGTATGGTTAAAATAACGATGTTGATTTGTAATGTGAAATGTATGTATGTATGTATGTCTATCTGTGTGTGTATGCATGTATATGTGTATGTATGTATGGTTCAAATAACAATGTTGTTTCATAACTGAAATGTATGTCTGTCTGTCTTTGTGTGTATATGCATGTACATATGTATGGTGCAAATAACGATGTTGATACATAAATCTGAAATGTATGTATGTACATGTGTGTGCGTGTGTGTATGCATGTATATATGTATGTATGTATGGTTCAAATAACGATGTTGATTTGTAAATGTGAAATGTATGTCTGTCTGTATGTGTGTGTATGCATGAATATATGTATGGTTCATATATCGATGTTCATACGTAAATGTGGAATGTATGTATGTATGTGTGTGAGTGTGGATACACACATATATATATATGTATGTTTAAAATAATGATGTTGATTTGTAATGTATGTATGAATGTATGTATGTATGTATGTATGTATGTCTATCTGTCTGTATGTGTCTGTCTATGCATGTATATGTGTATGTATTGTTGGAATAGCAATGTTGTTTTGTAAATGTGAAATGTATGTCTGTCTGTCTTTTTGTGTATATGCATGTATATATGTATGGTTCAAATAATGATGATACATAAATGTGAAATAAATGTATGTATGTATGTATGTTTTGTGTGTTTTGTTTTTTATGGTTTAACGCCATTTTTAAGCACAATATAGGCTATACATGGCGGCCAGTATTAATGGTGGAGGAAGAACCGGGAAAGAACCACCGACCCACGAGAAGCTACTGGCAAGCTTTCTCACTTATCTACATTAGTCGAATCTTAGATTCGAACCCACGAAGACAGAGATGAAATGGCAGTGATCCATAACGAACAGCGCTTTAGGCCACTCGGGGCCCCATGTATGTATGTATGTGTGTGCATGTGTGTATGCATGTATATATGTATGTATGGTTAAAATAACGACGTTGATTCGTAATGTGAAATGTATCTATGTCTGTGTGTGTGTGTGTGTGCATGTGTAACATCCCTTGGAATATTGCACATCAGTATTTGGCCAGTTTAAAAAAAATAAAAGCTACATAAACTTTACAAATTTTCATTACTTTTGCAAAGCATATCAAGAAATATAGCTGCATACCCATGTAATTTGACTGTAAATCATAATGAAAAGACCTTACAAATATGGACTAACAGAATAAAAGCAAAACATCTGAAAATATGACCAGTGCACTGAAATATAGATACTAGCTTGTTCATGTTTGATTTTGGATCTGGGTTTCATTCTGGAGTCAATGGAGTTTATCAGGGAACCAATATGACATTACAGTAATACGTTACTGCCAGTATCAACATAATGTCTGCCTATAGCATTTTATGGAAATGGCAAACAAAAATCTTAAAAGACAAAAGGGACAATATTCTCTTGAATGGTTTAAACAATCAGAAAGTCATCAACTTTAGATTTGAGTGTGTCTCATGGCCAGAGAGACAAATGCTGGCATCACTTAAATCTAAAAAAAAAGAAGGAACAAACAAAAATAACGTCAAGTATAAATTAAGTAAGACCATTTTTTAACAACTGTATCACTTTCAGATCACACTTCTGGACTTGTAAAATGCAATTTTAAGTAAACAGTTATAGTACATGATATTTCATGACGTGCTGTAAATTGGTTTTATAACTGAAACATAACATTTCATCTGTTTTACCAAGGTCTTAGAGTTGGCAGATCTACCAGGTGGGTGAGATATCAAGATCAATTAAGCAAAGTTACAGTTTGTGTTCTCTTTGCAGAGTAGACATGAATTTGTTTACTTCCAACTGATTGATATAAAAAACAGACATTTTAAGGATTTACAGTTTTTCTACCTGTCACTATTTCAGATTTTATGGTTTCATCCAGGCATTCCACCGGGACTGGCTACCAACTTGTGTTCATTCACTTATTTGAAATTTTAAGTTTCTTTGGTCATGTGACTTGACAAATACTATCCACCATTTCTTATATTTGTTTTTGTTGTCTAATTATGCATTAAATGAACTGAGAATGAGAAATCTGTTATGATTGGAAATATTCTTACCTTTTATGTACCGTATCTGTACTTGCTTCCTATCTCCACTTGATAGTCACATGTCAAATCAGCCGATTCTAAGTTCATTGCAGAGATTCTTTTCATACAGCATAAAGTTGGATCGAATGGTAAATGCCGCACAGATGTCAATGAAGATGCATTTAATCAGATTTTGCCTGAAAATCAATGACTGCTGTGTAAAATATGGCAATGTTTCTGAAAAATTTGTAAATTAAATTAATATTTTAACGTGGATGAACCGATGAAGATCTAAAATAAGAAGCAAAGAGAATACAAGTGTGTTATGCAATGAACTTGATATAAAATGAAACATGTAATAAATTTGAATTGAAAATACCATTTCCTGCATAATATGCCTGTACATGATAATATTTGATATTTTCATCATGCTGATGTTTGTGGTTTAATATTAATTATAGATGTTTCAGTCAGATAGTTCTCAAACTCATGTAGCATACATTTATGATATTTAAATATCAAAACATACTAGAAATGACAGATTAATTATGGATTATCACCATAATGTTTTATGCAGTTATTTAAATTTGTAGAATTTTAGTTATATAGCTATAGTATTGTGTTGAAATATATTACTATACCCTAATATATATATATATATATATATATATATATATATATATATATATATATATATATATATATATATATATATATATATATAATACACAGACACAGTATCAAAGTTCCAAATTGTAACAACATCGCCAAAATGAAAGAATAATAAATAAATTTCAAATTTAATAAACATATTACAAAACAATAATAAAATTATTTCTTTTGCAGCCAAAAAGGTGAATGAAGATGAAGAGTCCGGATTACATCCCACTACAAACACTGGTAAGTTAAATTTCATTTTTGCAAACATTACTGTCATAAATGATGGACATTTTCTGTCTAAACATCTGCATCAATGCAATATCTTATTCCTCCACCACCATTGCCCTCCAGCCCCAGAAATTATTCCAGTTCTAAGATCTTTAGCTGGTAATAGCAGTGTTGATAGCAATGTGATACATTACCCAGATGACATGGCAAGTTTGAAAGCAATAGGTCAGTTGAAAATCAGTTGATTGTACTTGATGCAGTATCTGATAATAGAAGATAAACATGCATGTCTTGTCACTAAACTTTAATGTTGATACCTTCCGTGCCGATGTCAGAGATAAGACATAACTGTACCATATCAGCATAAAATCTTTATGGAACCACTATGTTTAAAGGAAGAATAACATTGTCTGTGTGTGTGCACTCGGATTTACTATGTCCTCAAATTCCTCTTCGTCGTCATCACTTTCGAAAAGTTGCTGTATGTCCTGAATCAATTAAATACTGCTCACCGAGACAAAGCATTGTAACTATGTTGAGCGCATCAAAGCTTACCTGGCGCCGATTACCGTGAAAATACCACACCGAGTCAATGAAGCATTGAAGCCATTGATCACTGTATAATCGCAAAGATATCTCAAATACTATGATTTAAGATGAGAAATAAAACTAAGTAACAAGCTTATTTTCCAAAGAGGAAAAAAATGTTTTCCGACTTCATACATTGATTATTTTGTTCCACAACGTATCAGTGTTCCCGTAAGAAAGAACCCGTAGTCGCAAAAAATATGTCCCCAACAGATGCTCTGATGAGAACATTAACACTAGTTGAATTCTACACATTATATTTCAATTCAACCAATAATAAATGAAGAAAAATTCAATTAGATCAACAGTTATGGAATACGGTACTGAACATTTAAGGAACAAGTACGGTAATCCACATAGTGGTATTTGTTCCGCTCCAATGCGGCACTTTGCACAGCTTTTGAACAAGTTGCCAGTCGTTATGTACATGTATTTCCGGCCGAGGCACAGAACAAAACTTGACACAGTGATGTGAAATGAAACCAGTTTATTAACATAAGCAATCAAAGAACAAGACTATTTGCAGGCGTTATTTATTTCTTTAATACGGCTAGTACCGGTAAACATTTTAGTGACAATGCAATGTACAATGGATTTAATATTTCACAAGTAGTGAATGTGATACATGTAGCCGGCTATAGTACCTTCATCCTCTTCAGATCGACCTGGAAAAAAATCTTTTTTTTTTGTTCTTGTATACAACGCGCACCCCCGACTTAAGATAAGAAAATTAAGTAAAAAAAAGTGCTCGTTATACACACCAAAATACGGTACTTGTGCCTCTTTGCTAGTTCACATTGCCCCTCTTGCATGATATACCTCGCTGTGTGTGTCGCTATCTGTCTGCATCCATAATCCTTTTTGCTATATGTACATGGCTTTGCTATGCCTTTGCAGCCATTGTTCTTCTAGCATTATGAATCTGTATGTGTGGCCAAGTAATCTTATGCTATGTCTCTGCATCCATTGTCCTTCTTCCATTATATATGTGGTTCTGTGGCTAAGTACTCCTTTGCTATGTCTCTGCAGCCTTTTCTATCTTGCATTATGTATCTGTCTGTGCGGCCATGTAATATTATGCTAGGTCTCTTTATCAGATTGGGCAAGTTTCTTGTCCGCAAAATATATAGTTTGAGAATTATTTTAGCTAGTACCAGGCTGTGTGGCTAAGTAATCCATTGTTTTGTCTCGGTATCCATTGTCCTTTTTACATTATGTACAATGGCTATGTGGCCAAATTATCTTGTGCTGTGTATCTGTATTGATTGTCCTTCTTGCATTTTCTATCTGGCTGAGTGGCCAAGTAATCTTATGCTATGTCTCTGCATCCATCGTCCTTCTTGCATTATCTACCTGGCTGTGTGGCCAAGTAATTGTATTATATGTCTCTGTATCCATTGTCCTTCTTGCTATATGTACATGGCTGAGTGTCAAAATGATTTTGTGCTATGTCTCTGCATCCATTGACCATCTTGCATTATGAATCTGGCTAATTGGCCAAGCAATGTTATGCTATGTATCTGGATCTATCATCATTGATGCATTATATACCAGTCTGATATAAACATAATAAATATTCGTCATGATACATTCGCTTTAAGAGACATCCCAAATGGGGTTTACTTCTAGGGTCCTATGCTATCGGGAAATAGTTGGGAAAAATGATAATTTGTTTCCTGACTGTGAAAGGTCCTTGAAGTTTGCAACTATTAATGAACATTGGGAAAAAAACAATATCCTTATCTTTTTTCAGATGGGTTAGCAAACTTAAACATTGTTAAATCATCTTATACCTGCATGTAGTTGATATGAAAACTATCTATTTTCTCAGAAATTACGAGTATTAAATTCTTTATGTCTTTAATTGTGTCCAAGATGATAAAACTAATGCATTGATACAATTTGATCTGGTACTAGCGATTTTGATTGCCATTTGAACGAGCACACAAAATCTCACAACTGCCATTTTCAAATATTGAAGAAGAAAAATATGTAATTAAAGTCGTATAATAGTTTTAATGAAAATACGAAAATGAAATAACACAAGTTCTAACTAAAGCATGTTTATTGTAAAAATGCTGTAAATGTTCATGCATTCATTTGTGTTCATTGTTGACCGCATGTATGTCCTTAATATTGATTATGTACTTCCATGTGCACTCAGTATTAACTACATGCATCCATCCATATGTCCTAAATATTGACCACATTTATCCATCCATATGTCCTAAATATTGAAAACATGCATCCATATGTTGTCAAAATTTACCACATGTATCCTTGTATATTCAGTGTTGATCACATATATCCATATCTACTCAGTATTGACTAAAGACGTCCATATGCAATTAGTATTGATCAAGTATCCATTTATTTATCATTATTGACCACAGCCATCCATATGTGCTCCGTATTGACCACATGGATCCATCTGTTGTCTGTATGGTACTAGGACCAAATGTCCCCGGACGAAATGTCCCGGACATAATGTCCCTGACAAAATGTCCCCATACAAAAACGTCCCGGACAAAATGTCCCCACATGTTACAATAAATTAATCATATTCATGTTATTTTAAATATATAATAATTAATAGGCTTCGATATTTCACCAATAAAATGTAGCCTGTAAAGTGTTAACTTACGTGTTACTTGTGATCATCAGTCTCGACATATACATGTGCAGTTAATCAAAGGCCTCTTTAAGTGAAGCCATCTTTAGGTAATCAAAGGACTCTTTAAATGAAGCCATCTTTAGGTAATCAAATCAATATGAATGTTCTTGTAATGTAATGTAATGTAATGTAAATGTTGTTGTCAATAGTATGTATGTGTAGGTATTGGAATGCCGCATTCCAAAGTAATTGTTAGGCTGCTCGCTTATTGTAGTATACCTGTATGCCTGGTTCAGAATTAATTAGGCTCGAGGCATTGTAATAGATTGAAAAGCCACTGCATTGAGATTTGTTTGAGAACGCTTAAAAGGCGCCGAAAAGCCGAATTTATAAGAAACGAACAAAGTCTGAAAGAAACCGCTACTTAACCCGGAATTATACGCGTACGTGGATCAGTTCTTGGCTTTTATCATAGATGGTGTCGAAAAGGGCCTCGGGCCGTCAAACGAGTATTTAAAGGACTCCGCAATATTATATAGCTGTAAATGTAATTCGAATGTTTAATAAAAGACGAATGTTTAATAAAAGATAAAAAAATAATTAAGGAAGATGCTGAAATTTATAATGTCACAGAAGGGAACAAGGAAGCTTGTAGTCGGAGGATTCTTATTCACGAAGCATAGAAACGGTGCAGATGGAAAAGAAATTTGGCGTTGCGAGGACCGGAACTGTCGGGTGCGAATTCATACTCTGAATAATGCAATTATTGAGGAAGTTGGAACGCATAGTCATGCAGTTACCCACGGAAGAATGTCTGTTGAAGAAGCAAGAAGCGAAATGAAGAGGCAGGCTCGGGAAACAGAAGAACCCAGTAGACGCATTGTACAACGGGCTCTGCTGGCTGTACCTGTTGACGACGCCCATCTTCTGCCTGCTCGTGAGACCTTATCACGTGATGTCCGAAGACAGCGTTTGAAGACCAGATGTATTGCAGATGGAGATGATATGTCGTACGACACAAGACGGTAACTTATTTTTAAGAATCGAAGACGATGACATGCTCGTCTTTGCTGCAGATGACGATCTACATTTTCTGCAACAGTGTCAGCATTGGTTCGCTGACGGAACATTTCGTGTCACACCTGAAGGCTTTGATCAGCTTTACACCTTACATGGATTCCACAACAACTCCATATTCCCATGTGCATATGCTCTACTGCCGGGTCGTTCTCAAGCAGTATATGATAGATTTCTCAATCACATAACGACGCTGTCGAACGTTGAACAACCTTTATCCATTGTTACGGACTTCGAGCTGGCTGCTGTCAACGCCTTCAAAGACAAGTTCCCGAATGCAACATTGGTGGGTTGTATGTTTCATTTTGGGCAATGCATATGGAGACAAGTGCAACAGCATGGATTAGCAGCCACTTACAATAATGATCCTGAATTTGCTACTAAGGTAAAGCGTCTAATGGCTCTTGCATTTGTTCCTACTGCGGATGTCATTGCAGCTTTTGAGGAGCTTACAGATGATGATGATTATCGTAATATGGATGTCATTCTGGACTACTTTGAGGACAATTTTATCGGGATACAGAGGCGAAACAGAAGAGCTCCACCAAGGTTTGAACTTACGCTGTGGAACCAATACGACCGCGTCCTTAATAAATTACCTCGTAGCAATAATGCAGTCGAAGGATGGCATAACAGCTTCAACAACTCAGTTGGAATTGCACATCCAACTGCGATTGCCTTATCAAAGAAAATCAAGATAGAACAACACAGCATGGCACTGTTTCGCAGACAACTGGAACTTGGACAACCACAGAGAAAAATACGCAAGACATACAAGCAAGTAGATGTAGCCTTGTTCACCATTGTTTCTGATTACAACAACCGTGACAGAATGCAGTATCTTACTGACATTTCTAGAGTCCTTAGAACTGACATTGTATGAGAAAAGACTATCTCCAAATAACTGGATATAACTTCCTACTCTTTTATATGTATTTTCCCTCTTGCTTCTAATAAAATCTGTTTAAAATAACATGAATATGATTAATTTATTGTAACATGTGGGGACTTTTTGTCCGGGACATTTTTGTATGGGGACATTTTGTCCTGGGACATTTTGTCAGGGACATTATGTCCGGGACATTTTGGGTCGGGACATTTTGTCCTGTTACCGTCTGTATTGACCATAGGCATCCATATATTACTCAGTAATGATCATTAAGCACACCTTTCAAGCATATTTGAATACAACAATAGTTCAATAGTTATATCGGAAGCTAAAATTGATTAACTTTTCAGGTATTGCACCATCTGACTTTATCAAAATCTTTTAAGTGATTATATTTTATGCCATAATCTACCATTTTTTATAGATCCAAGACCTCAAGAACGAAAGAGAAGGGCAGAGACATCTGCAACAAAGAAATCCAATATTTGTCTTTTGATGTGAACTCTAATCGTTTCCAAAATACCATCAGACAGAATTCTTGGACTTCTTGAAGGAATGCAGCTTATACAATAAATCATGATTCTATACCATTGGGCAATATTCTTTGACTTCTTGAAGGAATGCAGCTTGTACCATTAATTGAGATTCTATGCCATTGGAGAATATCTGTTGAATTCTTGAAGGAATGCAATTAGAAATTGTAATTCTATACCATCGGACAATATCCTTTGACTTCTTGAAGGAATGCAGTTTATACAATAAATTGTGATTCTATACCATCAGACAATATCTTTTGTTTTGAAGGAATGCAATTTATATAAGAATTCATTTAAAGGTTATTTTTTCAAGATTACTATTTTTTGCAGTATATAAATTGTACAGAATTGCAACAGTTGTGATTTACCTTGCTGTATGTTTAATAAGTTTATTTGAAAGTGATTATCATCAGACAATTTTTCTTCAGTTCTAATATTTACATTTATAGAAATTTTATTTAAATTAGAACCATATAGCCTTTACAGTGTTGACATGTCATAAATCCTAACACAAAATTACATAAAAAGCATAGATTAAATCAAATTACCCACACTCAAGGCTTATGTAACAACTATACTAACAAGTAAGACTCCAAAAGCTGCACTACCATATTGTTATATAATTTTAATTTGATTGACTGATCCTTTTCTGTGATTGAGGATAGAGCTTTACATGTTTATAAGTTGTAAATATTCTTTACTGCTATTTGAGGCCAAGTTCTTACCCGTTTACAAAATTAAGAATGTTTGGAAGATAACTTAGTTTATTGAGTTCTACATTCTATACTGTGAAGCTAAACAAAAGTATTCATCCGTTTTATGTTCACTATGTGGAATAATGTACTCCTGTATTCAAATGAAATTTAAGAAGAATCATTTATTCAAATATTTTTTGAAGTTTCAAGGTGTTTATTGATTTTTTGGAGTAAAATTATACTTTGACATTATTATAATTTCATTTGGGATTCTATCACTACATGACTATTGGCACATAAGCTCGATCGAAACTGTTGGTACAACAGAACATTCAAATCATTTTGAATATTCTACAATTTTGTCCTTCTGATATAATATTTAAGACTTAATTCACAAGATTGTAAGGCTCTTTTAAATTTTCATTTTGTATCATAGAGAATCAATTTTTCTTGAATTTTACAAAAAGTGTTGATTCCGCTTATTTGTTACTTAGTTCAGGAGCGCTGCCACTAATCGTGGGCTCATCGACAAATTGAATTTTTTAAAAACATTTTAGAGCTATTTAATGAAATGGCATTAAAATTTAATTTCTTCTTTAAAATTGTCATCGTCCTTGTATTATGAATTAATTGAGATATTTAAGAAATCTTTCATGAAACCGCCTAATATTAGCAATCTCACATAATATGTTATGTTGAGACCTTTTTCTCCAAATCTTACGAAGGAGGAGTTAAAGGCAATGAGGAATGACAGGTTGATTGAGTTTGCCAGATATGTTCATAGCAAAGCAACAACTAAAATATTTGATTCAGAATTTGGAGGAAATGAATTTGCATTAATATTCTCTGGGCTTGTATAGTAAGTCTCTTATCTGAGTTTTATAGAAATATTAAAAGAATTCCAGTTAAAAGACCAGATGAACCATGAGCTTCAGCTTCAAAAGAAAATTAAACTAAACAGTTGATTTAAAGTTTAATGCATATGTTTGCCTTCCATAATATGAACAATCTGATCAACAGTCAAATTTTATTTTCCAGCAAGTTATGCATGAATTGGGCATACAGCCATTTCAATGCTCATTCTATCACCCTAAAGACATACAGCCATTTCAATGCTCATCCGATCACCCTGAAGGTTATGGGGGCTCTAGAAACATTACATCAAACTTTAAAGAATATGTTTTGTTCATATTTCTTTGATACAGAAAATGATTTCCTATTGCTTCCTGTTTGGATATTATTCTGAGAATCATGTATGTATGTATGTATAGATGGATGGATGGATGTAAGTGTACATATGCATGATTGTATTATGTAAATATCATGTATGTTTGCATTCACTATTTTGTCTTTCTCTTCTTTTGAACACCTGTGAAAACAAAATTATGTTCTGCATATTTGCAACATAACAGAAAACAAACTGAAAACCTTCACCTGGTGAAGCAAAATGAATTTCTGCACAATTTCAACAACCATGAAACATTTGGAAATTCTATATATTTTAAAACACATGAAAACATATTCAAATTCTGCACATTTCAGCAAACATTAAAACATTTAAAATCTGCAGAAGAAGAATTATCAAAATAACTTTTGTTTCACTTTTAAAATTTGCAAATCTGGAAATATGTTATTAATTTGACCTAATAGTAATCCCCATAATGTAATATTTCTATTATTAAATCAATAAACCATAACCATTTAGATATGTAGCTGTTTTTTGATCAAATAACTAGAATGGGAATTACCCAAATTTTGATATTGGTTTACGGAAGAGAGAGAGAGTGTGTGTGTTAGTGACTATATGTTTAATGGGAATAAAACCATCCTTTTAACTTGGGCAGATTTTGCCTTAATCTGAAATGGTCATTGTGTTTTTGGCACCATATATAAATGATACATATGGATCTTACCATTACAATATACACGACACAAGTGGATATTTCCATTACAAGTAGTCAAATCACCTTATTACCTATATACATGATACGAATGGATATTTCCATTACAAGTAGTCAAATCACCTTATTACCTATATACATGATACGAATGGATATTTCCATTACAAGTACAGTCAAATCACCTTATTACCTATATAAATGATACAGTTAGATTTTACCATTATAGTCATCAAACTATTACCTATATAAATGATATAGATACAAATTGGATTTGTCCTTACATGTACAGTCACATATTATCAGTACATGCATTACCAGTATGGTAGCAGACCTATAATGCATCTATACATGATATAAACACAACTGAATATTTCCATTATCAGTAGAGATGTAATCCTTCATTACCTATTTACATGACAAAAATATTGTAACAATTTGAATATTTCCATTATCAGTAGAGATGTAATCCTTCGTTACCTATTTACATGATAAAGATACTGTAACAATTTGAATATTTCCATTACCAGTAGAGATGTAACCATTCATTACCTATTTACATGATAAAGATACTGTAACAATTTGAATATTTCCATTACCAGTAGAGATGTAATCCTTCATTACCTATTTACATGACAAAGATACTGTAACAATTTGAATATTTCCATTACCAGTAGAGATGTAATCCTTCATTACCTATTTACATGACAGATACTGTAACAATTTGAATATTTTCATTACCAGTAGAGATATAACCCTTCATTACCTATTTACATGACAAAGATACTGTAACAATTTGAATATTTCCATTACCAGTAGAGATGTAATCCTTCATTACCTATTTACATGATAAAGATACTGTAACAATTTGAATATTTCCATTACCAGTAGAGATGTAATCCTTCATTACCTATTTACATGACAAAGATACTGTAACAATTTGAATATTTCCATTACCAGTAGAGATGTGACCCTTCATTACCTATTTACATGACAAAGATACTGTAACAATTTGAATATTTCCATTATCAGTAGAGATGTAACTCTTCCATTATCAGTATGATCCTTCAGTACATGTGTACATGATATAGGTATTTTTGGGTTTTTCCATTACCATTACAGTATACAGTATATGTACATTATATAGATACAATTAATGTTTCCATTTTCATATATCCTTCTAGTTATATGGACACATTTGAATTTTCCATTATCATATCATATCTAATTACTACCAATGAATATTTGATTTATACAATTTGATTTTTTTATCATATTTCATCAATACCTATTTACATGTGATATATATATATACAATTGAATATTCCACTGCCAGTACGGTCAAAATATTAATGAGCTAATGATGTATCATAGATTGTTACTAACTTTTATAATAAATTTTACCTAATTTTTTCTATCTTGCATTGTCCTTTGTATAAAAGAGACTTGATGTGATTGCCAACACAATTTAGATTACTTGCTGACTTGTAGATACATCTAAATGTTAAATGGAGACATGTAGAGAACTACAAAAATAATTCAGTTTGTGATTCTGTATGGAAATATGGTCAAAATTAGATACTTTAAAAAAACTATTCCCAGTTAGAGAGTATTTGTATTTGTGGTTGTTTGGGTTTAACATAATATTTCAGCATATGATAGGATGGTTGTTTATGACACCCAGTATAACTGGTCCAGGAAATCCTTGGTGAGATCCAGCAAGCCACTGGTAGGTACTGGCATGCATAGTAAAATGTCCACATTGGCTGTGGCTGAGTTTATGACGAGAAGCCATGCAGATACAGGTCAAATAGTGATGGAAAATGTGAATGCTTCAGACTATTGAGCCATCAAGAGACCTATATGTATTGGATTAATGCTAACAACTTCACAGCTAATGTTAATTTAGCTTGTTTGATTTGAAACCAACCGAGCCCCTATCTGAATAAAGTAAATGATCGGGTCTGAAGATATTCATTTACCGCATATCTAGGTATAATAGCAAGTCCCTAAAGTGTTGGTGAGCTTACCCATTCAAATAATAAAATGTTTTATTCCAAGTTTCAAAAGAAATCAGACATGCAGACAATTGATTTGCAGTAATTATAACCAATTATATTCATGACTACCTCATGAATACAGTCACCCGAGATTGCAACTAATGTGCATTTTTGTCAGGATTATAAGGGAGATAACACATCAGGGGAGATAACACATTTGCTACTTTTCACCCACATAACCATACTGAAGTAATTATTCACCTTCATATTGCATATAAATGTCATTATAGAATCAGAATAAATAATGGTTCAACGTGAAACTATTATGAATATACACATACTTTCACCTAAAAATATTTAAGTTGTATTCATAGGTCCCATCATAAGAGCTTTCCCTGACTTGGATCAAAACATGAATTTGGTTTTGTATTTATTAATACTTAACAATCCCCCATTTTATGTTGCCTAAATATAGCTGTATAAATGCAGTTCAAATCAAATAATGATTTACGAAAGTTTGATTCAGTCTATCTAAACATCTCAGAGTACAGACAGTAAAGAAACTAAACCGCTCCGGTGGCCTAGTGGTTAGAGCATCCGCTGCAGAAGCGTGAGGTTGTGGGTTCGATCCTCGGCCAAGTCATGCCAAAGACTATCAAAACTGGTACTAACAGCTGCCTTGCTTGGCACTCACCATTAAGACGTTAGTGTTAGGACTGGTCGGACTGGTGTAAGGATAATGTGACTGGGTGGGACATCATGCTACATGTCTGCGGCATGATACCCCAGTGCCTGATAAAGCATACAATATTTAAATGGTCATGTAATGATACGTTATATCCATAATTTAATCAAACGTTGAGCATCAAAATGGCCTGCAATGTGGCAACAAGAAATACGTTTTAATGGACAGGGGATGCATGGTTGTACCATCAGTTTCTATGGTCTTCTAACATACGAATTGTTTCTACTTTTCTTAGCACACAATAGGCTATACATGGCTGCCACTATTACTGGTGCAGTTAGAAATTATGAAAAACCAAAGTATGAACTAACGACCCATGGGAGGAGAAAACAAATTAAATGACCTTTATCAATTTGACCTATAATCTCAAAGAGTAATCTTTACCCCCAATGAATAGATGCACTCAGGAAAACACTAAGCACCTCCAATCCTTTACTAAATGCTGACACCAGACAAATGGACTCAGAATAATAGGCAAGCGACACTGGTTTGCAATAGTCATGACAGACATAGTACTCTTTTCACGAAAAAAGAGATGTCTAATAATAATAATTGATTTTAGCAAAAACACAGCGGTTTTTTTCTTGGTTTTATCTCAGTATAAACATGTTCTAATTTTCGCCATATTTGGATGACTTCCAACTTTAGATTCCATGATTAGCTCTTAAGAGAAACCTGAAAATTGAAAAATTTACTTTAAGATTTTATGTTTCTGCATACATTATTGCCATAGACAATTGAAGTTTAAAAATAGGTTTGCCTTATACTAAGCAATACAAATTTCAAGATTAATCAAAGCATCCATAATACTGATGTTTTTGTTACAAGAGATTATACAGAGGATAAAACTTAAAGATTATATGAATCATTTGTGTTTAAATGATTCATTCTGGATTTATTGTAAAACATACATATGAGGGATTTTATAATTTACTAATTGCTTTGGTTAGTCTAACTCCCACACAGTGGCAGAGGACCCCAAACACATCTATTAAACTTTTGATGTACTACATGTGAAAACTTAAAAAAATTATGAAGGATCCTAAAAGTGGTTTTAATAATTTACTTAGAAAGCATGGCATGGTGGTCTATTGTAGGAAACCTTGGGCATCAGGCAATCCAGTTTGTGTTTTAGCACTGAATACTAAATTATGTTGAGACAATCGTGGATAATAGTAAATGTAAATGAGGTAATGTTTACATGCATGTATTAAGTGTTTAATGGCACATGAACACAATAGTGTCTACAGTTGTGTTATTCAAAGCAAATTATAAAAAAGAAACAAACATTACAAATTATAAATTATAAAAAATTATAATAAAAATTATAAAAAAAATATAATAAATTATAAAAAAGAAACAAACATTACAAATTATAAAAAAGAAACAAACATTACAAATTATTGAAAAAATGAAACTTTAGGAATATATACCTTTTCAGATAAACTAAGGGAAGTAATGCATAGTGATATTTATACATTTCAGAGGGTCATTTTTGAATATAAATCACAGAAAAGACAGAAGACTTTCTTTGTTGGCGCACGAAATATTGCTTTACTGAGCTTCACCCCTTAAAAGAAATGTCAATGACCTTTCTGGCACAAGATGTCATGAAATGCTAAAAATCAAAATTGCTTATTCTTTTATTAACACAGGTGTGTAGCAGGATATATCTGAATGGATGGATGCTTGGATCAAATGATGACACAAAACAATGTGACGAAAGATGGAAATTTATGGATTGGATTAACAAGCATACCATGACCTTTCCCAAACTTTACCAGGGCGATTACACAAAACTTAAGATCACAATAGGATTGTTTATCAATTATAACTGTGTCATGCTCAAAACAAATTGACTTAATCTGGGGGGGGGGTTGTTAATAAAATTAGAAATTATCATTTCCTTCAGTTCCATATTCAAACTTTTCATGGCTTTTTCATAACTTTAGGATGTTTTGAGGTATTTCAAGACTTTTAAAGGCCCTTCAAATTTACTTTGCAAGTCCAAAACCGATACTGTACATTTCACAAACAATTATCACTATCGATGATACTGTACAACATTTCACAAACAATCTTCCATCCCTATCGATGATACTGTACATCATTTCACAAACAATTATCATTATCGATAATACAGGACACCATTTCACAAACAATCACCCCTGTCAATGATACTGTACAACATTTCACAATCATCCCTATTGATGATACTGTACAGCATTTCACAAACAATCATCCCTGTCGATGTTACTGTACAACATTTAACAAGCGATCATCCCTATCGATGTTACTGTACAACATTAGACAGCAATCATTCCTATCGATGTTACTGTACAACATTTCACAACAATCATCCATATCGATGTTACTGTACAACATTTCACAACAATCATCCCTAACAATGTTACTGTACAACATTTTAAAGCAATCATCCATATCGATACTGTACAACATTTAACAAGCAAACATCCCTATCGATGTTACTGTACAACATTTCACAACAATCATTCCTATCGATGTTAGTGTACAACATTCACAGCAATCATCCATATCGATGTTACTGTACAACATTTCACAACAATCATCCATATCCATGTTACTGTACAACATTTCAGAACAATCATCCCTATCAATGTTAATGTACAACATTTCACAACAATCATCCATATCGATGATACTGTACAACATTTCACAAGGAAACATCCCTATCGATGTTACTGTACAACATTTCACAACAATTATCCATATCAATGATACTGTACGACATTTAACAAGGAATCATAGCTGTTCCAATTTGTATATCAGCGGCGACAACAATCGCGGCAATAATCTCGATAATAAAAAAAAAAATATCATCATGCAGCCAGCGCAAACTGCAGGATTACGTAGTTAAATTCCATGTTGTGTCAACTGCATACTCGCAAATATCCTCGATGATATCGTCGTCACTCAATGACACATTTTATATCAGATAGTGAGTTTTCAGCGATGGTACGTGTTTATGATTCCGCGATGTCAAAATTAGAAAAACAACATGAATATAATAACAATGGCAACATCGCAAGAACTACTTCAACGAATAGCGGAAACTACCACCCCGGTGAAAACCAGCATGATCTCAATAACATGAACCAATCCTGAATTCATTGTGAATTTCCCTTCTGCGATTCCTGTGAAGGAAATAGCACGGGTCTCCCTAAACACAGTAATGGACAGTAATGGGTTGTAATGGACAGTAATGGGCTGTAATGGACAGTAATTGGTTGTAATGGACAGTAATGGGTTGCAATGGACAGAAATGGGCTGTAATGGACAGTAGTGGACAGTAATGGGACAAGGAAAGAATATTGAGAAAAAAATTATAATTTTTATTGTAAGGACTTGAATACATAAATCATAAATAACAAATGTTGTTATGATATTGTTTTATTAGTTCACATAATACGCTTTAATTAAAATAATGCCATATATATATATATATATATATATATATATATATATATATATATATATATATATATATATATATATATATATATATTCTTTGGTAAGACTGTCCACATTTATTTATTTTGTTCTAGTCTGACTCCGCTCAGCTCTCATACTTTTTCTCTGGTGAGGTTTTTTCCCTCCTGAAGGTGTCTTTGGTATAGTGATTTTACCATTTGTCGACCTTACTGCTAACTTATTTATACCCTTGTCTTGAGAAACTTTCTAAATATTGCTTGTCGTTCAGTTTCTGTTTCTTGACACCAAACGTCAATATAAACTCTGTGATGCATATAATTGGATGTGGAATCATTATTCTTGAATGACCACGAGGAGCAACGACGACGTTTCAGAGTCTGCCAGTCACCGTCATCTGATAGACGCTTAGGTGTGGACGTTTCCATGCTAACGTCACGTTCAGGTGTGCAATTACTGGGATAGTCATTGATGGCTAGGCTACTAGTTGAGGCTGTGAGAATTTACTTTGAGGGACTCAACAAAACCTCCCACTCAACTGCAGCTTTGAGTTTATCAAGTCCAATCTTAGCAGCGTGTTGTAATGAAGGAAAAAAATATAATATTATAAACATTTATAACTTTGTAGAATATATATTTCAAACATAGGTTTTCTAACAAGAATTTCTTGAGATAATATTTATTTAAAGATCAAAATGAAATTTAATAAATATACCAGATATCTAATAAACTTGTAATTGTATAATTTATAAACAGTAGATATATTGATTAAAATGAAACAATCCAATATTTACTCGGCAGTAATAAATACAAGACATGTACACATATAATTATATTTAACTAAGTAAACACATAGACTAAAAGTCAAATTTCAGTGTCAGTAACTTTACAAATTGCTAAAATTACAGATCATTACAATCAAAAATATATTTGGTCTCCTGACAAGTTGCAAGAAATTGAGGTTATTTACTTACATGTCTAATAATATGATCATAATAAATATTTGGGAACAGCCTAGAAAAATATACAAATAAATCCTTATAAAATAATTCATTACGTTTTGAAGTCGTGTGATACCCATCAAATAATCACATTTGCCTCCTATTGAACGACACTGAGGACAGATGTATCCCTCATCAATGGAAGACCAGGTCTTAAAGTCTTTGCTTGTTATCACTTCGCACGTAGAGTGGAACCAAGAATCACATACCTGAATCAAAATGTATAGATACAAAGTGTCGGCTGTCACAAATTGACATGGGTAAACTATTAACCTTATATGTATGTAAATTAATAATAATAATAATAATAATAATAATAATAATAATAATAATAATAATAATAATAACTTTATTTTATGATCCTAATAAATTAGTTCTAGGAAGGTGGTGGGTGTATCTAATTTAGATATATCAGATGGTTTAAGATTTGGCATAAACATAAAAAAAAGTAATTTATGATGTGGGCCTTAAAAAGAATCGAGTATGTTAAAATAATATACATTATATAGATATACAGAAAGAATAAATGAGAAGATGGATAATATTTTCTTGTAATAATTTTGGGAGTTTAAATATAATACTCTATGTGAAATATAAAATATGATTTATTTAACGTCCTGATTAAAAACAACAATACAACAATAATTCTAGGTAGCATATTAATGACATCATTTAAAAAAGGCTTGAGTCATTACAACATGGATGATTTGCAAACAAATACAGAAACAGCATAATATATTACTACAGTTAAAATACCTAATATGCGTATCATATATCATCTGACAATAAAGTTGCTGAGATGTAAGAATACCATTACGAGAGAGAGAGAGAGAGAGAGAGAGAGAGAGAGAGAGAGAGAGAGAGAGAGAGAGAGAGAGAGAGAGAGAGAGAGAGAGAGAGCATGTATCATCGAGATAATGGAATTTATCAAGCAAAATGTTATTATCACATTCAGTTCATTTTCTTCTTTCAAATTGATTTTACTACATTACATTAACCATTTTCAAGATACATACTGGTATACAGTCGGCAACAAATAACATCGAATTGGTCAAATTTTCTTATGAAAGACTCAATTAAATGACGGAAATATAGAATGCTAATTGAAGAACTAAAATCATCATTTTGCGATCAGTGACATACAACAATAAATCCGATAATAAAGCTAATGATAACATGCAATTAATATTGAAAACATCTACTTTACCAAGTTTAACTAAATTTAAGAAATGTACTATTATTAATTATTTTTTACATGTAATGTTGTTAACAGGACTTATATATGCTTGGGAACATATTAGTAATTATTCTAATCGCTTCCTTCAACTTTCCTTTTCACATTTGAAAGCATATTATTGAAACACTGTGTTTATTATAAATGGCAACAACTGATACATTTTTTTTGCAAATATGTATTTTATGTAGATACTGTTTAATGTTAAACACAGATAACACGAGGCTTGAATGCTTTTACAGACACTCAAAGAATTTGCAGGAATAATATCATAATAATGATATAAATTAAAGATCGTTAAATGGAAACTAAACAATATATAAGTAATTGAAAAGATGACATACCTCACATAAAAGACAACCTTCTTATATAAGGAATAAATGGATCCTTCTTGATGCCAATTATTTACATTAAAATCACTGTTTAAACATAAGCGAAAGTTGGTAACAAGCACTATTGTTCATATATCGATTCAAGTCTGTAACAAATAATACTGTTGATACCACTATTCAATTCTATTAATGTTCATTGACCATTACAGCTCATAGTATGTCGTTAAACGATAATTATGTTAAGCCTTACATGACACTGCCTGCTCAACTTACTGGATTATATGTGCATTTAAAGTGGACATCAAAGACATCAAAGACACGTGTAACAGGTGTGAAAGCGGCATTTAATGAATGCACACTATACTAGTTTTAGGTGTTTATGCAATTGAAATGTTTCATCTATTAGTCCTACAATAGAAATCAGTTCACTATTTTTTTAGTATAATTTTGGCAAAAACGTACACTTAAATGGAGTCTCTTAAATGATGACAGAAATACAATGCTAAATTTATTAAGTTTCATAGATATGCAACTCTTATTATTTAAGTCCTTACAATAAAAATTATAATATTTAATGTACATTACTATAATTTCTTTCGCAATATTCTATTTTGTCCCCATTACTGTCCATTACAGCCCATTATTATCCATTACAGCCCATTACCGTACATTACTGTACATTACTGTACATTACTGTATTTAGGGAGACCGAATAGCACTAGCAAAATTACGAGTATACCATAGTTGGCCAAATATTAGATCAGTACCATTCGGTGGTCAACAGACGAATAATTCCCTGGTGTTTGTGAGGAAAAATAAACAAGACGGGACTCCATCTGGGTCCTACCAAATCGAACAAATCAATAACGAATTACAACGCAGAATAAAATCCATTACTGGAAAAGAATCGAAAATCGCTATAACAGTTCATGAACCAACACTATCATCCGCCATTGAGATAAACTCGCCCGGATATATCGTAGACATCTATCAGAGTTCTATAAAACAAGACAACCGTTAATACACCCGAACCGAAAAAATCTGATTTTACAACAGATGAGATTAAAGATGATAAAGATATTATTTTATCTCTTGTAGGAGAAAAAATATTTTACCTTCTATATTAAAGGTTTCTCTGGGTGGGACTTTGATTTTGAACACGATGATGAAATAAGTAAACATACGGTTCTATTAGATAGAGATATTAATGAAGTTTCTAAAAACCTAAATAAATATTTCGCATCTGATATAAATAAACTACGGCAAAAGTTTCAAAAATATCTTTTGGATGTAACAAGTTTATTTGATAAAATCTTTGAAATAGTAAAAGAAATAAACTCTTATATAAAAGATATGGAAATACTTTTTTATAAAATCTATTGATGAATCTGGTAACATCGCAGAAAAACAAAATTTCTATCGGCATATAATTTAACAAAATGAAGTGTTATTAAATATTAAATTACCTGGATATAATGTATCAGAGATGAAAAAATCTCTTAATGATGTCATAGATGAGTACTTCCCCCGAATACTAGCCGCATGGAAAAAAAAAGCACAACAACAAACAACTATCCTGACACATAATAATGATCCAGATGGTGGTGGTAGGCATATTGCCCCTCAAAACGTCAATATATCCTCGGTGATTGCTGTAAATTTAGTGTGTGATGTTATCGAAGGAAACTATCAAATAAATCTCGAAAGATCAAATCAAGCCCAGCAGGGATATATTTTATATTCATTTGCACCAACATATTTTATATTCATTTGCACCAACAGCTCCTCCGGGCATTTTAATAATTGAAGACTCAACTAATCCTGTCTATATGCGATGTCATAATGCTTCATTAACAAGAATTAATTTCAAACTCACTGACCAATCCAATATTCTAATCGATTTAGGAGGTGAGGCTTTACAATTCAGTATGTTTGCAAAATCGTAAATTGCTAGCAATTTCAATGATTTTCATCGTAAAAGGGTTTTTAATCCCATAGCAGCAGAGGGGGGGGGGGGGCGCGACAACGACTTTGCGTCTCCAAAGGAAACTTTTTTTATTCGATTTTGGAGGAAGTATTGGATAGCCAAATAGACGCTCCGCCAAGTTGTCGGATTCGCCCCCTCTGCTGCTGTTGTTTCTTAGGGCAGTTTGGAGAAAAATGTCCTATCTCTTTACAGTAAAAGCATGTATCTTGACTTTTGTCTCTTCTGACTTCTGTTTTTTTTTCTTCTCATGATCTAAACATTCTGTAGCACAACGTCCTTTCTTCTTACAAATATAGCACGTATCTTGACTTTCATATCAAAAGGAGGGGAGTAGTCTGTCGGCTTGTCTGAAGAACACTTTTGCATGACACCACGCAAAGCTCCGATCAGAAGTTCTTGTGTAGGCTCTTCCATCGTTCTGGTCAATGTGAGAGTTAAATGAATACCGGAAGGTTAGACACTAACCCTTTATATATATGCAGTGATCGAACATCAATATATAGGGGCCATGGTCTTCAAAATGTAGTCATCTGACATCTTGCAGACAAAATGAAACAGTTGTATCATGTTGTCGAGAAAGGAGAAAACAAGACACAGAAACGTAATGTATCGCCTAGCACAGTAGCTAAAGTCTCGACTCACATTCATGCCAGTGATATTGAAGTTGACATGAGTAAGCCCGAATCCAGGCCCAGACAATCGACGTCCAAACAAAGTTCACCACCTTTAGTAAACCCTGAAAACTACTATCACATTCGAGAGAAGGAAAAGTGTTCCGCTCGAAAAATTTAGAACTACGGCTTACACGTACGCAGTGAAGTTTAACGATTTCAAGTCCAAC